>CAVNZL010000135.1:1772500-1890000 GCA_963693355.1 Pontia daplidice | reverse complement strand
ACATAGCAGTTTTATATAAATCAATTCGCGCCTGTCTGTCATATTCTTACACAGTGATGATAGAGATTGTTTCCCGATATTTTTATTAAATCTTTGTTTTTTTAGTGTAAAAAATTTATTTCAAGAAATAATTCATTTAAAAAAGGAATAAATTGAATTTGTAGCCGTACACGTCAAGGGTGGTACACCCGTCTTTCATATGACGTCACCATTGCCGGTAGTGATGCCTTTTATCTTGAGCTAATGGCGCGGGTTTACGACGCACTTATTGGATCGATGCTAACCACTGACCTACATGAACCACCTACATGGACTGAGGAGTATACATCAATGTATACTATTATACTCTTATTCTTCGAGAAGAAGAGAAGAACTTTATGCATATCTTAAGCAGAATTTTTTTTTTTGTGTATTTCTATAAGCTCCTTTAGAATTTTCAGCAACTTGCCTTTGATTAGCACGATAGAATCATTTCAATTCACACGTTTCCTAAATCTACGAGGTGTTATAACATTCTCTTGTGTATGACTTTACTTTAAGGAGCCAAACCTATTGCCTAAAATCGAGGATGAGTTCCATAAACTAACCCTATAATAGAGAGGATAGATAAAGAGCAATGAATGTTATCCGTATAGGTTAAGCTGGCAGCTAAAAGGCTTATCCGATAGCCTTAGGGCGGGACGATTCCTGTTCATGATAACAAAGCGTATTCGTGGTACATTTACCCATTGGACTACCGTTGTATTCTAACATTTCACTTCCTAATTAAAGATGTATGTCTCTTTAACCTTGGAAGCATTGCTATCCAAGACTATATTCAATGTTTTCTAAAGATGCATCGTGTTCATACTAGTTTAGAAGAAATATATTTAAATCTAATTGTATAGATTCAGTATAAGTAGAAAGTAATGTACAAAATAGGATGTGCGTAAAAATAGCCGAGACAAATCTTAAGATCGAATTGCATCAGGCCCGAGTCTTTTGTTGGTGGATTCGAGATATTATTAATTCTTCTAATTTCAGATTTATACTTTTCAATTTTGATTTTGATACTTGAATTCAATTATGTCCGAATTTGATTATAAATCTTTTAAGGGAATAAGTATAACAATTTATATTCGGATTATTAATTTATTATTGTGCAAGCTTTGATTTGGTGGTGATTTTCTTATTTTTTATAAAATTATTACTTATACATGATTTATGCGTGCAACGTTAAAGGGGATTCGATTTCTTTGCAATCGCATTATTTGCGTTGTTTTATGTATTAAATCTATATATTTTGTTTCAGGCGGATGGGCGTAACCAACCTCCCAAAATCCAATCTTCTAGGCCCTCCCCTGAACTTGCCGCAGGTAAAATGTATAGTAATTACATTTCTTTTGTTTTTTTTTAATTTTCGTGACCATTTAAATTTTTATAAGTGGCGGGCATATTTTTTATGCCCAGTCCAGTCCAATCATATAAATTGTATAAAATTTTTCACCTTAAGACTTGAGTAAAAAACCGTATAGTCAATGTTTGTTTCATGTACGCCCAGCACGTCCATACATCTTTAACGGCTTATCTTGTCCGAACGTGATACATTTTCAGACTAGTTTCTCTACAAATGCGACTGTTCATTAAAAGTTATATAACAATAATTTGTATTTGTATATATCTAAGCGGTTAGAGGAGAGGAGAAAAGTTAGCCGTCCATAAGTAACATTGCACTTTTTCCAAAGTAAACACTATTAAACAGAATTTTGTATAAATATATTAGATTTTTTATGTATTGTAGACAATGACAGTATGATTACGAAAAGCACCAAATACTTTATATGAATTAATTACAAAGACGAGTAAAAAAGGTTGTATATATTTGCCGATTATGGTTCTCAGTCAATCAGTGTTTTATTAGAAAAAGTTTAATTCATTGAGAACTTACCTGTTTGACCCAACAATTTGATTCTCAATTGCGAACATTTTGTGACAAACTGTTTTGGGCAGTCCCTGAATGCCTTTATTTACTTAATTAGGAGCTGCAGAGTCACTCACGCAAAACTCACCATCGTACTGGATTTGGATAAAAAACTATTTTGAGGCTTTTTCTGTTTTGGATATTTTTATTTTGGATTGAAAAAAGTTACATGTTATTGTTATATAGAAGTTGGTTGATAACAAGAATAAGTTGAATAACAAAAATTGGTGACTCAACAGGACAAAAAATCATTTACTGAACAAGGTATAATATTATTTATTTAACATTTGACTTTAAATTATGAATATTGAAGGAAGATGTTTCATGAAAATCTAAACGATACTGGAAGAAAAAATATCCCATTTTAGAGGTCAAATTTGACACGCACAGTGCAGAAAAGTTCATTACATTCTGATTGTCATGTAACAATCTGATATAAATAATCGGGTGATCCCAGGTGACAGTATGACGGTTGCCCGCGGCGAGGAGTCCCCAGAGCGGCTGGGCGGAGCCCTACGGCGCCTCCATTACAGAGCGACCCGCCGAGCCCATTCTGCTGCCGCCCGACACCACTCAAACACTCCAAAGGTTTGTTTAGTTAAGATTCTTAATGTTTAATGGTAATGTAAATGCAATGAGATCGTCCGGGTTTTGCGGTAAAATATTAATCTGAATTAGAATATATTTAAATAAAATTAAAAGACATAAAATATCCTTACAATATGTTCTTCTTCAATTATAGTTATCAGAACAATGACCAAAGGTAATCCGGGTACGGCCATATTGAAATTGTTGTCTGTGGAATGAGGAAACTCTTTTGGGCGTTTCGTTAGGTTGGATATTGCGTAACATCCTGTCACCTCCTTAAATATCTACACGTCACTTAGTCTGTCTTGACCTATTGCATTTCTGTATGGGATCCAATTTCGGAGTTGGAGAGAGAATACAATGTTTTAGTCAAAGGCATGCTTTAGAAATTTGTGCTCTAACGAAGGATAAGGACTGTACATTGACATAGTTCAGCATCTAAATTTGCTAAAAGGGATTCTTCAATAAAGAAAATACATATTTCTATTGAATGTAGGCATAACTTAGCTTAGTGCCGCAGGACCGCAACATAAGAGGACTATGAGGAATAGTCTAATCATTCTAATTGATACAATTAAAACAATTTATACTCCATTACTTTATATTTACAATAATGTTAAGGTATGGTAATGTTCTAAGGTAAATTATCAATATAATCTGAACACATGTTTACAAATCGTAATGTAAAGAACATGTGAATTATATAATTATATAATCCATACATTTTGAGCCTCCTGGTATAAGGTATCCGTTACCAATTCTATATTAATTCCTTCAAGCTTTGCACAACTTGACAATGATAAAAACATAGACAAATCATAAAACCTTATCTAAATAGTATTTATCTATATTTATTTCTCTAATGACAGTGGATTCTTTGGCATCCTTAAAACACGCTGGAATTCTTGTACATTTTTAAAAGCTTTTATCTCATTATCCAAACATTTTTTAAAGGAAAGGGTGAACCCTTTCTGTCGAAGTATTTCAAAACGGCCGAAAAGTCGGCTAATACCAGGCAGATTGGTTTTCCGACGTTTAAATAATAACGCTCGAACGATTTGCGTAATATTGATGATTTGAAAATTACTTGAATGGGTTACTTTGCATACTTTTAGCGTTTCAAATGCTAATGAGATTTTTAAGTAAAAGTGGAGTAGGGAAACATGGTCGTATCAACGGAGAGACATCAAACATCATTTCTTGTATTGTCACAATTGAAAATTGATGTCATCAATTTTCAAATGTCATTTGGAATTTCACAAATTATAGCGACCGAAAATATAGGCCCGACATCTCTTTTTCTGTTTCTGTGTTTTATCTGTAGACTAGGGATGATGTTGACCAATGACAATTAAACAAAGATTTACTCCCGTCTATTGTTCTTTATAAATTGATTTTTATCCCTTAGCCTTTTCTTGAGGCTTTTTTTCCTTGATTGATTTATATACAACTTGACTTTTCTTCATCGATTTACAGCCTTTGATATTGGCAATTTCCCTGCTATAATTTAATAGAACAAAGCGTTTAGCAGTTTGTTTATCTTCATATCTTCTTCAATTTCTGTCATTATAACTTAGGAATGAGCTTATAATTAACAATAAACTACTAAATAAATATATCGCATTCCGTATTAAAACTATCACCAAAAGATTCTGACGAATTTTATGTAATTCAGCGTTTTGCAATAGCACAAATCACGCTTTAAATATACAAAACACTACGACAAGTGCTATATTTCCTGTATTAACTGTACTATTTAGGTCAAAATAGGCATCACCACTGGCAATTAGAACGCAGTGATCGATGCGAGAGCCAACCGTTAATTGATATATTTATTTTCCCCTACAAGGAAAATTAGGGAAAATACCCTCGAACGATTAATGGAAGGAAAATGGGGAATTTCTTAAATCGTCCCTTGATTGAATATTGTGTAGCTGATTGCAGGTTGTTCGTTCAATAATATCACGGGTTCTCGGAAATATTACAAAACACACTAATAAATCAATAAAGGAAATCAATTATTAAAGACTGCCTCTGTTGATGAAGACAGTCAACTATATTCATAAATAACCGTACTCAAAAACACATTCCAAAGGTTAGTTTAAATAGAATAGGAAGGCATCAACTCCCTATGAACAAGAGATGAAGATATACCGTCTCTAGTTTTGCCGCATATTTTTTTCCAGCCATGGAATACATGGAATATAATGATATCTACATTTTGTTTAATTCTCTTAGATAGAGATAGTAGTGAAAGATTAAAAACCTTTTCGAAGGACTTTGTTATAACAATTCGAATTAATTAAACCTGTCCAAATAGGGGCGATTTCAAAAAAGTTGTCGAAATAAAAGTAATTAGACTTAGAAAATTCAAATTACGTCTAACTTGGGGCTTCATTTGAAACTTTGAACGTAGTAAAGTTTGTATATTGTAATCAGTTGTGAAACGAGATCGATTTCTTACAAATTTAGTAAAATAGAAGCAACTTTCTTAGAAACATTTCTTTATAGTTTTTATAAAAGGCCACTTTGCATAATTTTGCCAATTTTATCCCTTGTTTTTCTTTACGATACGATTCGTAGGATTTATTTATACTTGAGAGAACGTCTTTTTTTATCAAATATAGCCAAGTGTTTACCTGAGTCCCACTTGATGGTGTGGATACGGGCTAGGGTGGTAAACGTACCACAATATATAACGATATATTACCAGAATAATAGAATCAAGGAGGGAATTCCATTCCTTAGCGGAGCGAGTCGTGCATCAACGAGATGGGATTTAAAGAAAAATTATTTGTCCCGAGTTAAATACTTTTATTATTTTGAGTGTTTCATTAAATCTATACTTATATGCATATATAAGGCTTCAAAGTTTTCTATATGTTGTATATTTGTTTAAAGGTAGGCTGGCCAATCGGTTAAATATTTTTATTAAGTAAAACAGTAAAATAGAAAATTGCTGTAAAGGTAATGTTTCTTGGAAAGTTTCTTACATTCTTTTTGTTTTACTAACAAAAAATTATTCAATATTTTTTGTGTAGTTACAAAAATTCATACATGCTACCTTTGCATTCATGTTAACGTGATGAAAATTAATAAAACATATTGTTGCGTTGCAGAAACTTTGGTACTTTTCAATTAATTTTAATGAGTAAGTGCCTGCAGTGTGCGGTGTCAAACACAAATGTTTGTTTAGTTTCAAAAGTTCCCTCGTAAGGTTGTTTTCATATTAACACCCTGTTTGCATGGATTGGTTATCTGAAAGTATTTAGAAAAAATAGCATATTTATAAACACCATCCAAAAAAATTTTTGGGGGGGGGGGGGAAAACGAAATCTCTGGGATTTCAAATAATGTTAAAATTATTGCGGTCATTGAAAACGACGAAACAATTATTCATTATTTCTTTCTTATCATTAAATGGCCATCATGTCATAACGAGCCAAAAAGGTTTTATAGTTGGTCAGGAAATTTATATTTATATGAAAGGTATTATTAAGAGAGTAGGTTACCAATTTTTACATAGGTATAGATTACTAGCTGGTGTTCTCAACATACATCTCTTTTAATAGCTCAATACTATAACTGTTAAATGACAACTTGAAATATTTAATTGATTTTTGTTTTTAACTGTAAATCCCCGTTAAAAGCTAACGGTGTCGTCTATAAATTTTTAGACATCTATTCCGTTCTCTTTGCCTCAGATGAAAATGACGTTTCATAATAAAATGACTTAGTATGAAAGAGAGTTCCTAATTTTTATTATAATTCATAATGAATATCGAACAAGACATACCCCGAAAAGGAAAATATAGCAGGGGGCTGTATTAGAACGCCAAATTTGATTAAATAAGTTTAGGGCATAGGGCTGCTGACTACTAAGCTGTATGAGTAACTATAGTTTTTTAATTTCTAAAAATGAACATTCTATAATTTTGCAACACGGAAAGTATCCATGAAGATGCATGTATCGTCAGTATAATGTTGCGGAGATTAACTCGTACTGATAGAAAAACAGAGACAGACAAACAGCGAAATAAAAAAAATTACAACATTTGTGTTCTATTCCTGTTCCTACATGTCATGTTTTTATAATTTTTATTCTATGTACAGGAATTTGACTTCTAAAATTTATATTAGTATTTATGTGAAGATTTTATTATATCTTTTACTGCACGCATATTTTTTTACTTTGAAATTCGAATTCCAAAGAATGTGTATATCCTAAACCACTAACAACTTAATACTAAAATAACTGCTCTTTAGAAGCTTCGATGGTGATAAAGTATTATAAAATCCCGTTAAAACCACACAATCGTATGTCTCTTGGAGAGATGTGGCCATGGGCGGAGATCAGCACTTTATTATGACTAAGTGCTAGCCTAGCTTTAGCCTAGCGTTGGACCATAAAAATAAATGGAGAAAAATTTATACTACAGTTAGCAAGAGTATATTTGTAAGAGGTGGATAGGTGGTGTTGCTGATGATACCCAAACCTTTAGATGCAAGCATTCCTTTTAAATTATCAGCAAACTAAAAATCAGCAAATACTACGCTGACAGAATACAAAAGTATTGCAGAAGATTGAAGAAGGTCAACATGGTTTAGTGGTCGCGAGAATTATTTAAGGGTTACATTTTTTTTAAATTGTAGATTTATGCGACCCTCGTCCGAGACTCCGAAAAGTTTCGACATTAGACAACTTATACATTAAAACATTGTCTTTTAAAAACTGTATTTTATATAGCCTTTTCTAATTCAATGTCAGTTAACATAAATCGTTCGTTAAATTACGTTGAACGCTTTTATTAAATGTTTTTTGGAATTTCTTCGATAAATAAAAAAAAAACAAAAAATACATGCGGATTATGATAATTTTTATGATTGAAACGTGTCTTGAATATATGTGAATATGACAGAAATGTTTTATTTGACGACAAATGAAAATATTAGATTCTAATATAATTTGAAACTGAAGTCTATTTATTATTATTTCGAGTTTTGCGTGTGAACAGTTGCTATTGTTGGTCACTGGTCGTGCTTGACAAGCGGTGCTGTTAATTTTGAATGTTAGGCTATTTTGTGTTGGCATTTGGTTCACTACACATTCTCACATTCTTGCTAATTCTTGTACGCCCGTGAATTAACATTAGTGCAATGTAAATTCATACCTTTTTCCTTTTTTTTACTTTGCACACCGTGTATGAGTAAAGATTTTTATTTTGAGTTCGAGTATTACAGCTACCGTCTCCATGATAATAATTAATATAAATCCTGGCTTGTTCTTTTTTAACTAAAATAAAGACATTGTTCAAAACGAATGTGAAATTTTTTTGGTAAAAAAATAAAAATTCACTTTTATACATAATAGGCGCATAATTTCGTAATATCCTTTCGTGTTTAAAAAGCGTATCACAATCAGATAAAAGACCGATTAATCATGTACGCCAATCCTTAAGTCCGTCGCACCGCCCTTATTATGTTGTCGGAAAACTTTTCCATACTGACAGCTAACCCTGTCTTTACTGGCAGGAAATGTTTATTTATTCACCTTTACATTATACGTGAAACCTTCTTACTATTGTTATTACGATGCCAGTTTCACACAAATCAATTTATGGTAAACTAAGACGCAGAACACTATAGGTTTAGGCAGTATAGGTAAAGAATGTTGACAATTGATTGAGAATCATGCCAAGATCTGTGTATAAGTCCCATAAGTTTAGGATCATATAAAGTCGTAACAAACAAAAACAAATCAGTTTAGAGAAGCCAAGCCACACTATACGTTTCCACCAACCAAAAATCCTCGTAAAAGAAAGAACATTATTTCCAAGCAAGGAACGTCCTAACTTCAATGCCTTGAAACTTTCAAACATCGGACCTCCGTAGGTGTAATGGCGTTAATATGACAAATTTGTGATAATTTAAAATCAAACCTCACCTTTAAGTCTTGTTTAAAGCCTAGGTATTATATACCTTAAAGGATGACGACACATGAGAAGCTCTTTATAAACATGACATTAATAAATATAACAATATTTTAATATAAGCCATTTGATATGGGCAGAGAACAGCTATTATGTGTATAAAAATATATATGAATTGTTTCGGTTCAACTATTTAGCCCAGACCTTGTTTGTACTTTGATAATTTTGACATTGTTTCGCCGCTTTTAGATTGTTTAGCTACCATTGCTCTATGTGTTGCAAAATAAGGTATTTGCTGAACTATTAAAAGTCCTTTTGTTGTGTTAAATAAAGTTAATAAATACACTCAAATAAACTAGCAACAAATCACAGGATCGCTGAGGGACCGAATCTTTGACACCTGGACCGAAAGTAAAAATTGTTAGTTAATAGAATCAGACATTACTTTGGGAAAACGGTTTGGGGAATAAATATAAAGAAATAGTATACAATTCTATAAGACCAAGTTAGTAGCAATATTCCGCGAAACCCTCAATCACTCGACGTACGTTTCGCCGACACCGGAGCATCCTCAGGATTTTGCCGCTACGAACACCGTTCATTGAGTGAGACTCAAAGTGCTGTCTGTATATGAATATTTAAATAAAATACTTTGTAACGGATTGAAACGCGATTTATTATTAGTATTCGTTTATGCCAATATTACAGATGCTTAGTTTCTGCTAAGTTACTAAAGAGAGTATAAATAAAATATAAAGCATTTTTTCTCCTTTCACACAAGAATAAATTAGTTTCTATATTTGTTTTGAGTATTATAAATGGCTCTTTAGAGAAGGCCTCCTTCAATGACAACTACAGCAATCTAGAAGTATAGTAAATTCGATTCATCCGTCTTAGCTGTTAGTTTAATTTTGAATCAATCAAGCCCGTAGATTTGTATAGAATATTTATAAACCAGATTTACTTTTAAGGAATCCGGGCTTAAGCCAAATGTATTTTAAAAATGTGCCCTGAATACCGCGGCGGCCGAGTATCGATGTTTCCAAGTCGTGGACTCCAATGGCAACTTACAGCTCAGTGAGCACAACCACATTAGAGTTACCCCTTATAACCACTCGACCAATGATATCATTGATATTATTCTTTGTGGATGACTTAACTTGCATACCTTCGCTGTATTTTAATATTGTAAGGGGTATAATAAATCATTATATTTATAGTATTGCTGATTTTGGTCATCATCAAGTCGATCTATAGTACAGTCTGGTATATATCAAGGTTCTAGTGCAAATTTAGCTGAAATGGACGTACAGTTAGAATAGTATTTGAGTAATTAACTAAACACTAGTGGAAGAAATCTATACTAACAATAAAAAGACATTTAAAAGTTTGTGCCAAGGCTTGACTTGGAACTAACGCAGTTAACATTACATTTAAAAAAACAACTTCGTTCGTACTCTATATAAACACATACCATGTTTTAAATACATAACTGTCAAAAAACAAAATATTTGTGATAGTATGTATTTGTTTTGAGAAAAGACAGGTTGAAATATCACGGGGAAGTGTGCCAAACTGCTTTCGGGCTAGCCACGTAGCGCTACGTAGCAGTTTACAGAAAGAACTCAGCGCGTAGCACTGTAGCATAATAGAACTTAAGTTGGTACGACATTTGTTTCCATGGTTACCATTCTTTTTATTTTTAAATAACATATTTGTGACTTTAATTCACTTACTCCAATTCTCTACCATTAAATTAAGGTTTTTTTGCAATCAGAAAGTGTTTGTCTCTGAGTAATTCAAATTATACAATAGGTATTTATGATAACAGAATATTGTTGATGTTTCTTCAAAAGAAAAGAAATAAGGAAGGATACTTACGAAAATAAAACGTTAAAAACATTACTTCCTCTCCATTACACGTAATTGGAGCGATAGCTTACAGGATATAGAAGCAGTCGAATTGAATAAAACTACTCATTAGATGTCGTCATATCCTGCGACCGGAAACGGAAACCGACGCCCGGGAGACGGTAATTAGTTGCGACATGGAAAAGCCACTTTTAATTTATAAAAGCTTTATACGCATCACAAATCATATATAAATAATTAACTTCTCATATACGTGGACTTTGTAAAGTATATTTACAAAACACAAAATGGCCTACAAAAAAAACACCTTTAGAATATGAACCATGTATGTTGTGCAATGAAGTATTATGAAAATATTTAATTAAGTGTTAAAAACAATTATTCAATCATTTTGTAATCAATTATTTTGTAACTTATCCTATTCATTTTTTCCAAAGGCGATTGCCTGGAAGAAAGCACATGTGAGCGATATGCCGTTGCTGCAATAACGTAACGTAAGTTTAATATACAATGTGTAAGCAAAGACATGAAAATAAATATATAATACAATATTAAAGTGTGTGGCAAAAGTTATAAGGTCGATCCAGCGCCTAGTAATCCGTACCGGTCTTATTAGCTCAATTTATGCGACGGGGTATTGAACCATTTATACAAAATTGAAATTGACGTTAATTTACTTGATGTAAAAAGATTTTCGGTTCGTCTGTTCGAGTCGCAAAAACTAGAGTACATATAGCTACGTTTTGTTTCGATGTTAATCTATGTTTTTGTAATGTATACTAAATAATGAAACACTTGATTCCAATTCATGATAATTCAAATGGTTGAACACATTAATAGAATAAATTTATATTTTTAATCTTATTATCAGACTTATATAAAAACGGAAAAACGCAATTTTTTCTTATACCGATTTTCTTGTAAAAGAATATTTGCCGACCACTTCTACCAAAACTTTTTTAAGACAAAAATGAATGTAATTAAATGAAACTATACCTATATAAAGTAATACATACGAGACGTCGCCTAATACCGTCTTAAGCCCCTCTGGTCTTACTGTAATGAGACAAAGTTAGAAGACGGGTAGGTTCACGGGAAGCTTTAAATTAGACTTCATTGATTAGAACGAAGGATTTGTGTTTTAAGTTATGAATACTAAACGTATGTATATAACTTTCTTAACGTAATTAACGTCAATTTATTAGGTTATTTAATAATTTAATGACGTTTTCAAGATGGCGAGACAGCAACAAGATTTTTTCCATTTATTTCTTAACTTCAATTCGCACACTTCTACAGGGCTCTGTTTAATCCATTAACTTTCAGTTTTACTGATTTCTTTGGTAAATGATAATTTGTATAGAGATGAAATTCAATTGTTGAATATTTGACATTTCTTTAGAAAACGTAATTTTTATAATCCAACAAAGCTTTGTTAAAATTATGTTCAATTTTCAAAATGGTCTATTTTTTAAATAAAGTAATATTTAAATTGTAGAGCCGTAATTGGGGACATGCTTTATCGCGCTGAGGACTCAGATCAAATAAATTGGATGAGGTGAGAGCTCTGAATTCGTTATTGGTATTGGTCAGTTTTACTAGCTTAACCTTAATTATGAAGGAAAATTTTTAATTCCTATAACACAAATCCGACCAAATAAAAATCGAATACGCTAAATCGTGATTATGGCCTAAAGTGTGTTTTTCTAATAAAAATTACATATTGTTTATGTACATATTCTTTTAAATTATTTAAATGACAGTCTCAAAGTTATATTTGTCCGTCACAAGCAATAAAACACTGCCCGCGTTCAGCGCAATTGTCAAAAAGATTTATATCATTTTCCCACCGAAATTAGAAATTATTGTTGGCGTTTCTCACTCTTTTACGTAATTTTTTGATAAGATATCACCCCGGGGACGAAATTGCGTTTTATTTAGTCACCTATTTTACCGCACATTGATAATTTCACTCTTATAATGGAGATTCAGACGTTACATCGGAGATGAACCTTACCGCCTTTTTCTTTTATAATACTTATATATATATAGAAATAATAATACATAGAAATACTTTCGCTTTATACAGTTTTCACATTAATAATGAATAACGTAATAAATCTAAAATCTTAAACCTTTCTTGTATAAACCTGTTCGCTAATGTATCATATTGCATAACTAACCCTAAAACGCTTTCATATAAAGAACTTCAAATAAAAGATCGCAAGTATTATTAATTTTAATATCTACTATTATGCTATTTACTAACCATTAGTTGTACATCAATTTTATAGTAGAAAATTGAAGTCTTCTTTGTTGTTTAAATTGGTTTAGTAAACGTATATAAACAGGCATTTTAGGTCTATAATAGATTCAAATACAGTCTTGTATGTAATAGTTAAGTATTTAAGATATTGTACAATAAATACAAGCGTTCAGATAATATAAATTTGTACGGCTCAAAGTGATATTCAAATGTAATCTAAAATTTAAATGACGTCACAAACAGGGCCGCATGTCAAAGCCAGTTAGGTGAATCGTTTTTAATTTCATTATGCACGTTGCCGCAAAAGCGATTCTGGATTTTCACTCGGCTACATGCCGAAGAGTTTCAGTTTCTAACAGTCTTTTTTTATTATATAACATAACAGTCTTTTATTAATATTGATTGTAGGAAGTAATTGTGGGAAGCAGTAGGTTGGGGGAATTCATCCATCATTTAGATGATATAAAATACTAAACAAGAGATTGTTATACATAGAGGGGAATGAGTATATAGACGAAAATATATAATCGTTTATTCAATTATATCAATGAAGCGTCGCTTTTACATAACGTTTAATACTTAAAATATCTTTCATTTTATTAGCATGTGAATAAAAATTGTTTACATTTTTGTTTACCATCAGCCACCACTCAATTCCAATCTAAGACAACACATGTGTTATATTTGACAAAAATAGCTTGTGCTCGACGGAAAAAAATGCCTTATCCACTAGGAAAAGAGCCACTTAAGACTTGCATTTTAGAACCCAACAATAAATGAACAAGAGTGTTACAAAATATATCTATAACATACACAAATAATGTGTGTGAATGAGTATATTATATTACTATTACTTATCTGTTTTTAAAATGCTACTGTGTATTTTATTGTATGTTATATCACGTAAGTAAATATGTATTTGTGATAATAAAGTTTCTTAATTATAAAATCTTTCTTATCTATAAAATGAAAATTTAGGATGTTTGAATGTGTGTGTTAGAGCTGCTATGATGTCTTGGAGTATTATATTGAGAGACTTTAGAAATATGAATAGATTTAAAACTGTAAGTCACAAAGATTTTAAAAGTTGGTGTAAAAAATAAACACATTACGAGTAGTTTGCGAATTGTTATGAAGAAATATATACTTTCTTAAAATATAGTAAATACTGAAATGTGATGTTTTATATCAGAAAGTTCTAATATAGAGTCGGACGGCACGACGTGGTGTTTAGAATGTCAGGCTTCTATTGTTCTAAATGTACAATCTCGAGATATTTTGTCGAATGAAGTGGCAAAGCTGTTAAAGAAAAAGACATTCTACTTTTATTTCAATGAAGCTTCTATTTTTGTCTACGTATTACTGTGAACCTATCAAAAAAAATCATTTTAATTATAAACGTTTCTCTCTTCTTAACACAAAACGTAATATAAATAAAAAAAACACTATCACATAATGTGTATAAATTAAAAGCAAACAAAAACATATTTGACCATTACATTTTCTAATTATGAAATATCTTTCGTGCTATTTCAATAAACTTTTGCCGCGTTGTACCTAGTACAGTGCTCAGTACCGCCCATCGGAATTGATGGCAAAGTCCATGGTAATCAGTGTGCCATTTCACCAGATAATTATGGATGCGGTTTATGAATGGTGAGCACGTGGAGGGCGTGTTGGGGTCATTGACTTGCATCGATCCGCTGGAACTAGGTCAGCCGGTCTTCGAGTTCATGCTGTCTGTGCTATAGACACACCAGTCTTAAAAGCGAATGACGAGTAAATGATGGAAATATTTATATGGCTTCAAGGGTGTAAATTTAAAATATTAAGAAAAGGCTGTTATTATACTACAAGCGATGTCTTCCAGATTCTTGTTTACCCAGTTTGGCACTTTTACTTAGCTTTTCAGCCGTGCACTTACAATGCGTGCGTTAATGCACCCATTTTAAGTAGAGCCGTTATTTTGTTGCGCTATTATTAAATTAAAAATTATTTTCAAAGCATATTTTAAGTGATACACCTATACCGTCGGTAACATTTTCTTGTCCCTATAGTATTAATAGAAGAATGGACAAATACAAATATTCAGCTCGAAACTTTTGTGCCTGAAATTACCAGGTTCAAACAAATTTTTCAGCTTAATATGACAAAAAAATTAATAAAAAGCAATACTAAAACTAAGACATAGTCAAATAAAGTTATTTTTTTTTAAAAGGAAGTCAAAAAAAATTCTCATTACTATAATGAGATATATGTATATTGCTATAATGTACACCTATCCTAATAAGGAAGTGCGTCACCAAAGTCGCGGCCGGATGTCCGGTAATTATAAATGCGCTCTCAAGTACGACAATAATGTAATATAATGAAATTATCAAAGAGACTACTTATAAAAGCCAATATTGCCAACCAAGTTCTCACTATACATCACTCTTCCTCAATATTTTGTTATCTAGGAAGCATTAAGGTATCTTTGACCAGCTTCAAAAAGGTCTCTTTTCATTTTAATATTATGTGTTTATTAAAATGAAAGTGGTGGAAAGTTTCTTGCCAGTTCTTCTTACCCGCTCTACGCCCTTGACTTGCGAACTGGTGGTAAATGTAAATTTACGATTTATTTGTTTAATTATGATTAATTTGTTTATCTTGACGTTCATAAGTGTACATGTTTACCTAAATGAATAAAGATATTTTGATTTGATTTGATACTCAATTTAATCTTTGCCGCAATATGAGTTACACACGGTACAAATAGCTTACAGTATGGCTAAATGTCTCCTGATATTATAATAAATCAGTATTATCAAGCGTAAAAAAGCAATTATTTTTTATTAAATTATAAATAATTGTGTATTAAAAATATATAACAGATTCGCAGTACGATATAGTGTGGTTTTAATATGTGATTCCCGTAGAAGAGAAGCGTGTCCTACGATACTAGAAGCTTCTATCGCTTAAGAGGAATCAGGCGCCTGAATTAATTATCCTAACAGAAGGCTTACCGGGAGTCTGTACAACGTGCAGCCTTCGCTTCCAACTTATGTAAAAGCGTGTTATGCATTATTAGTATCACATTTTTTTATATAATAGAACATCAATCGAGGAATTTAATCTAATATCACTGATAATAAAATATACGTAAGCAAATAGAAATTTAATTACACTGAATAATAAATAAAATAAAAAAGTCTTTAATTTGCTAGTGAAATACATTTATATGTTTGTAAAGAACATGAACTTAAAAGTAATATTAGTAAAAATACAAAAAACGTAAAGCTTATAATTAAAACATTAACATACTTTATGATGTTATTCACCAAATAGCTTACTCAGAGAACCCGCATTGAAGTCTAAAGCTCTTACCTTTATGGCACTTTATAAAAAAATATTAATTTCCAAGGACCTAGAGTGCGTGGAATAAATTTTACAATGTTATAGAGCGCGTGTTTTTAACTAGATGAAAGTAATTTTGACTACGAAACGTGCAAATACTTCGAGTTCTCGTTTATTGTAACGGCGCTTTTTATTGCATTGTTTTAAGGCATTTTTATGCGAAAGGAGCAATTGACTTTGATGTTAAAGAAGGTTAGTAAATATATCCATTTCGATTGTTTAGTAGGTAACATAAAATAGTTTATGCACACTCTAAGCATTTCAATAAATGGACAGGTTTAATGGTTATTTGTTTCAATGGTTTTAAACAGTGCTTAGTTAACGTAAAATAATCGAAAGTGATACTGAGTTTTTTTATATACACACGGACAAAATAACAATAAAAAAGTTCCGAATTATTTTTTCAATTCAGTATTGACACAGAAACGTATATCTGTCTCGCTCTATCTCAGCTCCCGTTGCCTCTGCGATGACTTGTGTATGCTTCGATACTATCTGTAGGCCACGGTGATAAATATAACATAATATTCACATAACGCTTTGAGCGTATACCTCCTTTCAAAAGTGAAGTCAGTCAAAATGTTTTAGATACTATGGGAATCGGACGCGCTCTACAACCGAAATATACGAAGCCAAAGTAATTGAAGGTGCGTCGTAAATACGTATCTTTGACGCGATACCCGAATTTTATTCGCCATTTCATAGGCTCAATACATTAATGGACTTCGTGATTTTTGAAAACGGGATTTGATCTTTCTTTATATGTTTAAGGTGCTAAATTAGGCTTATTATTTTCGACTAAACAAAACTTACGTTAATGGCTTTTCGTTCGAATAGATAAATCTGTTTCTGACAAATTTCAAATTTACTTCTATGTGGCCCCATCCGTTTTTTTCATCTTTGCTCGTATATTGTTTTTTTTTTCTTTTTTTTTTTTTTTAAGTCATTAATAGTGAAAAAACCAGATTAGATTCTATATTACATTACAACATTAGATTTATATTCTAGAATCTCCAATATATCTAATAGAAAAGCCTTAAGAAAAACCCTTTTCCAACGAACAATCGGCACAATATATGGAACCTATTATTGACAATTTTTTTCCATACTTGAGTCTGTGGATAAATTATCACGTGACCATCAATGGACATGGCCACCACAATGTCTGTAATTAATTGATTCCTTTTAAAACTATATAATTAATTATATTGACACTTCTGCTATCAGACGATTTAAATCTTCAAATAACATTAAATATATTTAATATTTAATATTTCCGTCTGTACATATGAACCGAGAACGACAAGAGTTCACTTCTCGTGAGCTTGTCATCCAAAGTACTATTAAACCTGTTTCTGCTAATTATATAATTATCTTCCGCGTCTGTGTACTCTATTTTAAAACAATGTCGTGTTAATAGTTATTATGTAAATTTATACTATTGTTTACACGTATACTTGTGACAAAGAAAAATCAAATAATGAAAATACAATATTAATATACTAGAATATTTGGGGAACAAAATTTTTTAAGTTTTCATTATAGTTATCTAAATAGTAACTTTATTTATCATTTACGGCGAATGTTTGTAATCGTTAAATCATAAAATGACCTATAATGCTTTTTAATACACAGTTTATATACAAAATAGTAAGATGCTCCATCTGTTCGCAGGAAGTAAAAATTTTTTTTTTAAATAATGAGAGCGTACCGTACGATTAACGTTTACAAAAAACATTTAAATCTCTCCTCTAGTGCTGTAGTAACGACTTTGCGTGGTTCCCTCAATTGCAGTGCGTCGAATAAGTTAAACTCATACAAACATCGAGCCGTGTTTCTTGGTGCAATGCCATGATTACCAGATTCAATGAAGGTACGTCAAATTTGTTGTGCGACATAGTAACTGCGTGAATTAATTAATAATCAACCAAGTGACAATATTTATAAAAAATATATTGTGGTTATTTAGAGAATGGTTATACATTAATAGTGAGTACAAGTAGTGTGTAGTAAGTGTAGTACAAGATCTTGCACCCTGACAATGTTAGCTCCCAATGTCCAGACTGACAAGCGAATTTTTTAACTCTCGACCTGATATCTTGTGTCTTTTTTCAGTTCCAAAAATTTTGCTCTTTTACAATTACGCGGTCAACATTTTAATTACCGGAAGAAGCCGTCGAAGATTTTGAAAAACACGTTTCTTAGCTGGCTACGGACAGGAGCAACAAATTTTCTAAATTGATTTAATGGAATGAAAAATGCATTTACGCAAAGGGAATATTTTGAGAAACAGTAAATTCACTTTTGACCTATAATAGTATTTTTCTTTGTCTTTCTGAAACTCAGTGAAAACGAATAAACTGCTTTTATAAGGGAAAGCGACTCATCCATTTTAAAGAACAATAGCTAGCAACAGTATTTACGGTTAAAATAAAAATATTTATCTGCAGTGGATACTCTTTTCTGTTGGGTTTATTTTATATTTTTAGGAATTCGTTTGACTATTGATAGTTAGTCCCGAGTTCACATTAATACGTAAGTATCTTTTATAATAAAAATACTTCAGTTCGAACAAAATAGTAAATTTTCCAAACATGCGTACGAGTGACGGAACATAATATAACGCGAAAATTATCGTAGAACGATTTCTTCAATGTAATACTAATATCTTTGATCCGAAGATAGCCTTGACCGTCGCCTTTGTCGTCATTATGTCATAAATATACATTGCTATGTTTACATTAAATGCTATTTACATTGGCGATAAAAAATAAAATTTCTGTAATGTCTTAAAACTGTTTGATGCTACTTGAAGGCCTAATTTTCAAAATATTACCAAACCAAAACCAAAGTAAATGTTACCAAAAAGTAACGTAATATACGTATACTATAGCCGTACCAAAGAAATAGTCTACTAGTTATTTGTTTCCAAAATCTTCACGATTTATTAATATGTTATCACATATCTTCTATATACGGACATCGCTACAACAATTTTATTAAATGTATATATTAACATCGTATCCTTTATATGACTATAAACGAGTTTTATCGTCAGTTGATAACATGGCGTCAAAAGTAAAACTCACGTTCAATGTCCTTTTCATATCTGTGGCGGTGATACTTAGTAATGTGATTCGTTTTAAACTTCTACCCATAAACAATGAGACGAAGCTCTCGCTAGGGTATCCCAAGGATAGCCTTCTGAATTTCACAGAACTAGCTGAAGAATATGGATACGCAGCTGAAGAGCATACAGTGGTCACCGAAGATGAATATGTGTTAACAGCATTCAGGATTGTGCGAGGCAGGAATTGTAAGGGAAAAATTAAGAAACCACCGGTGATACTCATGCATGGATTGCTGCAAAGTTCGGATGCTTGGCTGGATGCAGGACCGAGTGCTGGGTTAGCTTATCTCCTAGCAGATTCGTGCTACGACCTTTGGGTCGGAAATCAAAGGGGTAATTATTATAGTAGAAGACATCTGAAATACAATCCAGATGAGGATGCCGAGTTTTGGAACTTTTCAGTTGATGAAATTGGACTTTACGACATCCCAGCTACCATAGATTATGTTCTAAATTACACTAATGTCAAGAAATTAAACTACATTGGCTATTCCCAGGGTTCCGGTACCTTATTTATTATGTGTTCTGAAAGACCAGGGTATTGTGACAAATTGAATATATTGATCGGCCTAGCGCCGGCTGCGAGACAAACTTACACCAAGTCTGTGATATACAGATTAGCATCTACTAGCATTGCAGCAATGGAGGCGGTTGTAAGAGGTGCTGGTATCCAAGAGATTTTTGCGAAAGGACAATTAAGCCAGGAAGTACTTGGTTTTATTTGTCAAATGAGTTCTTTAGCGGAACCAGTCTGTGGCACCGGGGAGCAGATATTTGATTCTTTCCACCCAGGGTCCATAACAAATAGGACTCTTCAAGTAATGTTTGGTCATTTTCCAGCTGGAACCTCTGTTCATAACATGGCGAGGTATGGGCAAAGCATGTTGACGGATAAGTTTCAGAAGTTTGATTATGGAAAAGATAAAAATTTGGAGAAATATGGTAGTGTGAACCCTCCAGAGTTTCATTTGGATCGAATGACCGCGCCCACTGTCATAATATATGGGGAAAATGATCATTTGGTTGATCCAAAAGATATAGCTTGGTTGGTGGAACAATTGCCAAATGTGGCTAATGTGGTACAAGTAGCAGATCCTCTATGGAACCACTTTGATGTCACCTACAGTCAGTATACTAGTGAGTTAATTTTTCCGACTGTTAATAAATATTTGGCTAAGTTTAGCAAAACTTAAACTCACAAAAAACATTATCGAATCTATTTTATAAAGTGTGTGTTTGTGCATAAATCGTAAGTGTAATTCTGTTGTTGGTGTAATATGGCTTGTACACAGAGGCGGCAATTAATTATATTTTTACAGGTGATTTTATAACTAAAAGTAAACATTTAATATAGGTTTTTTTGTGTGTTCCTTGGTCTGTGATAAATAATACTTCTTAATTTTAATAATAATTCTTAATTTTAATTGTACTTTTGTATATTTAATTGTATAAGCAAAACAAATACTGTATATAATTAAAATACTGAAAGCCTTGAATTATCAAAGTGATTATATTAACTTATTTAAGTACGGTTTTGTCATAAAAACCCTAGTTTTTATTTCACATTAATATGAAGGTGAAACAGAATAGGAATATATTTTATAGATAACGTTACGTAAACAGAATCGAGTGTTATTCAACTTGCTTTTAAAATATAAAATTCATTGGGCCTCCATCTAAATCATAAAATGTTTCTCATCCAGAAGATATCTTCAATGCTAGCCGTGGTTTTCGTTGACTTAATCTATGTTCATCACACACAAGAGATATTACGCCACTCGTCGTCAGATGTTCCAAAAGAAATTATTAAAGAAAAAATATATTTCTTCGACAGATTTGATGCCAACAGGTACTCGGTTATTGAATAACCTTGTAATAACTCAATGTTTGAGATTCATATGTTTCTTTAAATAATAGTAATATTGACTTAAAGATACCAGGATATGTCTGTTTGCGTATAACATTAACGACAATTTGCTATAGCTGACAAAAACGTTTGTCAAGTCATTATAAAAAGGGATTACGTTAGTATATACAAACTGTTGCCCACTTATTTAAATATTCTGTAATTTACAATTAACAAAATTCTTTACCACCAATTTTTAAACATTATTTAGCAGTTATCCACCCCAGCAATGTTTCGCGGAATAATAAAACGGTCTAATAGAATTCCATGCTATGGACTTCCTCCATGTAACGCCTTATTCTGTTAATTGGTAGTTAGTTAATTAATTATAAAAAAGCGTATAGCTCGATTACTATAAGAGTTGTGTGAATTCGTGATTCTTTCCTGAGATTAGCATGTTTAATAAACAGTAAAATTAATTTTGCACTGTTTCAATAGTGTCTTGTGTCTTTTCACACTGTGGTGAAAAGAGACGTACATATGAGTTAGATAAAACGGTGAAATTCTACTTTTACTTTGTATGAATAAGGAGTCCAAAAACCATTGGTCCGGATACATCTCTAGGTGTCTTCATATTTGAGATATATTTGATCTTTTTATATGTGTTGCCAAAGCCAATATTAGGAGAGTAGCTTGACACAAACCGCAAGTCATAATAGATCTACAGTGTCTATAGAAAATCAAGTAACGCGATCGCTCTAATTATGAATCTAATTATGTTAGTACGGCACTTGTTGCCAAGGTTACCATTCTTTTTATATGGAAATGGCGTCGTTACCATGGTAACGAACACGATACTTTAATACACATTTTAAAATAATACCGGACATGTTTCAATGGCACATTATAACCCTTCTAAATAGCGCATTTATTCCATGTTATATTGGTTAAAATGACCCTCGGAAATACTTCGTTGTTTTTGCGGAAGAGTTGTTTACATTATTAATGTTAACCACGGAAATTTACTACTGTGTTTTACTTTCCTGACAAAATTATTTCACTTTTAACATTTAATGTATTTTCAAGTTTGCATCACGGTCATATTTGGTTGAACGAAGTAACCGGCCGTTCACCTAAGCCGTGAACTTGAAGTGCGCACTTCAATTTGTTGACGAAACAAAACCTTACCTTTAGTAATCTTTACAGCTTATAACGTATAAAAACATAATAATTGCTCATTATGTTAATATTTAATTGATAATTTGACGTCATTTTAGTTAGACCGGTATTTAATTTTGATATGAATATAAAAACAAGAGAACATTAAAACTATTTTTTTTTTAAGTTTAAAGCCACATCTTTGATAATTGAAGAATACCCGCGGGTGAGAGCTAGTTTTTTAGGCTTTAAGGCTAACTTCTTAATAAAAGGCATTGTAGTCCTACACAGATATGATCTTCGATTGAGGAAAACCCCAGCTCTGATTTAAATAACACCACACAAATACTCGAAACTTGTTAAATTAAGAGCATTTTTTGTATGTAATATGTATAAAACATATATTTTAAATATCATACATTTTCATAACGTTTTAACACGATTTAATTTATGTATACTGGTAGGTATATATGTTTAATGCAATTTTAATTAAATGTATAAATTTTATTCAGACAGTTTTTTCAAGAATTAATAACAAACATATTTGTTATAATTACATGTTATGTCTCTAGTTGACTAAGGTTTCTTCTCCGACTGTCCATTTTTCTGTATGGTCCCATGTGTGGTTTATCCCATCGTCTAAATGGTCTGCCCTATTTCCTGTTTCTTGTATTTGTGAACCAGATCATTATCATTACGAGCAATTTGATGGAAATACTATTGACATGGAAAATATAACAACATTCCGAAAAACTTAATCTAGTAACTTCCAATGCCATTCCTGCAAATTAGGTAAATTAATTGAATTTACTCGGTGAGCCTCCTAATAACCTTACTTTCGTCATTAACGTCTAAAAGAAATAATAAGTAAAGTATTAATAATCTCTTTGAATTTGTTTTAAACAACGTGGAAATAAAATTACGACATTCGATAATTTTAATAATGAAAGCAGGAAACCTTTTCACGGTCAGATTAAATAATTTTTATTTTTAACAATTACACGGCTTCCATGTTTTAAAAACAACAACTGAACGTGATAACTACTAGGATTTTTTAAATAAATTTCGGTGAATAACCAAATTTCTTTTAATTACTTGGGACTCGGATTTCTGTGCGGCCAAATAACATAAAGATAGAATTGAATGCAGTTTTTGATTAAAAAAAACATTTTTTTTGTATTTTCACTCCTCCGTTTGTGGACAGATTCTTTAAGGTGGATTTTGACTCCTCCGTTTGCGGACAGTCCATATCTGTATTTGACGATAAAGAACTATTTGGCATGTTTGTCGAGTTTCAATAAGAGGATATTGTTAGATTGATTCAACTTTATTTCGGGTTTTTTTGCTTTCTTTAGTTTCAATATTTTTGATTCGCGATAGAAATGTGAGACCCGTTTATAAAAATACCTAAAAGAACAAACTATCCGTACGCACCTTTACGATAAAGAACTATTTGCCATGGTTTTGAAGGGGGGTTGTGGGTTTTTGATTCGCGATAAAATGTGATACCCGCTTAGAAAATGCAAAACAAACAATTGGATATTATCGAACAAAAATGAATTCTTTTCTAGAATAATAAAAATTAATAATTAACCTCGTAACTTTATTGTGTTAATGCGGCAATTAACACAATTTTCAAACTTATACATATTAAATTATGTTTCAACTAACCTATAAATGGTTAATTATGAATTAAGCTGTACCATTACAATACATCAATTGACCTAGTGGTCTTCAAAACTGTCAGATCGCTACATTTCATGCATTTAGTTCGTGCTAGAAAGTTGAAATTGAATATTAAGAAAACGACACAACGTATGCCATATCAATACTTTCTTAAAAGGCTATATATAAACATTTGGTGCCCACAGATTATTGAATTAAATTATTCTGTAGAAATCCTACGGCTGCTAATATTGTCAATGACCGGTAGGTTTTACGACTGGCGCTAAACGTATATCCTCCTTACAATATGCAAATAAACTATGGTCTAGCTTAAAATGCAATATCTAGATTCCAGTTCCCGTAGTGCGATAGGAATCTCCCCATACATTGCGTTCCTTGCTTTACTATTCCTGCTTTAATTGTTCGCCAGAATATAAGCAAATACCTTAAAACACATTTCAGTAAGAGCCAAGAAGAACTGGCAAGAAACTGTCTTTCCCCCTTTTTAGCTGCAATAAAACTACGATGCTATGACACTAGTATTGTGCAAGACATTTCAGTTAATATCCTGAAATTTTCTTACTGAAATCTAATTTGACTTGATTACTCGGCCGAATCGTTTCACGCCAACAATTAATGTAGGAATGAGTAGAAGGAGAGTGAATAATTCAAGGTTAGTTATAAACCTTAGGGTGTTTTAATTGTCTGCATGTTATCTCTGTCATATCTGATTTTTATTTTTATAATAATTGAAAATTGATTTATTATCCTAGTAACTAATTACGTATCAAAAAATAATATAAAACGATGACATAGTAGCTCCAGCCGTAGCCCAGGTGTCAACGCATACCTCCAGGAATTACAATTTTGGTAATTTATAAAAAATCTCATCAAAAGAAGAAGAAAACATAGTATTAACATTTTTACCGTGATATAGCACTCGAAATATGTGTATGTGTTTTGTGTGAATTAACAGATTAATTTGGTTTAGTAAAATCTTCCATTTGGTCATATGGTAAAGCCATTAACAATGTATGTACTATTTGATTTCTGCGTAAATATGGCCAGTTCAAAATTTGAAAATATTACGTGTAAGCTCTTCTTCGCTGTTTAAACAACAACGCCAAAATTCGCAGCGGTAGCAAGTCATTTAAATTTTAGAAACGTAAATATTGACAATGAAAAATGATTGATACTATGGCGTTGACAGTGAACTCAAAGAACATTCTGGATCATTTAAAAGACAAACAGAAATGAGAATGGATTATCTAGTAATTAAAATTAAATGAAACTCTCTCAGTTGACAGAGTCCGTAGATTAAGATCTTAAGAATTTATTTCAGTTTAATAATGGATTTTCAGTTGAAGTTGACGCAATGATAAGAGTTATAAGTTGATAAACTAATAACTTTGAATCCATGTAAGACAAGACTTAGAAGTATGAATGAAATCCACAACGTTATACCTATTATTGTAATTCGCTCAGTTGTACCATAGACTTGCTAAAGTTTTATGAAGTCTACGTAATTAAAATGTATTGTTAAGACGATCTACCTTCAACACTTCGTGGCTGTGGTTAATGCACACGGCATACATGATTATAATATTACTGTAATATAGGATATTACATTTTGAATAGTTGTTGGAGACGCTTTAACTAAAATATACTGACAGTGCTACGATAATATATATTATAAAACTTCGAGAGATGATATAAAGTATTTTGATTTACCTACTGGAAGAATAACGTTGATACATACTTAGTGATCAATATTAAGTTTACTTAAGATTTTCAAATACTTCTCTTAAGAAATCTCTTCTCTAGTAGAAATCTAGCTAAACAAGCTACCCAGTAAAACTAATAATAATGATTGGATATGAATAAAACAAAAATAATTTTTTTCTGTATCTATATAATACAGTTGTTGTGGAACCGTCTCGACGACACATTCCTGTTAATTTTCAAAGCCTTTTCGAATGGGAATAGAATCCAGAAACTTTAGGATTATAAGCTATGTACATAAGTAAACTTGAAGCCCGGCCTAGTTAAGTTTGCGTGTTGAACCTAGTTTAAACTAGGCGATAAATTACTTCAAACAAAACAACGGTCGCGTTTTAATAAAGCTGCGTTGACACTTTATTTATGAACTTTAAACTTAACATAGTTTATAGCGTACAAAAATGGGTTAATTAATAAAAAATACATAATGTTATATTAAAAAATACATAATATAATCATTTGATTCATGATGACAGCTTGTATCGGTTTTCTCTCGAGTGATTTAGATAATTTTTTTTTGCATCTTTCATGAGTTCAGTTGAAAAATTGTCCGACGAGTGTTTGTAATAAAAATAATAAGAAAATTTTTGAATAATTCATATGTTATCCGATTCGGCTTTTAGAATTTAAATGGCAAAGTGTTGTGTCGACAAACAAGTGTTGTGTTTCAGGGCAAACGTTTTGACAAAAGCTTTAAAGTTGAATAAATAAGGACTTTTATATATTTTTTACAGGTTACATTTAATTCTATCGAGCCTAGGATGCTATTAAATAATATACTTATGGCTACTAAAAATATTGACATAATATGATAAATTTGGCAACATTTTTTTGTATTCGATCCTTTTTTACCTGATTTCGTTTTAACGTTTGATTGCAGGTAGTTACGCCGTGATCTGAATAACAGTATGGGATAATGTCGGCTTTTAATAGCTCTCTGCTATTGGGAAAAACTGTCCGAGGGAAACGTAGCCTTTGTTCTCGGAAAATATCGGACATTCAAAAGAAAATCTTTTAGGAAATTCCTCGTTCAATATAACGGAAAAAATGTTGTGTATAGATTTTTGTGTTCACAAAATTATGAAGAATATTTTACAAAATATTTCCGTTTATGGTATCTAAACCCTTTGCCGTTAAGATGCAATTATTAGGGATTAATGATAATGTATGTTTGGAAATAGAAAACGACCTTTTTTACCAATCAGAAGAATCACAGAGAATAGTGGACACTCTAGTGTGTGGTATTTTTAAGGTTCTGTACCTTAATAGTAAAAAACGAACCCTATTAATAAGGCTTCGCCGTCCGGATATCCGTCGTCCTTCTGTCACCAGGGTGTTTCTCATGAATCGTAATAGACACTAGAAATTTTTACAGATGCTGTATCTCTGTAAAAGACAACTTATAAATCAAATACAGCAAATTTTAATTGGTACGAATCTTTTCGTGCGTGGGTCCGCTACAGACTTACCCGGTTTTTAATGTGTTTTCGGGTGTGGCTATAATGGAACACGAAGGAAATTTAAATTCAATGATATGAAATTAGAATTTTTGAACGTCGTTTTATGTCGTTTTAGGCTTTAAAGTTTGCTTTCTAATTATATTGTTAGTGAATTTTCTCTTTTTAACGCTAATACTATAAAGAGGAAACGTATGTTCTACCTCGAAAACTTGATCAATTTAAGCGCCCGTTTTAATCCCGAAAACTAAACACGTCGAGTTTACATGTGAATCGGAAAGTTAAATTAGTGACGTCAGTTTTAGAAACTCCTGAGAGGAATATCAGGCTAGTAATAACAGCTATTCAGAACTTCCGAAACTGGGACAGGTTATAGGAATTTATAATCTATATGTAAGCACAGATTATGTCTGTTAGAATAACCTTTTTGGATTTAATTAGCAGCACGCTTTGAAGACACCTGCGAAGGCTTTTGGCGGTTTTTAATCACCTAACAGTCGAAAGTGTTTTACTACATTACTTGATTTCTTATGTATATTGTTATATAAGTAAAAAATAATTAATGCGAAGAAAACATTTATGCTATTTTATTTTTCGGCATAGCTTATATACATTTAAGTTATGTTACGCTTTCTCAGGCGATATTCCCTTTCAATGTCCTTTAAAAATCTCGTCATAACTGCGTCAACATTTTCAATTGTTTCTCAACTGAGTAACTTTAACCACGGAAATATGTAATTTAGAGGATATGGAAAATGTTACATTATTCAACGCCAGCTTCTTGAAAGGCAGCCATCTCAACTCTGATCAAATCAATGAAATAAACTCAGGCGAGTTGGACACCGCGTCGTTGGTCGGACGCATTTTTTATGGCGCTTTATTAAAATATTCATTTCTGTTGAGACAAAAGTTACTGATTTCACTTTTTGTGTCATACTTTAATATTTAACAATCTGTTTAATATGATTCGAAGTAACGTTCGTCTTCGTACCCTTAGTTTAACAATATACAAGTTTTGGAAGATGTTTTGGCAGAGGTTTTATTAATTTATATTATTTTTTGTATAGTTGCCTTCCACGAAATATTTTTCTGGTTCAGATTAAATATTGGGTGTTTTAGTATTTGAAGATCATACATTGGTTCTACACTAAGATATGAAGGAGCAGGAGCCTTTTAATTTTGCTCTTAAGCCTTGATTTACCAGCTCCGTAGTAAAAAAAATCAATTTTAATTCAGTTTTATCTATTTTTAAAGAAGTAAATATGATTTGCACATAAAACTGAAGGGTATTGCCAAAAGATTTGACAGCTCTTTTGGGAAAGCCTGTTACAATTGTCCTTGTTTGTTTATGCATAAATTAAATTAACTTTTGTTAGCGCTAGCAACGATGAAAAATAAATAAGCGATGTCCGTCAAAACAAAGAAGCCGTAACCGTAAAATGTATAGACAACATATTAATCAAGGAGCAACTAAATAATACAAGACTGTATTCATATAGTTTCATGCATTCTATACTTACAACGCTAATATTAAATTAAGCATGTGATCTGAATGGTAAATCCTCTAATATGTGAGAATTATCTGTGTCACTGGTAATTTTTGTAAGTGGTCTGTGAGTTCTGTTTACCTTAATGGCAAACAGGCGTGACCGACCAATTAGTTTAAATAAAGAAGCTGAGAAATATTCCTTTACCCTTCGTTTGTTCGTCCCTTGCATACACCCAAACCTTTCAACATTAATCCACCGCTTCAAACATAAATTTTTACTATTTTTCACCAAAATTAAAAATATACTCTTATTCTGAAAGTGCAGAGCGAAGCGTAGTATGTGTGGTCATAAACGAAGTGAAGAGCTACGAAATGGATGGCTTCTTTACGATCTCGTAAAGTGAACGTTATTTGAACGATAAACCGAATAAAGTCTTCCCGAATGCTATACGCGAAGTATACTAGTATGGAAATTAGAAAAATAATAATTTCAAGGCTAATTCGTACTCAATTTATCGCATGCAGCAGGAGATTTTATAGTGCGATGAGATGTTATGTCGTAGTTTGTTAGTTATCTCATTTCTAACTTAAAATTAACTAAATGATCACAAAATATCAAGAAATTATTCATGGCAAAAAAAATATTTTTAAATTTTTTATTACAATCTTATTATTAAATAAATATATTTATTTTACATGGCCTCCGATTCCATGGACTCAAGAGTTCATTATTCATAAGTGTAAAGCATGAGGATATCTACTTATTCATATTTCTATGGATAAGTATATAAGGTTCTTGTAACAAAATTATTTGGCTTGAAACATAGCACTCCGAATCAGACTTTTAAATAACCCCTTCATCATAAACATAACTATAGTAGTAATTCCCTTTCTGTTACCCCGTATTTACGCTGCGACAAAAAGAGACAGGACACAAGAGACGAACGCAAAAACTTACTTTTTTATAAAAAGGTGGTGTTTTAACATCCGATATGTTTCTCGACTGACACATTTCAAACATTATGAATAATCCTTCATCACCTTGGAAATACACACACAATGCTATTGCATTGTGTTATTATATCATAAAATAGAATCGGCTTGAAAATCGTGTAGTACTTACCATCTAAATTATAAAATTATGTAAGCTCGATATCTTATAATCCATTTTTCCCCTTTTTTATACGAGTAAAATACATCCATGTTACGAAATAAGCCAGCGTTTTTATTCAATTTTGAATAATAAGAGATGAAAAATTGCTTTTTAAGAATAATGCCTTCCAGCGGCGTATATTATTTAATTTACTGATGAAATTGCGTTAGATTTTGCTAAATTCATTTATCGTACGAGACACATAACATTGAAATGAATAAGATTTCTCGCCTCAAAAACACAACTTTGTTGAGGGCAGATAGACTATCTCAATTCTATACGATCTTTCAGTTAAGATTGTCTGCATAATAGCATTATGTTAAAGCTATTGGGCTTTGTATGCACGCCACTCCCTTACCTTCGTATAGCAAAATACCTTGGAATGCATTTTGAAATTGCATCGCGATTGCTCCCTTATTTTGAATCCCTCGTGGCTATGATCGCGTATACATAGTACAAGTAATTACATAAGTTAGTAGCTGGTGACAAAAGTGCACCAAAATAACTGTGTGTGTACTTTATGTTTAGGCAAATTTTTACCGCAACCATGCAATCTTTACAAACACTTGCAATGTTTTCATATTATGCAGAATGTCTTTATATATAGATCCTTGTATAGTACGCTCTATGACTCATTAGTTATAAATTGAGATTTTTCCCTACATTCCTTTGTTTCGAATTGAAGTAAAATGACGCAATAGTAATTATTCATTAATAACATTTGAGATTGATAGGCCACTATATGTGACTGGTGGAGAGTCGTCGAATTAATTCCAATTACCTGTGAAATTAAACCCGCTGATATATCAATTGATTGATAGTTTCTGGATTTATTGATTTTACATTCAATAACCTTATTTTAAACGCTATACGTTACTGTATTAGACACGTACGGTCGAAGGTTGCTTCGCAAGCAAGTACGAACAGCAAGAAAGTCTTTGGTTTTTGGCTGGCTTCGAGTGTTTGAAAACATGCCTGGTCCACACGTTTATATTATAAGTGAAGAGAAGCGGAGATATGGTTTGGTTAAACGCGACTGGTCTGAGCTACTACTAGTGTGAATTGATAAATTATTCTTATATCTATACGAATCCAATCAAAGTCATTCCGCTGCATACAAAAAAATATTAATGATAAATTGGAGTAAAACGGGAATAAATTGTCCTTTTGTCTGTGTACACATACGGGACTCTTAATTAGAACGGGTAAAGCCATCGAGAATCGCTAGTCTTTAAATCCTATGCAAAATTATATTTTCTGCAACCCTGTAAGGTAGGTAATAATATCAAAAGTGTCAAAATTTAACAGAAATTAAAAGTTACGAAGTAATTGCTTGGAGTTTTCTGTTCCGAATCCAACAAATATTATTCCAGAGGTTTTGTTTTTGTTTTTGTTTTTCAATTTTCGCGTGTGACGTAAAGTCAAAGTTACATTGATTTATACTAACCTAACATTAAAAAAAGGAAAATAATTATCCTATTTTAATGGAACGTGCTAATCGCAGAAAATGTCGACGTAAATATCTTTTTCATGTATCTTACCGTCCGTACGAGTTTCTGATGATGCTATTACGAATTCATCATCAGTATACCGGATGTTGATTTTCAGTTGCAGCTATAGCTATTTTTTCAGTATTCCGCATTGCGTCTCTTGTGCAACAAAGGTGTGACCCTTTCGCCGCGTCATTGATTACCTCATTTTCTATCGAATAAAACATACTGATTAATATATAAGGGGTTGTTGTTTGATCAAAATGTAAGTATAAATGAAATATAAATAAATCATGGTGAGATTTGTTGTGTGATAAAACTAAATGAACAAAAACTAGGGTAAACTTTTTTTTTAGGAAATTTTATACTTGTAAATTAGACATTTTCATCAATTTGAGATCTATAAGCTATTCAAATTTATTTAATAAATTAATAGTTAATTTAATATAATTAATTTAATAAATAATGATTCCAAAATCATTGTAATTATTTCAACAATTCTGCACTTTATTAAATGCATAACCTTAAATAAAAGCTTTAAAACCGTTAAAATAATCGTTTGAAAAACGTAAGTCGTCGGTATGGCGCCCGTCGGGCTTACCAAGTTTGTTATTATCACTGTCGTCTGCTAGGTGGGGTTGTTTGTTAGGATTTGGTACAGAGTTCAATAGTCCAATTGGTGAAGATGGCATCCAAACGCCACTTCCTTTAGGCTGGAAATACCCCTCTGGTGCGCCGAATCAATCAATGACTATTATATTCCTGGCAGAGCTTCACTTACAACATAGCCAGAGCTAAGCTGTCATGGCCCCTCAGCGAGGTGCCAAAAGAAATACTAGCACAATTCGTTGAGCGGTGGAGTCAGGTCAGGAGGCTCAACTGAAAAGTTGAAGGTAGAAAATCTGAAGCCAACAACGATGTCAACATTGGCGTCACTCTGTTTTCTCTTTTCGCTTTTCCCCTTCGTTATATAGGAATAGTATTATTTATAGGTATTATTTTTTGAATATCTAGATACATTTGGTATTTTAAAATTAATGGAGTTATAAGTTCACACTCTCACAATCAATACAATTATGTACGCCCTCCTTGTGCGAGGTGGGTTGACGAAATTGTAATGACGGCAGGGGAAAGGTGGTTAATGACAGCAAAAGATAAAAGGATCTGGAATTCTTTGGAGGGGCTTTTATACAAAAGTCGTTTAGGAGTTTTATTATGCATAAAATAGACAAATCTTATCAAAATATTATTTTAAACCACTGTTAATATGGTGTGTCTTACATATGATTTTGTATTAACACAAAAATCCCAAAGCTAAAGTCTCTAAACTAAACCGAACCGCTATTCTGTTATAAAAGAGAAAGATTTGTACAAAGTGAAGACTGAAAAAGTACATCATGACCGTTCCCTGCAAACAATACAGAGTTGCTATTCAACAATGTTGAGCTTTTAAAAATTTTACCTACGACTACTTCACTGATTCAATAAAAGCTTTGTAACTTTCTTTTCTCGCACTTACAATTAAAATGTTTACATGGTATACAATTTTACAGGCTGAATTTTTACTACAACACAAATAAAAACCCGACCAAGTGCAAGTCAATCCGAATGAGAAAATACAAACACAAAGTCCCTAAATATTTATTTTATAAAAAAAAAAAAAAAAAAAAAAAAAAAGGGGGGGGGGGGGGGGGGGGGGGGGGGGGGGGGGGGGGGGGGGGGGGGGGGGGGGGGGGGGGGGGGGGGGGGGGGGGGGGGGGGGGGGGGGGGGGGGGGGCGGGGGGGGGGGGGGGGGGGGGGCCCCCCCCCCCCCCCCCGGGGGGGGGGGGGGGGGGGGGGGGGGGGGGGGGGGGGGGGGGGGGGGGGGGGGGGGGGGGGGGGGGGGGGGGGGGGGGGGGGGGGGGGGGGGGGGGGGGGGGGGGGGGGGGGAAAAAAAAAAAAAAAAAAAAAAAAAAGAGGGGGGGGGGGGGGGGGGGGGGGGGGGGGGGGGGGGGGGGGGGGGAAAAAAAAAAAAAAAAAAGGGGGGGGGGGGGGGGGGGGGGGGGGGGGGAAAAAAAAAAAAAAAGGGGGGGGGGGCCCCCCCCCCCCCCCCCCCCCCCCCCCCCCCCCCCCCCCCCCCCCCCCCCCCGGGGGGGCCCCCCCCCCCCCCCCCCCCCCCCCCCCCCCCCCCCCCCGGGGGGGGGGGGGGGGGGGCCCCCCCCCCCCCCCCCCCCCCCCCCCCCCCCCCCCCCCCCCCCCCCCCCTTCCCCCAAAAAAAAAAAAAAATTTTTGGGGGGAAAAAAAAAACCCCCCGGGGGGCCCCCCAAAACCCCCCGGGGGGGTTTTTTTCCCCCCCCCCCCCAAATTTTTTAAAAAGGGGGCCCCCAAAAACCCCCACCAAGGGGGAAGAGGGGGTGGTTGGGGGGGGGGGGTTTTTTGAAAAAAAAAAAAAAAAAGGTGGGAAAAAAAAATTTTTTTTTTTTTTCAAAAAAAACGGCCATTTCAAGGGGAAAGACCAAAAAACAAAACCTTTAAACCCCTTAAAATGGTTTTTTATCTTCTGTGTTATACCTTATGTGTTACACCAGATTATCACACATTAAAAGGACTTTTACTCTGTGTGGTAGGGAAACCATTTTAACATCACGTAAACGGGTGCCGGTTTTGGTGAATGGTTGGAATTGAATTCGAGTATGCGGCTATTCTAAAAATTTGGGAACACACTTATCATGTGTCATCCTCGCTAAAAAAATCCTCGCAATGGCCGTTAAAAAGATATGGAGAACATATTGTTCTTCTCATCACTTCTCCCAATCGAGAACTGGTACTAAATATATCTATATAATAGACGTCGGTATAAATCATAATATTAATCTAGTTTCACGTTATTATTTTGCAAAATAACCATATTAAATATTAATTCTAAGTACGACTCTCTTACGAATTAAAGAACTTAATTTGCTTCATAAGTAGAAATTGCAAATGCAAGGTTTACTTTAAACATTCATAAACATTTCTCGATTTTATGATTGAAGAAAGTATAAGCAAGAGTAAACGTTTCCTATTTTTTTAATTTACACTTGTTTTAATTTTATATTTGCATTGCGTTTCATATTTAAATTTGCAACGCTGACCACGATTGTGGTAGACCTAATGGATAATTAACGATTACGATTTAATAATTTAATAATTTTTATAATTTAATTAATTTTATCATTATTTAATAATGTAGTATCTAGAGTCGTATGAGTCAATCTGTATTATAAAATTATAAAATGATTTTGTAAGCTTGAATGAAAGTTCATTTATTAACCGTCTGGAGACATTCTTATTGTGGCAAGTTTTTATGAAATCTTAGCATTTTCTTCGCAATGCTAGCTAGACTTTGATATATTATCATTTCACAGAGTACAGCTGGATTACTTATTAAAGCATGATAAACATGATACTCTTTTTTTCAGGTAGTAGTCATGGGCAGCAGCACAACATCAGATAAAACCATAAATACTAGCACCGATTCTGCAGCCACAGCCCTCACTTCCATTACCGGGACCGATGACTCCATGGATGCAGAACCTGATCCCCCAGAACTACAAAACCTTATAGATGACACGCCCCCACCAAACCCCCCAGAAAATCCTCCCTCTACAGCACCCCCACATTACCATCGGGCGCAGGATAGCGGAGAATTTGACCCCCCATCCTATGCTATTCCCCAGTCTGCTACAGATACCTTGGATTCACCCAGGCCTGGGCCGGCAAGGTTTATTTTCGATGTACCCATACCAGAACCTCATCAGAACCACAAGAAACTTGAAAAGGTGAGTCCATCCAGTCGTGGTAATTTTACCATATTAATGTTCAAAATTATCTTCCACGTCTTCGTCGATACGCCTTATAAAATATATAACAGATTCACGCTTTAAAATAAAACCAATTTTCTACTACATACTCTGTTTCGCAAATAAACGAACTTCTTTATTTCCAACAATAACTATTTATATTTGGACAGGGCAGTGTTAAACGCACACTTTAAAATACTACTATTAATATTATAATGTCAAGCGATCTGTGTCTTCTCCTATATTGCTGCCTGACATTGTCAAGTCACTCTATTCATTGAGGCGTTTTAAATGTATTAATCATATACTAAATATATAGCTAGTAACAATTATGACAAAGTAATGGAATAGCTGCTCTCATAGGTATAGGTAATTAAACGCTATGGTGTAGGTACATTAGATTTCATACAGGTTTTGTTTTATAGGATGAATATTATACGTAATAGAATAAGCTATTATATGTTTTAAATTTATTGAATAGCTTGACTCTAAGTAACGCCACTCCTTTGTGCGTTGTATAAAACTTTCATCTGAACATAGTCACTTGATCCTGAAGTAAATAGCCGTAGCGTGCGTCTAACGATGACTATTAAGAAGCCTTTTGATCTTGGCAGAGTAATGTCCTAATTTATAAAAGTCGAGGGGAAACGCCCCTTTTGAAGTCAGCTAGACCATGAAGTTGTCCATTTAGCCCATATATGACACTAGTATAATCCATGAATCAAATTTGACGAACAATTCGATTCCATAGTTTGGTAAATATTAATATACAATAGATATAATATTTATTAATAATTACAATTCGAAGCAATATAGAGGTACACAATTATATAAATATATTCTGCTCGTGCAAAGCATTTGTTCATATTTTTATTGTGTATTTAACTAGAGAAAGGCAGACATGCAAAAAGACATTCATAGAAAACACTACATTATGCAGCACGTTTTTATACAATGATTGATTTAAGTAAACGTTGTAGAAATTGTTAAATTTACAGGCGTTTAGACTGTAGTAATTTCTCATATCCGTTTCATTTCAAAATACCTTTTGATACTTTATCAAAATAAGGTCTGGGGATTTTCCGGCTATGGGATATGTAATGTGTTTTTATTTATAGACAAACATTGTTCATGAGAATCTAGGCCAGTGCCTCTAGCGAGTATAAAAATTTTGAAACTACGCTTAGAAACGCTGTTCATATTGATATTAATACCTTTTAAGGGATAAATAGTTGACTAAAATGTTATATTTACATATGTATGTATGAGGTGTAAGTATATTTAAGACTTAGATGGACATTGCAAATTAATGAAAATTAAAAACCTTTTTCACATACACTCGATTGTATGCGTCAAAGATTTGTATTCCGATATTTCTTGACTTCAGTCGGAATTCAAGCCGTAGACTTTATAATCCCACGATAAAACTAACCTCCACCATATTTTCCCAGCCTCGAAATAAAACACAAGTCAGTCAACCGAACCCCGACTTAACTGCGCCCTCTACATCGATGCAATACGAAAAAATAGAACCACCAAAAAGTCCAAAAGTTACCCAAACAAAATATGAAAAGCACTTTATTTTCGAACCCGAAGCTGTGAGAAGAGGGAGTGAACCCAGGGCTAAGAAAGACAAGGAATACTATAAAGATGAAGTAGCGAGACTACGGAAGCAATTAGAGGGAACGGATGTTTTTGCAAGGAGGAGGTCCACCCATCAGCATTCCGTCCCACCTCCGTCTTCAAGACGCCAGTCCACTGGTATGTTTACTATTTACATTCTTATGAGCAATCGATAGAAGCTGCATAAAAGGATGCAAGTAGCCAAACAACTGTCACATATCCTTGAAGATGTAATGTAACTTTGAAAATAACTCTTAGAAAAAGGAGCCTCGCAAGCAATACCACTGTAGGTCGGTCTTTTTTAGCCATTATTCCAAGTTACGCGCATAAAATGGTCTCTAAATAAGCTCTTTGGTACCACATGAAAATGGATTAAAACCATTATATATATTTATATCAGGGGCGTATAAACGCCCCTGATATAAATACATTCATTAAACATATCTCACCAATATGAAACATACACATTCTCTAGCAGCTCAAGTCCACGTTACGGCCAACCCTTTGGACTCTGCGTCTTCCATGCCAGCTGGTCGTACAACTATCGTGGTACAGCAGCCATCCCTCTCCCTAGACTACGGTGGATGTTCCACCATCCTCATCAGAGATGGAGAAGACGGCAGACGGAACAGCAGAGCCTGTGACCACATCCAGCAGTTGTTGGATGTGACCAGCCAGTTCACTTCGGAAGATCTACACGAGTTTGATAAAAGGTAAGTTACCATTAAATCATACAGAAATAATATAAAGCAAACGGAAAGGACGGTCACGGCCTCATCTTATCCTTTTAACTGCAGTAACCTATGGCTTATTTCAGTCTAATTGTTTTTACGTTGTGATGAAAAAGAAAAGAAAAATTAAAAAATAAACAAAAAACGGTGCACCACGGTTCTTGGGATCTATTAGAATAATTATCTTTGGATTTATGTAATTTATTATCGTTATGTTTATGTTTAGTTTCGTTTTCTCGAGTGCCTAAAGCAAAAAAATTAAATCATTTTTGCTAACACAATGTAATTCGTATTTTGTAAAACGAATAGATTAGCGAATAAATCTCTGCAAAAATGTGTTGAATTAGGCTGAAGCTTTTATCTTGTCCCCATAATCCTGAATACTTTAAAGGTGTAAACAAATAGTTAAATAAAACAAAGAAAACGATAAAGAGAAAAAGGAAAAGATAAAGTAGACCTTTTCAGGACCTTTAAGCAATCTAAATCTACGTTTTGTAAATACAAAATATTTTTTTCCTTTTATCCTATATTTTACAAACATCGACGAACTAACGCAGTAGTCACCAGGATATAGACTGCCGTACAAAGTTTAATGGGTTAAAATATATATTTCTTAACATCTATGCTTTTAATATGATGTTGTAATAAATTTAAATTTTAGTAAAACATCATTAACAAAAATCTAGACGTATATTGGATGGTAGATTTGTTTATTGTTCTAAATGTACATATAACACATATAATTGTTTTATTATAAATAACATAAGTATAAAGTTTATATAATCAGGAAACAGATAACACAGGCCCGATTTCTTGTATCATTTTTAAGTACCTTTAAAAATAAGTAATTTAACAAATTCGAATTTACATGATCTGTGGTAATTAACTCAATTTAATTCTTAACATTACCTTTACTTCAGAAGACGTTTGATGTAAATGAAAACACATACCTAATTTACGAGGCAAACGAAATTATTAAACTTGAAAATTAGCTGAAAATTGTTCATTTAAAAACAATTTCCTTCGGTAAAAGCTTCCCTTTTGTCGATGGTTCATTGGAACAGATAATTAGCGTTCATTGTTGATTTCAGTGGCTTGAACAATTTCGATTTAACGAAATACAACACCGGATGGCCGCCGGCAGATTATAATTGGCAATCGTTAACATATAAATGCGACATGACTATCACGTGCGATAACCCTCTGGCGAAAACACATTTCTCGTTTCATTAAGCAATTCCGTGAGCCTCTTTCGTGCTCATATTGGAGCTACCCCAGGTGGTTTTTGGTAGATATATCTCACCCGTTTGAGTAGAGCTTAAGCGGACTTTTGCCCTAAGATTTCATTATCAGAATCATTTTCTATCAATTTGGTCATTTAAGTTTGCTAAGTAAGGAAGCTGGCACGTGTGAGATTTAAAAATGTATCGTAACGTAACAGTTGTTTCAAAACACTACAGTTGCCAGATATTTCAAACAGACATGACACTCGTAATGTTTTGTATTTTAAAAGGTGACGGGACTTTCCACATGACGTGTGTAATGACGTTTTTTGGAATATATCAAATTAGAGTAAGGTTGTTAGAAACTTTCTTACTGTCAATCTTTAACGTATAGTAAAATTTTTAAAAAATGAACAATTTTGTTCGACTTAATTCTTGCAGAACACATCTCACACACATCATCATGAACTATACATCAAAGCAAAAAGGAGCGTATGATGCTTCGCCGGTGTTAATACTAGCGAGACGCTTATATAACCTATTTTGGCTATCCAGCAAAAAATATTTCATTTCACACCAACTATTCCTGATATCACGTTCGAGTACATTAACCGAACCACCTAACAGAGAGGTATTTTATTTTGATTTATTTTGTAGCGTTTCGTCTTTCAATATATCCTTGGGTATTCTTATTAATATACAATAACAAAACATGGTCGTTAGTCCCACGTATATTTGTTGAATGAATTCATTTAACATCGTAATTACTAAGTAATTATTTCCCCCAACATTTAATTACTTGGGAGCTACGCAGGCTTCGCATTATTTACTTTCATTCAATTAGTGAGCTGCACGTCTCTATCTATATCTATTTAATAAATAATTACTTCGGTGACAAATATTGTAATAATTACATTAATTCAAAAATTAAATAAAAGTGAGTATATTAAAGAACTTTGTTGTATTTTTAAACGTACAAGGGGTTTATACAAATGTCATTAGCGCTTTGTAGAATGAAAGAGAAATTGTATGGAAAACATTCGTTTCCGCTTTCCATTTAACTGTTTTCGAATAGCATACACTCTGTGTGTATACCGTTTGTCTAACTCTACTAGGTGGAGTAACTCACATGATAGACCAAAGCTACTCATATTTTATTGTATAATTAAAAATTGGTAATAAATATTGAAGGATTGATGTAAGGCACAGTTTAATAATACTACCTCACATGTTTGTGTGTTGAATATAACACTAAATTTATATTTAAAATATATCAAGCACCCGAAAATACTATTACGGTAAAACATACTGTAAATGTTAAACGTGCAACACTTTATGATATGACATATAGGATATCTTTAACTCACAACTTCGCATTGAATTAATCCCCTGAGTGGAAATATTCTCAAGAGCTTCGGAGTTGTAACCCTACTCGATCTATCCTACATAAATCATCTGGTTTATCGCTAATCGGTGATTAATTCAATGTTTGTTCATTCGTATCAATACAAGCTGATACTAACTGTACTAGTATGCCCTGTCAATTTGAACACGTTTATTTAATTAAGTTTCGACGATAAAACGTTTCGGCTATATTTTTTTTTTATTTATACAAAGCGTGGTGTAACATAGTTATGTTTTTAAGTTTAAGTGCCTGACCTAAAGGGTTTGTCTTGACACTAGAAAATAAAATATCGTAATTACATGACAGGATAAAATGGAATAATAATGATTTAAGTAGTAGTATTCATTTTGTTGTCTATTCCCAAATACAACATTTACATAAACAAACAATAACAATTTGGACAAGTGTCAATTGTTTAACTAAACTTGTTGACATGCGATATTAGTTAATAGCCAATAAACCACTTCACAACTACAAATTACTTCTGTCACGCGATTATTCGAAAGGAAATGTACTTTAAGCCAACTGAAAACATTGTTTATTATAAAGCACACTCAATAATGTAAGGAAACTTTGTTAAAATGTATAGATCTGTATGTGAGACAGAATGAAAAACGTGCGTCATATACAACAACTTTTGTTATTACAGATATGATACCGTTATTACGTAAGTTCAATAAGCTCGCTCGAGCTTGAGCAAGCACGAGTTTTTGGTATGCTTCTAGCATTAGTTTTGGGACTTGTATACTGGTACACTCATTCGTTCTTAGGATGGACCAAATCTTATTGAATACGTACAAATAAACGTACCCACGTCTTCCCCAATTTAACAATTACAAGATCCAACATCTGAATTTCAACTAGGACGTTTTAATTTATGTTTGCATCAACGCCCAGTTTAATTGTTAAAAGTTGTTATAATAAAGAGCGTCTCATAATGTCACGAATGAACGCGTTATCAGAACTATCAAGAAATCTTAAAAAATGGGTCAAAGATATTTAAGTATGTATAAAAATAACCTTTTTTACGGCTAAGGGCTCTAGAAACAGAATAAAATTAATATTAAATCCGAAAGATGTGAGCTATTTGCTCACTCTTGCACTTTTTTATTGAATATTAGTATGGAATACACTTACAGTAATCCAATATTAGTATTTCATACATGTATGGACAATATTCTTCTAGTATTTTACAATATATAAGATAATTGCTTTTCTCTTTTATCAGTGCGAGTTAAACGCTTAAAGAAAATGTGTGAAAAATACGTGACCACGGCTGAGAAGCATCTGAAACGTGATCATTAATAAGACTAATAAACATCGCGATCTTCACTGTATTTTATCTAAATGTTATTTGTTTTGTCAGGTTTTATTAAATAGAATTGGTACCCCCGACAATATAGTCTACCACACAGGCATGTTGGTGACCACTTTGGTTTTTTTTAACCCAAATTTTGAGTTTAAGATAAACAAACAATAACAATTTGGACAGAGTGTCTTTTTTTACCCCCCCCCCCCAAATTTTTTTTTTTTTTTTTTTTTTTTTTTTTTTTTTTTTAATTTTTTTTTTTTTTTTTTTTTATTTTTGTTTTTTTCAAACAAATTGTTTAACTAAACTTGTTGACATGCGATATTAGTTAATAGCCAATAAACCACTTCACATTACTACAAATTACTTCTGTCACGCGATTATTCGAAAGGAAATAGTAATAAAAAAAAAGAAGAAAAAAAAAAAAAAAAAAAAAAAAAATTCACCCTGTCGGGGCATACTGAAAACATTGTTGTATTATGCGGGCAAAGCACACTCAAAGTATCAGTTTTCGAAACTTTGTTAAAATGTATAGATCTGTATGTGAACACAGTAATAGAAAAAACGTTTGCGTCATAATTACAAAAACCTATAAATATAGAGGAACGCGAACATCGCGGCCTCAACACGAGAAACTTTGTGTTATATTACAGATATGATACCGTTATTACAAAGAAGAGTAAGAATTCAATAAGCAATCGCTCGAACCTAGTGAGTAAGAACGCAAAGTTTTTAAGGTATGCGAATTCTAGAAACATTGATTTTGGGCGAACTTGTATACAGAAGTAAACAAAAAAAAAAAAAAAAGGGGGTTAAAAACAAAAAAAAAGGGGGGAGGGGGGGACCCAACAAAACAAAAGAAAAGGCGGACCGGAAGAAATGAAAAAAATTGATAAAATTAAACATAAAACAGAACGCGATTATTCATTCGTTCTTAGGATGGACCTAACAATCTTATTGAATACGTAGAAATAATGAACGTGGCCCCAAAACAGTCTTCGAGATCACCCAATTTAGCAAATACAATAAATACAAGATGGTATTCCAACATCTGAATTTCAACTAGGACGTTTTAATTTATCACAGAGTTTGCATCAACGCATCCAATAGTTTCTGAAATTGTTCAAAAGTTGTTATAAATTTTGTTTTGACGATAAAGAGCGTCTCATTTTTGATGTTGTGTAATTTAACCAGTAAAAAAAAAACAAAAAAAAAAAAAAAAAAAAAAAAAAAAAAAAAAAAAAAAAAAAAAAAAAAAAAAAGGGAAAGGGAAAAAAAAAAAGAAAACCCCCCCCGAAAAAAAAAAAAAAAAAAAAAAAAATTAAAGTTAAAAAAAAGAAAAAAAAAAAAAAAAAAACCAAAAAAAAAAAAAAGGGCCCCCGCCGGGATGTGGTTAAAAAAAGGGGTTAAAGGAGAAAAAAAAAGGAAGTGGCGGGGGGGGGGGCGCCCGCCCCCGGGGACCCCCCCCCCCCCCCCCCCCCAGGGAGGGGGGGGCCCCGCCCCACCCCCCCCCCACCTTCCGCGGACGACACACGAATTCTGAACGCGTTATTTTTTTTAAAAAAAAAAAAAAAAAAAAAAAAAAAAAAAAAAGGGGGGGGGGGGGGGGGGGGGGGGGGGTAAAAGAAGGGGCCCCCCCCAAAAAAAAAAAAAATTTTTTTTGTTTTTTTTTTTTTTTTAAAAAAAAAAAAAAAAAAAACCCCCCCCCCCCGGGGGGGGGGGGGGGGGGGGGGGGGGGGGGGGGGGGGGGGGGGGGGGAGAGAGGGGGGGGGGGGGGGCGCCGCCCCCCCCCCCCCCCCCCCCCCCCCCCCCCCCCCCCCCCCGGGGGGGGGGGGGCCCCCCCCCCCCCCCCCCCCCCCCCCCCCCCCCCCCCCCCCCCCCCCGGGGGAAAAAAAACCCCCCGGGGGTTTTTTAAAAAAAAAAAAAAAAAAAAAAATAAAAAAAAAAAAAAAAGGATGGGGGGGGGATTTTGGAAAAAAAAAAAGGGGGGGGGGGGGGGTTTTTTTTTTTTTAAGAAAAATAAAAAAAAAAAAAAAAAAATTTTTTCCCCGGAAAAAATTTACCCGGGAAGGTTCCCGATATGTATACCCTGAATGGTACACTCCGGAAATAATTAAAGATATAAAGACCAAAGCCAGAACTATCAAGAAATCTTAAAAAATGGTCAAAGATATTTAAGTATGTATAAAAATAACCTTTTTTACAAAGGCTATAAAAAGGGCACACAATGAACACAAAAATAAAATTCACACGGTTCTAAAAGATCAGAAAAAATTTTTTGGCAATATATAAGATCTGAAAGATGTTTTTGTTTTTGTTTTTTTTTTTTTTTTTTTTTTTTTTTTTTTTTTTTTTTTTTTTTTTTTTTTTTTTTTTTTTTTTTTTTTTTTTTTTTGAGCAAAAAAAAAAAAAAAAAAAAAAAAAAAAAAAAAAAAAAAGGGGGGGGGGGGGGGGGGGGGGGCCCCCTAAAAAAAAAAAAGGGGGGGGGGGGGGGCCCCCCCGGGGGGGGGGGGGGGGGGGGGGGGGGGGGGGGGGGGGAAAAAGTTGGGGGCGGAAAAAAAAAAAAAATGGTTTTAAAAAAAAAAAAAAAAACCCAAACCCCCCCCAAAAAAAAAATTTTTCCGGCCCCGGGGGTTTCCCCCCCCCCTTTTTTGGGGGTTTTTCGGGGGGTTTTAACCGGGCCCCCACATCATATTTTTAACGCCTGCTTAAAAGAGGGTATTTGCTCAGCGAGATGAAAATAACACGAGTTTTCCGGTGCCTAAGGGAAAGGCTGGTCCAAGTTTGTTGAATTGAATATTAGTATGGAATCGACACTGTACAGGTGGAATCGCAATATTAGTATTTTAAAAAAGCATTACACTGTATGGACAACAGTATTATTAAGGAAGCTAGCGGCAATTGGACTTTTCACCGCACATGTTAAATTTTTTTAAACCGACAACAGTATGTTATTACGATGGGTACGAATCTCAGCCATTGCTTTTCCCAAGGTGGGGGGTAAGTCAGGGCAGCAATTTGGGGCCTCTCGAATTTCTAATATAATTTTTATCTTTGCTACATAAGAGCGAGTAAATGCTAAATGGGGGGGGGGAACCCCCCCCCCCCCCCCCCCAAAAAATGTGGGGCTCCCCATGAAGAAAATACAGTGACCACGGCTGAGAAGCATCTGAAAACGTGATCATTACATAAGACTAATACGAACATACGCGATCTTCACTGTATTTTATCTCAATGTTATTTGTATTGTCAGGTTTGGGGGGGAAAAAGGGGCTTGGGGTGCGAGGGGACTTCACACTTGCGGGTATTAATAAAATTGGTACCCCCGTGGGGTACACAAAAGGGGTTTTGGGGGATTTAACCCTGTGGGCCCCCCCCCGGGGGGGGGGGGGGGGGGCGGCCCCCCAACCACCCGCGGGACCAGTTGCCAGAACAAATTTACTTGCGAAAACACCCGTCACGCGGACAATATAGTCTACCTGAAACACAGAGCATGTTGGTGAGCGTTTCACTTTGTGTTGTATGACCACAAAGGTTCTATTATGGAAATAGTTTAAAAAAAAAGAAAAAAAAAAAAAAAAAAAAAAAAAAAAATTTTTTTTAGGAAATCCAAACTAGGGAAAAAATGGAGGGAAAAGGAAAGGCGCCAATGTCGCATTGGGTTTTAACCTGAAAGATATTGTACTGCGTGTTGAATAAGATAAAGAAATGTTCTCATACAATAAATTTGTCCATAGATATGGCAGCCCACACCACTCAAGATCTCAGTCGGTCAAGGCAGCCAGATCGCGGACTGGGGAAAGGCAACTCCTTGGTCTACCCCAACAGAGGGCTAGAGTTGCATCCATGCCAAACACTGGTGTCGAAGAGGAGTATTACCGGCTGCGGCATTTTAGTATTACTGGTATTTTATCTTTTTTCATTTAGTATTATTAATTTGATGATTAGAAAATAACTTCCCGAACTTGACAATTTATCGTCTAAATTAATGCCTGTATCGTTTCTCAGTTATATCTTTTCATTTTATTGTCTCAATATTTATAGTTTATAGTGGGTTATGCTCATAGTTTATGTTCCCTGTAAATACGTCTTATCCTGAAAGTGTGAAATCTATTCCTAGAATGGTTCGCGCACAAACCGATCGAAATTATTAATAAACAGCCAAAATAAATACGTAAAACATAAACCAAATATGTATAACAAGGAGATATTCAGATTTAGTTTTTACACAGATTTTAAGTGACAAATTTCACAGGTAAGGGAGTGGTTAATCGGGGAGACTCCCTGCGGTCAAGAAGATCCAGGTCAAACACTTCGGTAGCGTCCAGCGCCTCCAGCACGGAAGCTGTTACTAGGGCATCTGCACCCTGTTCGTTGGCCTCTTCCAGGTGAAACGTCTTTAAATACACTTTGAAGCATATGTAGAGTAAATAATAAGTCAATGTATTCAATAACAAAATGGAATTAGAAAGTTTTTATTACATTGTCACCTAAGCTCAAATATTTTTTATTTCTTAATAGCTGTAGAACGAATAATTGTGTGACTAACTGAGGAGTAAAACGCATGTGCCAACATCGCCTTTATTAGTAATCCACTAATTAGGATGGAATAGATTTGTGTATTAATGGATTTATGCAATATAATATTTAAGCAAATCAACTATACCTATAACAAAAAATTCTTATGGTGTAACAAGAATCGTAATTAATTCTTACAATCGCGATCCGTAAAGTAATTTCTCATTTTCCCGCCTAAAACTCGAAGAACCACAGAGTAATGAAGTTTTGGCAAGAATTCAACGTCAAAATATGATAATTTAACCTTTTGTATTGTTTACCAGGGACTCGTCTGCTGGCCTCAGTTCGTACCGAGTGGTGGTAGTGGGTGGGCCGGGCGTGGGAAAATCTAGTCTCGTGGGACAGTTCATGACCTCAGAGTATTTACACGCATACGACACTAGTATAGGTTAGTTTTAGCGTAATGGACTCGATACTCGATTATTTGCTCAATCTTTAGCATAGAAATAAAATTGAAAAACTCTTGAAATGAAACATTTTTACGAATATCAAAGTGAATTTATTATTTCTGACCACGATTTCTGAAAACCACACAGATTTTTGAATTATTTTATTAAAAAGGTGTTAAATGATATTCCACAAATCGTGACAGTATTTATATAGAGTCGTAAAAATATATATAATTCAATGTGAACCACACTCACGAAGCTTTATTTCACGACCCTATAAACCTTATAATTTTTCACTTCGTAGAGCTTAAATAAGTAATTTACGCTAATTTTAAATAGCGTATTTTAAAATCAAAAAAGTAAAGTACCAAATAGAAGACAGAAATTAACTTTTTAATTTATTCCAATATTCAGTCCTCGATACCCACTTAAGAGAACTGCAGGTGTCTGTTGTCAAGGCGAAGCGATCCTTCAAAGATCAAAGAGTGCTTGAGGACCGAATATACTAAGTGAGCCTTGAGTTTGTGGCGATAATTGAGAATTCCCTTAAACATACGAATCCTTGTCACAATAATCCAAATATTCTCATAATTGTATCAGCCCAAATTCAAGTCGGCAATCGTGTTTTCGATAAAAGATGTAATATCTCGCATCTCGAGTTCGTATTAATCGTATGTCGATATCATTAATGCGGAGATTTCAAAATAAATTTTTGCAAATGCTTGGTTAAAATATAGCAATGTTTTGATCGAGTTAATGACACATATGTTTAAATGTACGGCGTAATATTATACAGTGGTATTTATGGTTTATTAAGTCTTTTAATGTCAATAGTTGTTTTGGTCACATAATACAACTTCTGTAACAGATATGAAAGCGAATATATTACATGGAAAAGGTGATGTATTTCTGTGGTTGCTTTGCAGCAATGGTGGTCAGCGAGACAAATAAAATGTATATAATTTAATTTAAAATTATAAATTGCGAAAAATTGCTTATAGATGACGAGTCGGGTGAGAAATCGGTATGTGTCCTACTAGCGGGAGAGGAGTCGGAGATCACATTCTTGGACTCACCACCAGATAACCTGATTGTAAGTTTCAGCTTTTTTCTTGACATCTATATTACAAACGATTACAGCGTAGTTTAGATAGTTACATTGAAGTTTTATTCAATATTTTATTGTATAAATTCTACGACAATTACGCATATCCGACTGCAACCGAAAGTCAACAGTGTATCATATAGACTATAACCAAATAGCACTACTTTTTTTTTAGTCTGAGGGCTGTTCACACGGCTACTGCGTAGTGTATTCAACGGCGGACCGAGCCAGCTTTGCTGAAGCTGAGCGGCGTCTTCAGGCGCTTTGGGCAGCGGGGCATACAGCAAGACGAGCTGTCATACTAGTTGGTAATAAAGCTGATCTGGCTCGATCCCGGGCTGTGCCCACAGACGGTAAGATTTATAGCAAATATATTAAGACAAAGGGTTGCCGACCGTCACTTATATGAGAATATTTTTAATCGTAACTCCTGAGAACTATATTTTTTTTGTATTGATGTCTTTCCCCTCTTTGCTGTGTGGTTATGTTTTTAAATGTCTAAAAGCACAACCGATTTTAACTGTTTATTTGATGGAATTTCAGTTTTATTTATCATGTACTACTATAGTGGTGAAAGGCAAATAAATGTAAACTTCAATTAAATTGCCGGCAAATATTTATTTTAATTAAAACAAATTGCGATCGGATTTAACAAAATGTAATGAATTTACGTTCAATCAATTCCATCAATTAATTGCTCACTCACTATCGCGTAACTGATAATATAATTAATAAATATTCCTATATAAATAAATAAGAACCTATGAAATTGAATTGGTTTAAAATTTCCATACGACGATGAATTTTCTCTCAAATTGAAACTGAAATATTCTTATTAATCAAATTTTAAAATATTTTATATAAATATATTATAAATTAATAAAATAGGCCGCGTGTTTCTCTCGCCACTCAAGCACCCGTTGTAATTCTATGAAATCCAAATCCTTTTGTTCATGAATCTTCCAAAAGTATTAAAAAAATAATTATGATTATTATATATAAGGCTCTGTGCTAATTCGTCACCCTATCGAGATTTTGTTGAGACTAACGATCATATATATACTTTAAATATATTTATGGTAATTCAAAGCCTCCATAGGTTTACAATAACTGTTATTTGTACAATTTCGAATCATATTTCAGTTTAAATCTGATTACAAATGCTAGCCATATTTGTAACACTGCCACCTGTTTTATAAGAAACATGCGTTGATATAGGTATAAGCTTTTTTTTTAAAAAAAATTTGTTAAAACCTATTAAAACCTATGTATACCACAAAAACTACTGTTATCTACATAACAAAATATAATTACATTAATGTATTTTTATTGGAGCAAAGCCTGGAAGATTACATGCCGCGGTCTGGAAAGAAATTAAATAGTATAGCCATTTTCTTAATGGGCGGACAAAGTTATAAGAGCACCTTATTACAAAGTAATTATAAACTTTATGAAAGGTTTTAATGGCGAAAATTCCTTTAAAACAAAACAGTTTGCACTTTATTGTTCTTAACGCCTTACGGGCCTTATATCACATAGTTATAAGAATATTCATGTCAATAATTCTAGTGAACTCTCTTAAATTATTATAATTTTTCCATTTCTTTTTACAATTTGTAAAAACGTTATTACGCTTTCAGAGTTTTATCTTCATCCACTAGATTGTATATAGAATTAAGTCTATTTCAGAGGGCAAAGCTTTAGCGACGTCATATGAATGCAAGTTTATAGAAACCTCTGTCGGCATCAATCACAATGTGGATGAGTTGCTGGTGGGTCTACTAACCCAGATACGTCTAAAACAACAGCACGCTGAAAGAGTCAGGTACGAGGCAATCCATCCTTTTACAATAGGCTAGCTTAAACAGCTGTTCCCACTGTTCGTTTGTTATCTGGTAACAAATGAACAGTGGGTTAAAATTACTAGAACACCTACCAGTTTAATACCAAAAAGTTTCTATGTAAAAAGCGTCGGTAAGACGTACGCGTATTTCATTAATTGACTCATTTTAAGCTAAAAATACCGCTTAATACTTGTAATGAGCTCTGTTCTACCATTATATTTTTTTTTCTCGCAAAAAAAAACGTTTAATACTCAATAGCAGAGAAGCAAATAAAAATACTATGAAATTTTATCAATAATTTTATTTATATTAAATGATAACAAAAATATTTTCAGAAAACGTAGTAGTTCCCGAAAGAATAGGAGCCGCGCTCGCTCCCCTCTTGAAGATATTTCCGCGCCCGCCGCCGCTCCATCCTCCGCTTCCAGCACGCCGCGGAAACGCACTCGTCTCTCTGCTAGTGTCAAGGTATACTAATAGTAATAAAAGGTTCATTTCACACACGGTCGGTTAGCCTCAGAATAAGCTAGTTAGCGCTAACACGACTTTAAACTTACTCATAATATATACTTCTTTATAAATACACTAGCTGATCCGGCAAACGTTGTTTTGCCATACATGTGATTTCAATTTTCAATTAATAAATAAAAAATAAGGGTTGATCGTAGAAGATGAAAATTTAGGATTGTATGTATTTTTGTATGTTGTATCTTAAAAAAATAGAAACTCAAAATTTTGTCTAAAAATACAAATAAAAAATTTAGGGGTGGACTACCCTTAACATTTAGGTGGATGAAAAATAGATGTTGGTCGATTCTCAGACCTACTCAATACGCTCACAAAGTTTCATGAGAATCGGTCAAGCCGTTTCGGAGGAGTAAAACTTCGAACCCCGTGACAAGAGAATTTTATATATTAGGTATACCTAATACATACATCAAACAAATATAAGCTTAGTATAAAATTTTGACCGTACCGGGAATCCAACGCATGAGCCCCTGTACCACAACCCAGCCTGGTGCCCATTGCTGCATCTTAAACACAGTTTCAACGTACTACATTTGCAGGACATTAGGAGTTGGCCCAAATATGAATATTCTTGAGTACGCAAACAGTAGAAGGCTCCAGAAGATGATACACATAATGAATTTCACATACATATTCTTGTATATAAATCATACATACATTATCTTATTTCAGGTACGAGGCCTCCTCGGTCGTGTATGGGCGCGCGACTCAAAATCAAAGTCATGTGAGAATCTCCACGTACTCTAGCATACGTCTGCCGAGCCCGTTGCCTGTTTCCCCTTCTTTGACTGCGCCGTCACTTATTCTTAAGGGAAATAGTCCCCCTAGCGTGACCTCTATTTGACCATTATTAAAGCTCTTTGGAATAAAAGTAAATTCCACCAAATCAAAAACCATTTTATACCATTTATAGATTTTTTTAAATAGAATTTATGCTGCTAAACTAGAATTTTTAAGTTCGAATTTGTATTCAAAATGTAAAATCTAAAGAAAGCATTTGGTAGTTAAAATTTACCAAAGCTTTTCAGGACATTCGTAGTGTTTATAAATTTTAAAAAGCAATAAAAACTCTATGATAGATATTTGAACGGCTTTTTCCCTCTATTATGTCCCAGAGAGGACCATGGATGAGGTGATTCAATTTGTTAAAAAATAAAAATTTACGTCCAATATTACTTAAGCGTCCATATAGTACTTTCTTTAAAGACGAATATGAATATTTATTTAGAGTAGGATTTGAATGAATTCATTTAATTTAGAAGAGGATCCACGCTGTATAACTTGGGGGAAGACGGGCCGGTGTACGTTGAGTGCTTTTTGTATTAATAGTAAATGAGTAATAGCGCCATCTTATTCCGAATTTTGGTACTACGAAACTACTACACAACATGTATGCAACCTACTTTGAAGTAGGCGTTACGACCAGCATCTTTTCGTTCCAATTTTTTAACTCAACTTATTATGTGTAAAGATAAGATCAATCTTTAATAAGAATCAAAGATCGTTATTTACTTTAAACGAACACAATTTGATAGTATTGCTGCATTCACAGAAATGACAAAAATACATGTTTTGTTTCTATATTCGTCACTATAGGGACAACAATTGTACCACAGATCATACAATGATGGCTAGGCTTGGTAGAATTTGGAAGTATTAATGTAAGTAGTGGTGCGTTACTATTCATTTCAGTGTATAAACAATTGCCTTTTATACAGAGCTGCATTTTTATATTTTTCCTTATTTTGTCGTGAAGCAATTGTTTTCACACTGTATAGTATAGGAATACTATTTTATAAAATGTATTATTATGGAAATTATATGTGATCCCCGTGTCTCCTAAATATAATCATTCACACCAATTAGTATTAGTAGTATTTAATATAATATACAATTAATGTATGGATTTTACGAGTCGTTATAATCTTTTTTATCTTAATACAAATTATTAAATTGAAACCCAATTATTTATTAAATAGTGCTACAATCATCCCAGTACTTTTTTAAAACAACAATGGTTGTGGCACTACGTTGACTATTTGAGAAATATAAAATAGTGATTGCTTTATCTTAGCCAAAACCCTCAGCTTCATAATAAAGCTCTTTTGGGTCCATGATAACAATTTAACGAATTAGTTATAGGCGTTATAAGCCTTTGTGAATTCAACCATAATTCATACATAATATAGCAAAACCTCTTTTTTTATTTATGCAAATTTTGAAGATTTATTAATTATCAATTATTAACAATGAAAGAAAATAGTTTACATGTTTGTTTTACAAACATTTTTGCCACCAATTCCATTTATGATTCGTACTTATCTGATAAAGTTTAGTCGATCTTGAGCAAGTACGTTGTACCATACAACTCCAATACAATTTTAAGCGAACCAAATACCGAAGACCTGCCCTTATTTGCTGAGGATCGAATAACTTTATCAAACATAAATATAATTTTGGTTTTGCTATAGTCCGTATTATAGCAGTAATAATACATGAACATCTGGGTAGACCCTAGGATGTAATAGACATTTTTGAGTGCCTCAATTAGAGAATTTGTTAATCCCTCCGAAATACCTATTTGCCTTATTTTAATAGAATTCCTTTGTGCGTGTGTAATAGACGCTAGATTGAATTTAAAAAAATATTAAAATATTTGAGTGGATAAGTATACCTCCAGTAGAATGTATGTAGCGTTGGTTTGTGTCTAGATATAAGCAATTTGTGTCAATGTATTTTAATATTTTTCTAGGCAGGTCTAAGTAGTGTATTTATGCCAGTATATATTTAAAACTTTTAAAGTGAGCTGCTTATATTAAATATTATCTAAATGTTTTTTGAAAACCATCTTAGGTTAATTCTCTCGGGATAAATATACTTAAATATTCCATTGTTAGTAACTATAAACGCATTAATAAACAGCACTTCAAAAATATGGAATTATCAATTCCATGGTTAATTATTGAAGGACTACGTGAAATGGGAACCTATTTTAGTAGTATTACATCAAATCAAATCAAAATATCTTTATTCATTTAGGTAAACATGTTCACTTATGAAATACTATAAATGCAAAAGAGAACTGAAACGTATATCATCAGTTGCTAAAATATCTAAGCATATTTATCCTATATCATGTAAAGCTTAACTCCAGGGTCCAAACTAAACACCAATTCCACTTCCACTCTTGGATTTCCTGGCTCACCATCAGCAGTAGACACCTAAATTCCAAAGCCTGTAAAATGGTGGATTCGACGAACTTCCAACAAACATATTCGCTTCATGAAACTAAATTCTTTATTTAAATTTTAGGATTCGGGTTAGATCTAGATCCACGGTTAGATATTCAGGGACGAGACAATAATGTTAAAGAATTAGATATCGAACAGCAAAGTTTAAAAATCCTCTTTTATATTATATCGATTCTATAGTTTCATCTGAACAATATTTGTTTAAATATGACTAATAATCAAGATTAGAAATGTGACAGAGGTGTTAATAATATCTGCGTCATTTGAAAGATTTTTTGCTCGACCCCTTCACTAATGAGAGAGATATCATTCTGAAACACCAAATCATATGTTCACGACGCTGTAAGAGTGTTTCTATGTAATTGTAGATTTATTTTTAAAGGATAATGGAGTTTTAATTATAGCAACATAGCTCTGTCACATTTATGTAAGAAATGCGAAAATAACTAAATGTGAATCTACTGGTATTTTTAAGACGTTTCCCAACTACTGCTGCTTTCCTAAGCTTCTAACGAGGTCCCTAAGTCTGAACCTAACGTAAGTTCATGCCTAAAGTAATCCCATTGGACCATGTAAAGCAATACCTGTAAGTGTAGAGCGTAGATTTTTTTTATAAAAAGGAGGGGGGACGTGCCTGCGGGATAGCTGGAGTGGCAACAGCCACAGCCCATAGACAGACACCTTATAAGTGATTGTATTGCCAGCTGTTGAGGGAGGAAGATGCCCTCATTATAAAGAATTGGAGGTAGTATCCCGTTGGCAGACCTCCGCCGTAAGTCGATTCCACAGTTCGCTTCTCCGCAAAAGAAAATGCCTTGTAAAGCGAACTGTGTTTTAAACGTAGGTGTAGCTTACCTTAGACTTTTATATTCGATTTCAAATTTATATTTTCAAAAATAACAAACCTCTTTGGTACGACTGACCAACTAATATTTTTCTTTTTTCGTCTATTTTCAACAATTGTCATGTTCCCAAACTATGTTTAAGACGTCGTCGTCGCGCAAATCTCATAATATTTTAGTGTGCTGGCTATCGAAATAGATGGCGCCATCGTAATATTTTTGTGAAATATAAATTTGAACTACGTCACAATTGAACGTAATATCCTAAAACATTTCCAATCAATCATCTAATTTATATAATTAGAGTTTACATTGTACATTTGCCATATTATAATTAAGTGCGCAGTTGTCTAACAACAATTGAATAATAATAATGACAGAAATACGTAATGGACATCTTCGATACAATGATTTTGAGAATCGTTTAGTGAAAGTAATATTTTGAATCTGATATGGAGGTCTGTCATTATCGTTATGCTGAATACATTCTACTAATCAAGGATAGCAACACAGCCATTTTGCTTCACTCATAGCACTGAGGTAGGTCATGCATTGGCAATACAATATTTTATAAATACGAGTATCTATTGAAACTCACAGAAACTGAAAAAAAATACAATAATCAGCAGTGTTACAGAATATAAAAAGATTTTTGTATTTATACCTCATCATATATTAGTTCGTCTGAATCGTCAATGCATGATCTGTATTAGTTATTTTGTACTTATTACTCCATAATTATTATAATACAATTATACACCCATCTATCGTAACTGATACAACATATCTTATACAAATTCTGATAAATTTATAGTTGCACAATTTCTGTAGAGCAGTCGCTCTGTTTTAGAGCAGTTTCGTTTTAGAATTGCGTTTTATAGTGTGACGCTGTAATTAATTTAAATGTGACATTTCGAAATATATTCTGATGTTTTCTTATAAAATATAGCGTTGTTTTATTTTACCATCATACTTAAAGTAGAATCAACTATCAGTCATTTGCATCAGTAAATTTTTTATTGGTTTCAAAAGCCGCAGAAAAAGGTTTACCTTTGCTGTGTATATCTTTGTTAGTTCGCTAAACATTTCTCGATCCTATAATGATTTGACAGTTCAACATTTGTTTGACACATCAGTATTTTGTGTCAAACAAAGTTTTGCTCTCTCAGAAAAAGAGTCTTTAATACTTTTCAGCATACTATTCGAATACAGATGAAGCATCTAAAATATTGTTTCTTTTAATTTCCTTTAAATGTTTTTCTAAGCAGTTCACACATTGGGAGTTGTTTCTGTTAATCGATACGCGGATTTTTAATACCTTTTGATGTTCAAAACTGGTTCGTAATCAGTGAGCTGTGCTGACCACAGTTAAGAAATAACATTTACCTACAATTCTTGAGATCGGCTTCTAGTCAGACTAAAGACTTCACTTGAACCTTGACTTACAAATCAATAAAAGTAAAGTATGTTACATAATATTAAATTGAATTTTATATGAAATTTAAATTATTTAGTCAATGTTCAATGGCTTAACAAGACTGACGGGTTGTACAGCAAGCAAACCTAATATTCATTTATAACACCTCCACATTATTGCAAATAAATATTTATTTAATATTATTAAAATGAAACCAAATGTATCGTTATAATTTATTGTATTTAAAATGCACTTTGTACACGAATCAGCATTACTAAAACTAATATATACATTAATATTAAATCTTAATTTAAAAATATAATCGTAATTTATTACCTCTCGATGGAGTATATGATAAACGTATTTCTATATACCTATATGTATAATTGATTAATTTTCAATATATCTAAATCTCAATAAAGCGTTAATGTTTTATCATTGTTCCCTTACAACCAATTGATCCGCTAAGAATCGAAAATGCATTCCGTGTTACGCAAAATGGTGAACAAACCTTCATTAAAGAAATACATAGACACGACAAACCAAAGCATTATTTATATACATGACACAATCGAACGATATCCAAACCGTTGCTCAAGACATCTCGTTTTCTAGATGAATTTTCCCCCCTTCCCCCCCCCCCCCCCCCTTCCCCAACCGGTCTTTCTGGCTATCAATGGCGACTAGATATACAATTTTAAGTTTTCTTGGTGCCCAAAAAATGTTGCTAATTAAAATCATTAGTAGTTCTCATTGTCGAACCACTGCCACATTTTGGGTTTGGTGTAGTCCAACTCATATTCTTCACACTTTTGACCAGTCAACCTATAATCAAAGACCATTCTTAGATCAGATTTTTTTAGACCCCTTGTAGCTTACCACCACCACTACGATTATGAGTTACTGAATTACAAATTATACCAAGACTATTTCTATTTACTACTCTGTTTTATTAGCTTTTAAAATATATTTCGCAGCTACTCTCCAACGATTGTTGAATTATTAATGTACAAGGTAATAATGTAATGTTATAAGGTCCAGAGCTTTTGAGTGCAGTTTAAGAGTCGAATTTTATTATCAAAAATACATACAGAAAATATATTTAACTATATATGAGGACATATTTCATACACTAGCTTACGTTATGGGTGCTACCAAAGAAAAATATTAATATATACTTTTTTAAATACATTGTATATAGCACCAAGACCTGAAGAAACAGATAAGCTCATCACACAAAAATATTATTGTTCTCGTTTAAAACAAAGACATGACAATATTTTTTATTTACACTCGGCTCTGCAAATTTTCGTATATAAATCCTCGCTTTAAAAACTTACCTGGTCCTTCTCACACACTTAACGATGGGATGAGCTCGTCGAAAGCACTGCGGGCCTAGAACGTTGAAATAGGTGAGACCAATCTGGGAAGATACAAGCGAGTTGGTCTTCTTGAGACATTCTCGGAACTTAGCGTCGCAGCTACAGTGCGATCTGAAAAATTATTGTAGGAAAATATAAATAAACAACCTAACACGTAACATTTTTTGTCATCCCACTTGTGCTGTGAAAAAAGTACTTTTTTTTTTTAGAACGGGGGGCAAACGAGCAGGAGGCTCACCTGATGCCTACCGGATGGGGGGGGGGGGGGGGGGGGGGGGGGGGGGGGGGGGGGGGGGGGGGGGGGGGGGGGGGGGGGGGTTGGGGGGGGGGGGGGGGGGGGGGGGGGGGGGGGTGGGGGGGGGGGGGGGGGGGGGGGGGGGGGGGGGGGGGGGGGGGGGGGGGGGGGGGGGGGGGGGGGGGGGGGGGGGGGGGGGGGGGGGGGGGGGGGGGGGGGGGGGGGGGGGTTCCCCCCCCCGCCCGGGGGGGGGGGGGGGGGGGGGGGGGGCCCCCCCCCCCCCCCCCCCCCCCCCCCCCCCCGGCCCGGGGGGGGGGGGGGGGGGGGGGGGCCCCCCCCCCCCCCCCCCCGGGGGGGGGGGGGGGGGGGGGGGGGGGGGGGGGGGGGGGGGGGGGGGGGGGGGGGGGGGGGGGGGGGGGGGGGGGGGGGGGGGGGGGGGGGGGGGGGGGGGGGGGGGGGGGGGGGGGGGGGCCCGGGGGGGGGGGGGGGGGGGTTTTTAATTTGGGGGGGGGGGGGCGGGGGGGGGGCCCCCCCCCCCCCCCCCCGCCCCCCCCCCCCTTCTGGGGGGTTTTTTTTTCCTTCCCCCCCAAATGCCCGGGAATTTAAACTCCTTTCTTTTTTTCGGCGCCAAGAAAAGTACTCTTTCTTTGATTTCTATACAATTCTATTAAACCAATTTATTAGCAATATTCCGCGAACAAAACCCTCAAACATTCGACAAAACGTGCGTCAAGTAAGTGTTTTTCGCGAAATTTCTGTAAAGTCTAATAGAATTGTATACTATGAAGTTCCGCAAAGTAACGCTGGATACTATTAACTATCTTCTCTCTCTATCAAATGGTATTTACGCTTTAATAAAAAGGAATAGATGCGATTTAGTTGAAACGGTGCAATTTTACCGATTGATTTATTATTAATATTGCGTAAAAGTTCATTAAAGTTCAGTAAATTTGCAAATGGAATCACCTTAAAGAGTGATCTGTACTTCATCATAAAAATAGTTTACCTTAAACACAAAAACGTGAAAATTTAAAGCTTTCTAATAATAAAACACGGCCGTTCGCCGGTAATTTAATTAAATTTAAAAACAATACAATAATATATCTGAAAAACACTTTCTCACAACCAATTAGGTATTTTATCTGCTGGCAATTCTTGACAAAGTTATTCGGAAGTGCAACGGTTATTACTTGTATAACAACTTATGTAACGCCAGTGAAAGTATGCCAAACTGATCTTATTTCATTCCTTAGTTGTTTTTGGCAACTGTTGCAAAAAACGAGGGTGTAGCTTTATTATATAAGACGTTAATTAATTATACTTATCCTTGACAGGACGTAACACACTTGACGTGAAGATTAGAAATGATAATATATGACTAAATGTTCGTTATGTTAATTTACATCAGATTAAGTTATACAAGCGTATTCGTCTAAATTAATTCCTCGTAAATAATAGGAAATATTCGGTATTTTGCTGTTTGCGTGCGCTACATTTCCGACGCACCTTGACTAATAAATAATTAATCATACCATTGATATTCCATTCTATATTGACCCTTGTGGTCAAATGTTTTGGTATAGAAAAAATGTCTCTTTTAACAACAGACCTTTGTCCGTCCGAAATTGAAACCTTATTGCGTTAGTTAAATAAGTGGGTCAATGTTAGGTCGTGTCAGTTTAGGAAACATAATATGTAAATTACACTAGATTAAAACCGAGATTGGGTTATTGTTTAACATAATGCCATTTTTGCAAGACGTGTCGTAAAACATTAACAAATTTAAATGAAATTTTATGCTCAATAAATTCTAAGGTTTGAAAAAGTTGCAATCTTTTACTACGCAGCGGTCATTGACCTTGTTATTATTAAATTGGTAAATCTGCAGAACAATTTATCAACTATGTATTTTAATAAAGTTAATTAGAAATGATATGGATGGAATCTAGCTTATGACGTGGGTAAAATATGACCAATTAGATCGATTTCCAGACAACAAATAATAAACTCTCCAGCGTACCTTGTGAATAGACCAGTATTAGTCAATCCAAATTTTGTCTCTCCAGCGGGAATGTAGAGTTTACAAGAATCATGCTGTCTACAGCAGGTATCCGTGAAAAAGAAGAGCCCAAGCTCACTGGACCTCGCCTGAGCTGAATGGCCATCTCCGCACCAAAGGGTTCCTGAAAATTGCCAAATAAAACTGCTAGAGTCATTCACGTTTATAACGATTCGAAATATATCTTGAGGATATCATTACTCGTGATATAATTCTACGGCCACAGATACGAAGGAGTATTAATACAATAAATAAGATTCGTTGCTCTTTTGCTCTTATTTTTAATTAACAGACCTGGATAAATGGCTTGTACTCGATCCTTAAAAGAATCAAGCATGGAATTAGCAGCATCTGCCACGGTGCTCACTCCAGATGCAAGACTACTGAGGAATCCTCTGTCACTATCCAAGGACCCTATATCTCTCGCACCGGCCATCAGCTGGCTCAACGGTTTACTGAGTCCACTAGAAATCGACTTTATCACGCCCCGCGTGAATTGACCTGAAGAAAATATAACGAGACAATTCAAAGAAAAATTATGTGTTCTTATGTAGTATTTTAAACCCGTTGTGATTGTGACTTACCAATCCCACCATTCTCTTCTCTACTTCTTAATCTTTCTGCTTCTAACGCTTCATTCTGTTTCTGCATTCGCTTTAATAGATCATACAGTGTCTTGGGGAAGATTCTTTCCGCTACGCTATCTACAACTCCTTCGACAACGCTACCAGCAAAGCCAAATATTACTGAAAGGGCGTCAGTCTTCGGTGCTGGAGTTGGTACAACATCTTTATTATCATAATAATCTTCCGGTACTTCTTGCTCTTCTGTATCCAATTCTGTGAACACTGGAACATCTGGTATCTCTGCGCTTTCTATATCTCTATCAGTGATTGTCGCGTTACTTGTTACCGTTGAATTTGTAAGCTCAGTAGTGTAGTCGGTAGTTTTTATAGTTGAAATAGTTAATTCAACTGTACTATTCAAGTTTACTTCTCCTAATGATTCAGTAGTAATGTTGGCTGATGTAAAATCTGTGGTTGTTTCTACTAAATAACTAATATTTAAACTTAAACTATCATTTATAGTAGTCGAAAGACTGTAACTTGTGGTTAATTCATAAAAATCTGTCGTTGAATTGTAATCTTCTGATTTTTCAGTTGATACATTTATAATTTCACTTTCATTGAAGAACATATTAGGTTTTTCAGTAGAAGATAATGGTACGACTGTCAAGTCTGCCGTTGTAATTTCATCTCTTGGACTGTCTGTAGTACTAATTAATTCTATTGGTATAACACTTAAATCATCTTTTTCTGTTGTTGTCAAGTATTCCTTTTTATTTTTTTCTTCAATATTTTCGCCTTCTTGCGTTGTATTATCTATGAAATATCTATAGGATTCTTTATTAAACTCAGCAGAACTCCATGGCACAATACCATATTGTTTATTATATTTCATTGAATATTCATCATCGAAATCAATGATATCATTATCAATATCATTTTTTGAAGAATCAGGAATGTCTAGTGCTTTTGGTAAAGCATATGACAGACCAATTAAAAATAAAATGGCTCCCAAAATGAAGTACATTTTTCGCCTCACCTTGTGGTACATCTCGAATCCATCTGAAAATTGTTTAGTTTATTTTTATTTATTTATAAAACTTCTGGAGCTTCGATAGTTATTTAAAATATCAATTGTAGCAACAGATTTTTATACATTTAGGTATATCAAAATTACATGACTTTAAACCGTACGCTACGTCGTGTACGGAAATAAGTTTGTTCACAAAACCTGATTTTCTTTCTCTCTTTATTCGGCAATATACTTTTTATTAGTACCAATTTACATGGTAATTCAAGGCGGCTATAAAATAAACAATTCAAATTATGTTGAATTCTGTGAATTTAATAAGTTCCCATCTTCGTGTTTACATGCAATGAAAATAATTATTATTAGCATAATGATTATCTAACAAGACGATAACCGTATATACTGCACCTAATCATTTATAATAGTTTTATTTCATAAAAACGTTTCTCTTTTAACATTATGCTCATAATTTGTTCTAGTGTTTGCAGTACACATCTGAAGTATTCTGTTGCCTCTATACTATTCTGAATCCTGTTAAATGTACCACATTATTTAAATAAACTTCTATTTCAATATATATGACCATACAGTTGTTTGAAATGATTTCTTGAAGCCTCATAAAGTATGCCCTTTATGACCATTGCGATAAAGGGCATTTCATAATAAGGTTTTATGTAAGGGTATGTCTAGATACGTTACGTAAATAACCTGTTTGAGTTACCAACTTGATACTTACTTAATCCTAGTAATGTCGGAACACAATCTGTGTACTTGCGATACTAGTGACGTCACGCTACATTTCATGCAAGCTGCGTGGGAATATGGGCGTTATTATAAATCATGTTTACTATTCCAACGAACACAGTTCTATCTCGTTGGTTATATTTTTATTTAGACCTATTGTCAGCGGTAAAGTATGTTTGTAATAGGGGATTCTTGTAAGAGAGAATTATTAAATAACCCTCATTTTTGATAGTCAAGGAACTTAAACAAAATATCACAATCTCTTCTTTCTCTTCATGACAGTGTAAACGACAGAAGTAGGCGAAAAAGTACTTAAGAGAATGCTGCTAGTGTGTCTTTACGAAAATAAATTTAATTTGCTTTCCAAATGAACTTTAACAGGACGAAATTTTGTTAATAGCAAACTCCAATTACTAAACTAAAATTGTTAAATCCCAATCGATAATCAATAAAACTAACATCCTTCAAGATGACTAAACAAAAAGTTAATCTATTTCATCATAGCTATATGGTTTTGTTAAATTTATCGAAGGTGATTGACAAATAAAAACTGAACGACCTTTGCAATGTGTGGTAAGCGTTTGTTTTAAATTATTTGTTTAGTTACAAAATCGTTCGTTGCTACTTGTTGAGTCAAAATAAATCGCAAAATCATAGGCGTCGTAAATTTATTATTTATTAACATATGTATTCTTGTATTACTGTTCTACGAATACTTCTTTTAAATATTATTTCAGGTGCATATCTCAAATATTGAACCCAAAAAACAAACTTATAAGCGTCTTTGTGATTTGAAAGATTACAGTCGTATTGAAAGTTTATTTTTTATCCCGTATTAATTAAAAAACATGTACACTAATGAATAGCAATAATTTTTCACGTTTTCACAATATTTTTTATGTATCTTTATAGCATAGCTTTTATCGATAATAGCGAGATGGTATGGCCTTTGTCAAATGAACTGTTAAACGCAACAATTAATTTCCGTTTATCCGTGCAATCAAATAAAAAACAGCTTTATAAAATGTGTATCATATATATAAGTATTTTAGGTACTATATACCGTGAATCTATTTATAATTAGTATCCATTTACTATGAAATTGAGACAGAGGCGTGTGAAAAGCCTCTCTATTCTATACAGATTATTTTTTACTGACGTTCAGGATCATGGATTTGAAATGAAATTTTTGTTAAATAATACTTCTTTAACGGATATAAACGATTTCATATTGTTAACATGATTTACGTAATGTCATTTCATTTTATTTCGGAATCATGCAAATGTAATAATCGCGTTAAATTTTTTTGTGGAATGTTTTAATGACATTTAAACTCGCAAGAGGAATTTTATGATCGCTCTGAGGGTAATTATTTGCTAATTTTCTTTCCATACTATAAGTTCCGCGATTTCGTTCGGGAAGCTTAATAAGCTAACTATATGGATGCTCAATTATTTATGGATGAATTCAATAAATTATCTGCAGTATGTTGGATGTTCCAATACAATACATTACTTGATTTAGTATATTATATATTTCCCATATATATATATGATGTCATATATATATTTGAATTTAGGTTTATCTTTTAATTCCTACTAGATGCCCTTCCCACAACTTTGCCCTAAAATTTTGCCAGGGTCGTTGAAGTGAAGATACCATTACGTATTTATGTAATACTTCATATTAATAAAAAAACTGAAATACTTTATGGATCTAATTTTAGCGTATATAGGAAAGTTAGGTTCGTGAATGAAGATGGGGATTCATCGTGGGTTAAATTGTCTACTAATACCTACTATGTATACTATAGTAGTTAGTAGTAGAACACTGGACTAGAATTACTGTAGTGACTAACTTATATTGCAAAAAAAATTTTTTCCCCCAACCCCCCCCCCCCCCCCAAAACCCAAAACCCAACCAACCCCGGGGAGGAAAAAAAAACCCCCCCCCCCCCCCGCCGCCGGGGCCCCCCCCCCCCCCCCCCCCCCCCCCCCCCCAAAAAAAACATAAAGGGGGGAAAAAAAACAAAAGCCCCCCCCAAAAACCCACCAAAAAAAGGGCCCCCCGGGGCGGGCCCCTGCCCGAGAAGCAAGGCGAACCCCACGGGAGAGGCCCCGCGCCGCCAAAGACCACTGCCTAATTTTTAAGGGACTTGTAGTGAGAAAGGGCGTTTGAATAACTTATATTTTGGGTTACTTTATAAGTTATGGTTTACTGAAATTTTTTGTGATAAAGGTACTCTTATTATTACAGGATGAAAAGTATCTAATATGATTCTCTCCATACGTGTTACCCACTAGGTATATACAACACAGACGCACAGAGAAACAAAAAGAATCTGTTGTTGTTGTCCCATGACTCGATTTTTTTAATGTACCTACAGAAGTCGGATCTCTACATTTTATTTAGTATAGACTATCGTAAACTAGGAGAATTGAGGCAGTGGTCAAGATTGCCTTGACATTTACCTGACGGGGCCAATTATTGGCATTGAGGCCATGGTGGTCGAGAATGACTTTTATCAAATTAATCATTTTCTTATGGGAGGCTTTTGTATTATTAATTGTTGATTAACTACTTAAATGGAATGAATTTGGGAGCTAGTTTTAAGTATTTATTTATGGCCTTTTTAGTAATTTAAAATTATTGATTATTTTACCGGTTATATTAGTCAAGTTGAAGTCATTTTGATATTATAAAAGCCTGATTATTTGATATAAAAGTATTTTTTGTTATATATTATTTTTGTAATATATGTTGTTTTTCATAGGTAGATTGTATGCTTTCAGCGAGATATATTGAGAGGTTCGTTCTCCTTATCCTACACAATGCCAAACACTATCTTTGTTTTTATCAAATAGAAATATTTATTTCAGGATGCTAGAACTTGGATTTAAAGATTTATCAAATGAAATACTGTATTAATATCGATAAAAATCTAAATTTCATGACCTCCAGACAACTTTTACGTGTTGTAATGCTCAACAATGGACTCTTAAATATCTTGCAGTAAAGAAGTTGAGCAACCTTATTAATAATACTTGCAAGTTTAGGAAAACAAAACATTTCATAATTGTATAATATATATAATATGTTATTAGATAGATACTTCAATTTTAGTACAGATTATGTTCGAAAGTTTAAATAATTTCCTTTTTGATTGTAACATGCCCAGCTGTAGATAGCAAGACAAATTGCTAACGTAATTAATGTAATAGTTATTAAATGTTGTCTATGGGCGTAATAATGCTTTTTTGTCACTAGTTCTATTTCCGTTTCCGCGTTAGAAATTACAATATAATTGTAAGCAGCGTTAGGTTAAACTATTGAATATTACGACAAACAATTTTACGCTCTTTTCTTTGTGGTAACAACTTAATTTATTAGGTGGAAAAATATTAAAGCGTTATTCTATACTTCAGAATTAAGTCTAGTTATTCCATAATTCTAAAATATATCTAAATACTTTAAACAAGCAACAGACGAAAAACAGACGTCGAATCAAATAATACCTGTAATAATTGTAGCAAATTTGGATTATCACGCCACAACACTAACAAGAAACTGATTTCACAGGTCACAAAGTCACCGAACTTTCCCTTTTCACTAAAATATTACTTAACAGTCTTTACAGTCGCGCTGTAACAACTTGTACAAGTTATCATCTGTGGCAGCGAGCAACGTTCGCGCCAAAACCCGGTGAAATGTCAAAACTCGAGATTGCAGGTGAGACTGAACTTTGGCGGGGAGCAGGGTTGCCAAAATAAATAAAACGTAATTCTGTTAGATTAATTATTACAATTAAAGGGGCAAAAATATATTAATAACAGAGGTTGATGTATTAGGATAAATTTAGACACGAGCCTTATAACTTATAGTGACTCATTTGTTCGTTTTCTATTGACAAACCACGTGGTGTATCAAGTCTCATCCTTCGTGGCGCATTGTAAGAAGACTGACAACCCTAGTACAGTTAATCGTAATCGAATATTTACTTGCAAGGCCACATAACTGGAGCGAAGAGTGAGTATTCGATCTATTTCACGGTTAGCGATATATATTTCAATTCCGAATATAATAATTAATGTATAACAATAAATAACTAACAATATATAACAATAAATTGAGAAATATAACAAAGAAAAGTGTAAAAAAAATGTAATGAAATTACCAATCGACTTTTATTAGATTTATAGTCTATTTTATTATACTTTAATGTATAATTCATAAAGTGAAAAATATTTGATCTTTGTAAGAAATCTACCATTACGATTTAGCTTAAGATCAAGACATAGCAAAATACTTTCTCTCCAATTTTTTTATTTTTTATTGAAAAAATCAAGTAAATACATGTAATTAGAAGCGGAAACATAGGCGGCAGCGGTAGCGGGGCGGAACGACGGCGGCGGCTACTTACAACACTTCGTAATTACAATCAGCTGCCTATTTTATGAGTTGAAGCGACACGATGTTATCTATCTAATAAATTTAGTACAAATTTTTTTTAGATTTTATTTCTATACAATGTAGAAAATTGTTAGTGACGTCACACTAAGTAGACGAACAATAAAGTCTTTTTCATTCTTATCGATTACGGCTATTATTTTATATCCAACGTATACATTTCAATTAATATATATGCCAATATGAGGGTGCTTTCCAACTTAAAAAGATCATTTGTTATGGATGCTATCTAAATGTCAATTAAATAAGTATAAAATCGCTGGCTTGTTCTACATAGACCATTTAGTGTTGCGTTGTTCAATTTTGTTATCAGTCATTCAATATTGAAGGCCCTTTGATCTAGAAACTACAATCATTCTAGAATCGATAATATTTGAATTTAAATATTATATTTGTTATCTTTTTTGGAGGACATGGCACCGGTACCATAATCATCATCTAAACAATAGAAAATTGAAGAAGACATTTTATTTCTTCAATTATATCTTAATAACCGTAAATATATATTTTTTTTAATATTACTAAAATATATATATATATATATATATATATAGATATTCTGCCGGATTTACGGGCAACTAAAAAAGAAAACGTTCCCTTCTAATCGGGCAATGTTCCAGGCAATTTTACATATTAAATATGAAACGTGCTCGTTTAGACGTACAAAAATTATAATTATATTGTTATTATAAAGAAAATAATGTTGTCAACTTCCTCCTTCGATTTTTGTCTGCTTAAAGTTGTGGAACTCATTTTGTCGCGCAAAAAAAAGATGGCGATGACGCTACATAAAATTAAAATGTTACGTAAGTTCCGTTACATTCACTCCGGATGCGCGTTAGGTGTTTATCAGACTCTTATTACGTGTTTATCTTGTTGACATTGATATTTTAAAACACTTATTGTTAAAAACCTCAATTGCACTATAAAAAGACTTCGCTGTTTAGATATTTCGTACCATAAGCTCGAGGCAAGGGCGAGTAAGTAGAGGGCGTGTACGCTGTCAAATCTTAAGTACGTTTGTATACCTATATACTGCAGAAGTCTGGATCGCTGCTAGCAGTCTAGTGAAAGTGCTAATTGCTTTTTCTACAATTTACATTCAGTCATAAATAGATGTAAGTTTATACAGGTAACATACTTTATTTCTATGTGAACAGTTAGAACTTAATACGTTACAAACATCAAGGAAACCGGAATGTCTGTATTTCAAGCGTCAAATTCGGATGATCCACACATGAAACACCTATGCAAGGAAAAAATCAAAGATATTGATAAAAATAAAATCCCATCTGTTTCAATACAATTTTAATTCCTAAATAAAATTAACTAGTTAGTAATATGCATAATGCTTGAAGATGCAATAAAGGAAACTTATTTATTTCTATCGTCGCAACATATATTTACAATAAAATTTAGTAGAATCTAAACACTATGCGACCCTAAAGGGACCAAGAGATTGTAAGATCACGAAATCGGAGCAAGGTGAACTAGCATTTAAAATAATAATTTGATACAATTGTATATATAATAACTATTTTCATTCGAAGCGTTACGGTATACTTACGTCATTAATTTTATGCGGTTATTTTATGTGGCACAAGATCCAGTCGTTATTAAATCTAATTAATCTCAATGGTTTATTATATATTGGTAAACTTAATCCTAGATTTAAACAAAGTCTGAAAACGCGTCATTTTTGTCTTCTTTTGAATCAGAGTCGACATCTGCTCTCTCTGTGTTATAGTCAAACGAACTGAAGATGTCAATTTTTTTCAATTTGCTAGTAGACTGGATTATGGATTTTGAATGATTTTCCAACTCTTCGCTAGACATACTACTTATTGGATTAGTGTATTTATCTACATGCCTCCTAGTAGTGCGTGTTACTTGTAGGGGTTTTAGACTCACTTGTGTAGTTGTTTCAACTTTTAAATCTCGATCAATATTATCTATTTCCCAATCTTGACTAGAGATGATTTCACTTTTGTTTTTATTATCCTTTATTTCATCACCAACATCGGCGTTTACGTGATTAAGGATTTTTTCACGTTCCTTTTCTAAATCGACTTCAGCTTTCATATAAGTAGTATCTTTATTTTTGTGTAATTTCTTAGGTGTTAAATCCACAATGTAATCTTCTTCCTCATCGTCGGCATTATATACTTCATACTTGTTTTTGGAGGACTTTTTGTCTGCTTTTTCTTTTAGAAATGTATCTAACCCCTCCTCGGCTGGGTTTTTGTTAAAATAAACCTGAGCTGAATTTATAAGTTCACCTCCCACAATTTCTGTATTTTCAATTTGGTTTTCTTTAATTTTACTATCATAAATGGGTGTTACAGTAATTTCATTTCCCCTAAAATTATTTTTCTCGTTAGGATCATTAAAACTATCATCGAATGATTCTGTTTTTGCATGTAAGTAGTGTTTGCTTTTATTATACTTATAATGTGTTCTACTACTATATAAAATGTTTTCTGAAGACGGAGCTGTTCTCGTAGGAGTTCTAAATGTGGTGAAGCGTACTGCATTGAATGTAATCGGTTTGATATCTGGTGCATTTTTTATAGCATCTATTAATAAGTCAATGCCATCACTAACTGTGGAAAAATATCCAATTATTACATACATTCATTTTAAGTTTGAACAAAACTCAAAACTACACTTACCTTGGGGGTTTACTACAGGTTTATTCTGCTTTAATAAATATTCCATAAGTACTAATAAATAATCAATGGCATCGTCATCACCCATAGCTTCTCGTTTCACTCTCGCACTAGAACTCAGTCTTCGTCCTATTATTTGAAGTTTCCTAAGATTTTCAATTATATTTCTAGTATATATTTCAATTTCAACAGAATTATTAAATACTCGTTTTTCACTTACTTTCGGATTAACACCATCTTCATGACTTTCTGAACTTGTTAAAACATCATACATTTTTGACATAAATTTATTTTGAAGTAAGTTATAATTCAATAACAACTTTTTTAATTTTGTAAATTTGTCGTTAATTTTCTGTTTTTGGTTTGTATATAAATGCTTCGCACATCTCATATTTCTATGGCGTAGATTTTTTTTTATTCTTGAAACTTTGCTTTGTTCTTGAAGGATTTTAATTATATCTTTCAGAGTAAAAGCAAACTTTTCTAACGATTTTACGAACTCTTGCGTATTTCGTTTTACATATTTTATTTGAATTCGTTTAGTTTCTGTTATATTAGTTTTATCCTCATCGATCATGTACAATTCCATTAAAATCTGATCCAATCTCTCAACGTCATGTATTTCAGTTTCAGATGAATTACCAGTCGTATTCAATAAATGTAATAAGCCTTTAATACTACTTACAATCTTAAAAATCTTTTGTGTCTCACGATTAAGTTCAGCCAATTTAAATTGTAATATTTTATCTCTTAAATCCGGTGTACAAAGCTCAAACTTCCTACAAAGAGTACTCAGTATATTTTTATTATTTCTGGTATGTATAAACTTTTTGGTTCGAGGTTTTATTTTCGTTAACAATGGTTTAAAAAAGTTTTTTAATGTGGTTACTAAACTAATTTTCTTAATCTTAGCTTTATTCATATCAGTACTATTTGCATCCGCACCATATATTATTTTCTTAAATACTTTTTTGAATGTACACACTTTACCACATAGTTTATTTTGGTTTTTGCCATCGTTTATATTATGTTCCGTTGTATTCGCTTTGTATTCCTTATACATACGTTTATTATACTCTCTTGATAGTAAAGTTTGTAGGTCTTTCCACGTATCATTTCGTTTCATTCTGGTAGCAATAAAATTATTGTGCTTTATTCTTAAATCATGAAGCTGTTTTATGAAATCCTTATCTGTGTCATTTAAATTTGACTGATCAAAGATTACTTTTGCCATTGGTGTGCTATTGTTTATTTTAATGGTGACAGTGGAATTTTCAATTTCTATTTTTGGTGTCGTAGTACTATTGTTAATATCATATTTGTAATAATGTGTTTTGTTTAAAGTATCAATAACATTTGATAATTCCAACAAGTTAACTGTTGTTTCATTTTTAAGTTGAAGAGGAATCGGTGTCGAATCTGTAAATTGATATTTATTTTAATTTTTTGACGTTTAAATTTAAACAGTAAGTATGTCGTGTTTACCGTGTGATGACTATAACTTACCAATAGTAATTGTCTTATTTGCGTCTGATGTATTGATACTTCTTTTATCTCTTGCATAGTGTTTTGGTTGAGGAGGTTTTTCTGTATTTATTTTAACTTTCTTTATCCAATGCTTCCTTGGTAACTTGTTGTCCGTTTTGTTTTTTTTCGTCTTGGTTTCATTTCGTTTAGGCATGTGTCGTTTCTGCAATATCTTTGGTTTGTTAGTATTCATAATTTTTTGATTTTCATTCATAAGTTTTTCAACACTAGACATAACTTTCTTCACAATCGCTTCAGCTAACTTGTAGGTATCATTTTTATCTTTGACATTCTCAAGAGCCTCTTTATATGAGTTCCTTTTATTTTTTTTATTTGTAATTGCTTTATTTTTTATTATTTTTGAGTCGATTGCCTTTTTAGTTGAGTTCTGGACTTTTTTTGAAGTTTTCTTAATTAGTACCTTTTTTGCTTGTGTGGTCTTTCCATTAATATTAGGTGACCTTTTAAAGGATTTCTTCGTTTGTGTTTTATTGATAATCTTTTTTGGAGGTTTTGTTGTATTTCCTTTTTTCGTGACTTTTTTAGGGGGGATTTTCTTGAAAATCTCTTTTTTCTTTTCTTTCTCTTGGATTATGTTACTTTTTTTTAAATTTTTACTTCTATAGGCACTCTTCTTTTTTTGTACTTGCTTCTTACCTTTTTCTGAAAAAAAAACCATTATAATGTAAAAAGAACTTGTAAAAACATTTGAATACTGTCTTATTTACCTATTTGATATATTACATGGTTAATGCATTATTACACTTACTGTCAGGGCAGAAGCTTAAAATGTGACAATCCCATCTCCCATTAGCGTCACAGTCACATACAGTACAACCAATGCACCAATCGGCTAGAAATATGTATAAATGTATAAAATATTTTATTATATTACCATGACAGATTAGCACGGTCGATTAGCCTTAAGATAAGATATTTCTAGTTATATTTTGCATAGTAAACATATACTTTTTTAAAAATACCGCAGCCAGTGAATTTGCTATATAAATCACAAAGTGTTGACCGAACCGGGAATCGAACCTAGGGACCCACAGTCCGAAGGGACCAAAGCGACAACTGAGTCGACGATTGAGTAGTCTATTCTAGATATTAAGAACTCGTTTACTTGAACGAATGATTTCAAACGAACCTGGCGGACATCCTTCACTGAAACTCGACTCGTAAGGCTTGCATTGTTCCGGCGTTCGTCTGTCGAACACTGAAAATTTTAATTTAGCAAATCAAGAACCGCAAAAAACCTAAGTGTACGTGGTGGCGGATATTTTGGGTACTTTTTATTTTTGTTGTTTTATTCCATTATATATCGAAAGAGATTCAAGTTTATGGTAGGAATTTTTCCAGACGAATAAAACATACTTCTTAACGATGTTTTACATAACAATATTTAATCAAGGTTAGCTGTTTATTTCAAATGTAGATTACAGTGCGAATCCAAGTCTCTAATTAAGTTATAATTATTGATATACAAGGATCTTACGCAAAAAACAAGAGGACGTACATTGCAATGTTTAAGTGCTTAAAAGGTATAGAAAGTCAAGGTATGTTACATTTTATTTTAAACGCAACATAATTAATATAACATACTAAAGGATATTTGTAAAGCATGCTTTATTTATGTAATTTTCGCTAAATTATGGGATGTACTTACCATCTCTGGTCGCGTCACGAAAGAATATATCGCTAAAGCCCGGACTTCGTCGATGTCTTGTTTCTCTAAATAAGATGTTAAATAATAATATTGAAAACTGATAACCTTAAGCGGAATGTACTCTACTCTCACATTGAGATTGAATTAATATACCTTAATTAATAGAACTACAAAAAACATACGTACATAAGTAGGCCTAAGAATGTAATGTGTTATTTGGCAGTCATTCATCCTATTAAGAGTTTGTTCAAGAATGGAATATTAAATATATACTAAGACATATTTATGTTTTATGTACTTATTACGCTTTAAAGCAACATGGTGTAGCTTCAGACGTTAACACAGAGTTACCTATATTATTAAAGATAATTCAAATCAAGATTTTTTTGATTGTATCATCAGAGGAAATAACAAAGTGTTTTACACATAAGGCTATACATAGAATACTCATAGAATATTTACGATATGGATTATATTATTTTATGAGCTTTATTGATCACTATTTACCTTTTCCCATAATGTAGATAGGTTTTATGATCACATCTATTGCTGTGCCGCTTCCAGCAGAGCGCTGAACTGTTGTCCTTGCAGAAACAGAGCAGGCAGGGTCCAGGACCTACAGCATTCGGCACCTGGTCATGTTGAAAGAAGTAGCCAACATCGGGACACGAGTCACTGCTCTTGATTATAGGTTGATGTGTCACTGAGTAGAAGAATAAAATATGAATATTATCACTGGATTTTAAGCATAATAAATTCAAATAATAGTTCACAAATGTCACGATATAAAAGCCTTTTGGTTTATTATTTTTCTAAGTATAATCTGTATTTACCTTCGCTTAGTTAGCATAGGTATCTACCTACATGTTACTCTACATCTTCGAGCATTTTCGTTGCTTTCTGTCAAATTGTGTTAATGCTGAAATGACAGTTTAGACTAACGGTACTTTAATAAAAATAATGCATTTTCACTGATTTATTGTTTATGAATAGTGAGGCCCATTTAAGTAATATATGAACCGCTTTAATTGGATGTGGTCTTTCATCCTCAGAAATTATGACGTATTAAGACATAATTTGTGTACGTCCGCTATATAAGCTATGAGGTAGTTGTCGCTATTAGAATTGCGACGTTGACATTTGACATTTGAAAGTTCTTTATAAAAAATCTATACAACAAACAAAAGTTATGGATTTTTATCTAATGCGTTTCTCTCTTGTTTTTGACTTGTTTTCTTTTACTTTTATTGCAAAATAATCCGTCACTCTATTACCTCATTTCAATTACGCAGTGTTATTTCAAATATTTAAGATCATACAATTAATTACTTTGTAAAATTGTTCTTACCAGTAGCTGTGGATTGTTGGAGCAAGAGCAGTAGTAGCAACATGCTTGTAATCAACTGAAATCATGCCAATCGGTAACTCAGTGTGTGTTTGTAAATATTAGCATTTAGTATTCGTTCAGGGATGAACTTTCTCCAACATAAAAACATATTTTTTTTGTAGTTTAATACTGACATTTCTAAACTACAAATTATTTAAGTAAAACTATTAAAATTGCGATTACTATTCATTAAAGAAATCTGGCCGTATTTAAAACATGTTTGATAATACTGTAAAATAAGACTAATCGTGATTTTAAACTTTTTTAAACCATATTTACAACTTTTATATGGTGGGTGTATTTATAAAATTGTTATATGATTTTTATACTTATTAATATTATGTAATTACATTATATAATTATATAAATGCTTAGCATGCTATTATCATTTAGAATTACGTCCTTTAATTAATTTGGTAGTTAACAAATTGTCTTCTTTGTGTGCAAGAGATCGAGACCGACCTTTTATTAATGCATCTTTGTATAAGAATTCTTTAACACCTATCTGCAGTAGGTTACGACTTTATTAAATTCAATTCAATTACTGAAGTAGGTAGTATACATGAGTATATTATCTATTGATGTTCTTGCCTTTTCTACTAGCATTTACAAAGTAGGTACCACCCCTTCAAATTCGTATAAACATGATCGTGTTGCGTTATGCCTATTGTTCCGATGGCCACGTCCGCTCGTGCGCTGTTTGCGATCTCCGGTGAGGATTTTACCAATATTTTCACCTGACTTTCGTTGTTGTGATCCGGACATTGTGAATAATTACTAAAAACCTTAGAATGTAGATAAAAACTTTCCTTGAACATGTATTTTTGTAGTGTTTACTTTATAGCTTAAAATCTGTAGCCGTTAGAGCTCATTTTTAATTTAACTTTAACTTCCCTTAATACCTCGGCTTAAAATACATTTCAGTTAATCCTTCGTATATAGTTTCCTTCGTATACGTAGGTTTCTAATTCCAAATATATTCTGTTATAGCACTACTTCCCGTGCTACCTCAGGATAGCTTTCAAAACGAGTTGCCCAACCAGGAAGGAGCCTGGAGCTGCCGCTATATAGAAAATTATAAACCTTTATTAGTAGACCACTTCGATGACGCGAGAAAGCAAAATTTCTTTCATAAATTGAAAGATGTGCTTATAAAAACGAAACAAGATATTAAAGGCCTCTTGAGGAAGAGAAGGGAAAAGAATATTTTAAAGAAACAACAATCAGATGAACTAGCTAGGATAAATTCTTTGAAATTTGAAGAAGTTATGCAGAAATGGCAAACGAAGTTTAATGTAGTACGTAGGAAGAGATCAGCAAATGAATTTCAAAATTTCTTCAATCGAATTAAAAATATAATTCCAGGTTATTTGCGAGGGAAAGTTAAACCCGCAGTTGATAAAAAGAAGGCAAATGCGTCTAGAAATGGAAAACGACATGGTATGTGCCCTGGTTGACCTTATTTATTAAATTTTAGGCATCTAAAATGCCGGCAACGCACTATTGACGCCTCTGGCATTGCGATTGTTCATGGGCGGTGGGCATCCTGCCCGTTTGTTTTATAAAGACAAATAACTGTGTAATAAAAATATTTTTATAATTACAGGACACAAAACACGAAAACCTCATCGAAAACACACAACATTCAAAACGACAACAGTACACACCAAAAGTTGAGTAATAAAACATAGGATTTGTGTGAAATTTATTTAGTAATAAAAAGTACAAAATCTTAATAAATAAACATTTTTTTTTTCATTTTGTAAATATTATGTCATCAATGTTGCCCTGAAAACTTTTGGCTCCAATATTAAGTAGGGGCTGCTTCATTGCATTTAGAATTACACCTTTTGTATTTTCGTGATTCATTACCCTCCGTTTTGCTAAAAAAAAGTAGTTTTTTATTTAATAAATGTAGCTTAATATTTTAAAACAGAGTTTTAAAATTTTAAAAAAAAAAAAAAAGGGGGGGGTTTTCCCCCCCGGGGGGGGGGGGGGGGGGGGGGGGCAAAAAAAATTTTTTTAAACAGTCCCCGCTTGGTTGTCAAGGAATTTTTGACAAAATCAACAATGCGTGGTCCTGTGTCCTTAATACATTATTAAAGATTTTTATTATTTTACTTACCCATACGTTTTGTCTTTGGAATATTTCTAACCAATTTGGATTCCACTAAAATTTGGTACAGCTCCTTAGCAAGCTTACTATTACCAGTTTGTAATAAAGCTAAAGCTCTTTTAGCAATGTTGTAATTAAGATCAATTTCGGTCACCCCTTCCTGTTCTTTAATTTTTAGGTATAACTGAATACGGTTAAGCATTAGTTGATTTATTATCTGTTCTCTTGATAATTTTATATCTTTATTAGGTTTCTGTTTAAACTGAACAACATTATTTCGAATTGGATTCGTTTCTGAATTTAATTTTAACAATTTTGGAAGTGCTGTTGTCATCAAATTATTTGCTTTATTTAAATTCCTAAGAACGTTGTTACTTAGTTTTATATTCATTGCTGTATTATCTATAAACTCGGTAATGTCTTTTAAATTTTCAGAAGATGTTGTTTTTAAACTGTTAAATGAATTGTCTATTTCTACTAATGCATTTCTATGCCTTGACATATCTGCTTGTAATGTTTTCAATAACATTCTTTTTTTATATGCTGGAATAACTGATAGTAACGCGTAGTTTTTATATGTACTACTTAGTTTTTCGATATTATCTATCATTTTCTTCAAATCACTGTAAGATTTCGATTTATCCGATTGAAATCTACGATAATTTTGTCTTTTAGTGGCCATGTTTGTTATTATACGCTCCCAAACTCTACCTGAGGTCGATCGCTGTCCTATGTCAGTTCTTCTTGAGACAGAGTTAACGTTAAACTCTAATTTTAATGCATCTATTAACTTCTCGATGTTATCTATGGGTGAATGTTCGCCCTTATTATGTTGTGGTATTTCTAAAGATTCTTTACTCTTACTTTCATCAATTAAATGACTTAAGCATGGCAAAATATCTGACATATTTATTTCTTTTGCATTATTTCCTCGCTCATACTGTAATTCAGCTAAATCTTTAATAATAGATTTTACATGGGCTTTAAGCCTTTCTTTAGCTGATGTAAGGTTTACTGGTTCATGTTCTTTTGTCTTTCTTAGTTGCTGATAGACTTCATTAGTTGTAGGTTGTATAGTAGTAGATGCACTTTTAGTTGTCTTTCGAGAAGCAGTTAGTTGTTTTATATCAACTGGAGACTTACCATTTAGCAACTTAATTATACCTTCGAATATGTTTCCTTTTATTTCTCCAAGATTTTCTTCTAAAATCTCTGACTTGGCAGCTACTTCACTAAGTAAACAGTTTGGATTATTTTTCATATGATTTAAGTAATCTAAAATAATTTTATCTTTAGCAGAGATTGATAACGTGCTAAACCCTTGGCCATAACCTTTAAACTGTAGTTCATCTTTAAATTGATGAAGTTTCTTTATTTTATTTATCATTCTGTTAGAGTGCTTGTGTGGTAATAATAGTTTCGTCACCTTTTCTAATACTTTGCCAAATAAATTAAATTTACTGTTACTATGTGACAGACTTTCATCTGAAGATTGTTTTGATGCTGAATCTACTTTCTTTTTTAGACTAATTAAAGTGCTCTGAGTATTTTCAAATTTTCTTATTAAGTTTAAAACATCTGTTAACTTTTGTGCTACATCGGAATGAATAATAGTTTTTGACACAGTATTATTTGGTTCATTATTTTTATCAGATTTACTTTTGTTACACTTTTCATTGACTTCATTAGTATCGTTGTTAAACTTGTGTTCGAAATCCTCAGTCTCCAGAGTTTCACATATAGTTATATTACGCTTATTTTTATTTTCATTAAGAGAATGGGATAGCTTCTCAAGTGCGTTTTTGAGGAACAATTCTTGTCTTGTATTTAGTGGTTCTTTGAACAATTCGAGAAGATCATTTATTTTCTGATGTTTCAATGAATCAGATTCTAAAGATTCGCTGGAATCTCTATTCATGTTCCAAAGTTTATTTAATAAATTACCAGCTATAAAAGCCATTGCTGTTAAAGTATCATTTTCAGGAGTAAATGTAATATTAGACATTGGAATAGCATCTTTATCACCTATTATTTCTTTCCCTTTCTTTAATTCATTTACTACTATCTTTGACAAATCTTTATCTTTTGTAGCCTGTGAATAATTTCCTAGTATTTTGTGTATCTGCTCTTTATCACTATTAATTGATTTATCATTGCTATGAGGAAGTGAATCAATCTTGTTTTCAGCAATGTGATGTTCATAGTCTTGTGGTTGGTTGTATTCAATATGCAATGAGCTTAGCGGAGCTTGATCAAACCCAAGATTTTTTCTCCTTGACCCTAGCAATTTGCCACTTACTTTACTAGCCTCAATTGTGCCAGACCTATTTATGTTTCTTAATGTATCTGAAAGTTATTTCAACTTTATTTTCTATATAACGAATCATGAACTTCTAGTCACTTAAAAAAGGCTTTTACTCCAATATATTTAAGTCTTTATACTTTAGTTCAATGTGAAATAGAATTCAATCTTAAGATCTTCTACTCCCTCAAAAACAATCAATTCGTTCTAACAACTACAATTTAAACTTTGCAAAGTTAGATGTGTCATAAATTAAGCCATACCTTCATTTATTTCATCCACTGTATTGAAAAATTTGACTGTGACATTTTCTAGATTTTTCACAGAAGTTGCGTCTATAGATCTTTTATAACGTTCATGTCTGTCCATAAATTTTTCGAAAGTTTCTTCATATGGAAACTCATCTGGAACTACCGATAGGTATTAAAAAAGTATACCCAGATAAATTTAATGTTACATAGCTTACCTTGTACTTGAAATTGAATAAAAATTAAGACACAAGTGCGTAAGTGCAATATATATTTAAAGAAGTGCATAAGTGCTAATCTTTTACAGCTATTAAGTACCCTGAAACAGCAAACACACAATCATTAATATTTGAAATATATTAAAGCATTAGTTTAAAGTAAATTTCTAATTTTAAATTTGAAATAAATTCGGTCATCAACAAAAAAAAAATATTCCCAAAAGAAATTACAGGAGTCATAATTACCGATCAGAGAGTCAAATTCAGATTTCGGTGGTGGAGGGGCAAATTGTTTTATTTTTCGTTGTTCCTTTTTTATCCTCTCTCTTTCTTTTACTTCTGTAAATTAAGTATGAATTAAATCTTTTGTGTCAGCAACAGTTATTTTCCATACCTACTCGGATAACATGAAAGTTTATATAACATTAATGATTTACCTGAAAACAATACATTGACAGCATCTGTGATGGTGTTACTTTTATCAGCTTCATCTCCTTCATCGCACTCAAAGACCTCCTTACAGGACCACTTTCCTTCTGCAGTACAGCTACATCTTGTGCATCCCCCACACAGGTTTTCTTAATTAAATATTTAGTATAAACATATATATATAGTTTCTAAAACTTGAACATGAATTTATAACACTTGAACAAAAGAAAACTTACCATCAGAACAATCCGAGTATTGTGACACGAAAGGCACACATTTATTCTCATCAGCTTCGTCTCCAACTAAAATTATTAAATATAAGAAATCTAGAATTCTATAATCTGTCTTACCTATATCGGTTGTTGATTAACAGCTTGGAGCAAAGATATAAAAGCTATTTAGATTTAGGTGGGTTTTTAGTAAAATAAAACAAAATAAATATATACAACTGTTCAACATTATTTATAATTATTATATTGTCCTGTTATACTGTTTATAATGGTATACAGTTTATCCATAATTATTATAAGAAGCTTAAACGCCATAGAAGAACATGGGCTCCCCGAGATATTGTGAAGTTTGATCTCCAGCTTTGTCGCTCAGCAGCCGTCGTTGATGAAGCATGTTCTCAGCTTAAATACGTTCCACAAGTGTCCTATCACCGACACATATCAATGACATGCTACAATTTAGCAGCATTCATTGTTATGCGGGTAAACAGGATGCACTTTACGCCGAGGGAATATTTCTAAGGTTGTTGTCCAGCAGTGTCGAAACTCTTGTTTATAAAGTCGATACCTTTCTTAATATTATCTCAAAAAGACACAAATCTTCTAAAACAACACTCTTAACCCGTTACTCCTCTCTTCGAGAACACTCTCCTCAAAGCACGGCCCGGATAAATCGTGGCATGCAATCAACACACACAAACAACACACTTGCTGAATATTTATAACACACAAATTCGTCCGATGAAATACTGATCTCGCCTTTGGGTGGGAGCACCCCAGTTCCTTCCTCTTGATCGTTTTGTCAATGACCAGTGACTTTTTGAATGACCTAAACCTTTGGCATTAGAAGGACTCTCTGCATCTTCTATCACATTTATCATGGATAGTGTTTAGATAGTTATTCGGATTAAGACCTGAGTGTTCCGTAATTGGATATCAAAATATCCAATTACGGAATTCCGCTGAATACGACAGAATACGAAATTCCACCCTTATCACCAAAAAATGCAATTTTTTCCGCGCACCACCAGTATTTAGAATCCTCTGCCAATATATAAAAAGGGCCCAAATGGAACGAGATAATGGTATTTCTGCGTTTCTGTTTTCTTCATTCAAGTTTTAAAGAAGCATTAGATTATATATTTTCCAAACCGAAACAATTCATCATCCTCATCTGCTCATTATCATAATGTAAGAGGAGCTTCTAGTAGCTGGGTAGCTAGAATTGATATTTCGTAAAAATATTAACTATATTCAAAGACAGCATATTAACTATAAAAATAAATAAAAAATTATTAATCAAAAAACGTATAAAGAACGTGTTGATGCCAGTGCAGTTGAAAATATTAAAATATTGAAAACGGTGCTATAAAACGTGCTTATTATTTTAAGTGCTATTTGTGCAAAAGCAATATCTCCAATCGACCATAGATTATAGTTATATAGGAATATAAAAATTTTGGTATCATTTTAAAAGTTTATTCAATAAAAAAAATACAAAACTTTATATACACCTCAAACAACATTTTATACAATTAAACACACTAAAATGGTTCAATTGAACACACATACACACACTGATTTGTAGATTCAAAACATAAATTTGGTACACACAATGTAACGGGTTAATCATTATTGACAATAAAGTCCACATAGTCCCCAAGAGGACTGCCTGCTAGAATGTTCTCTTTTGGTATCTTCCTTCGCATCTGTCGAATTTTGCTTCTAACTTGGGCATGCAAACTTCTTCGGTGACCGTCCGGATGGTTGCAACACAGAGTATCTCCTCCTGCAACCAATCTTACATTTAGAAAACAAAAAAAAACACGAACAATAAGTGAATACCGTTTTGCAAGATTGGAAACAGGAGTTAATAACATAAGAAATTAAATATTCACATCAAACTTTTTCCGAAAAGTTTCACTCAACACACAATGTTCAAACAAATGATTTATTCAAATTCGCGTTATCATAAAATATTTATGACACAACTCATCGGCAGTCTGTAGTAAAATAAAACAATTATATTTACACAAATTAAAATCACTGGAACAACAAAACCCGAAAAAACTAAGGTCAATTGGAGATATGATATATGTAAAGTGTTTATGGAAGAAGACCAAGCCAATCCTACCCTTTTCCAGCAAAGAAAAAATTGAATCATCCATAGTCCTTCGCAGTCTATAAGAAAGCTGTTGAAAGTAGCCAGGTCTGTCTTGTTTAAACAACTTCGCATATCTGTCCCTCGCTGCATTCGGTTCTTTGATGATCCTATAGTATTCACAGAACCAAGGGTCTCTATTGATACAGCTCGCAGCTTTGGCATCAACAGAACACACGCAGAAGAAACAGATATCGATATTATCGTAGTCTAAAAGAGAATCGATTTCGCTTGGGATATCTATGTCCGTGTCGTTTGCGGTCAGACTGTTGCTGTAGTATGAGTTGCCGCGCAAACACTTCGATTTCGCCTCATAGGGAATCTCATCTCTATGCCAGATGTAATCTAATGTGATATACAAAAAGGATGAAAGTTTAGATGTAGAAATTATAATTCATGTGTGTGATATTTATAAAATAGGCCTATCTATTGAAGTCTACGATAATGCGAATATTTCAACTGCACTGTCCATGACCACAAACCTCGCCTGATTCTGTAAGCCAAGGTCCTTTCATGAGCGTACGGAAGCCCTTTAGCATAATTTTCTCGTATCAGGGCTAACCGTATGCATTCATTTATATTTTTAGCTGGTCTTTTAGAACAGTACTCGTCTTTCCCTTCTACAGAACACACACATATTTGACAAGATTCGTCTTTTACGCCAGTATTCATGTGTGTTCGTCTTGACATAGCATCTTCATATTCTTCGTCAGAATAATCGGTATTGTTTGGAGGCTGTTCTATTCTAATAACTGTTCTACCAGGCATGCATTTTAGGCCTTGAATTTTAGTTTCGTCTTCCTTTGAAGGTGGTAGAGTGGAAATGTAATCTATAAAATCGTTAGCAAGTATCCTATTACCACCATTTAATGTAAGATATGTTTTTATGTATAAGGCACAGAATTTTGATCACCCACGTGTCCCATAAGACAAATTATCAGCGGAACAACCATCAAATCTCAGGTACGTAAACGTGGTCGTTATCTCTTTATCTTTGAAGTGGAATATAAACCTAAATTTAAACGTTATTATTAATGTATGCCTGATGCAATTTTATAGCAAATTTGTTTAAAGTGGTTGTTGTAGGCACTTGATAACGTTTAGCATATTTCCTATTTCAAGAAAATTTGAATCCTATTTTTTACGGAATTTAATTAAGATGAAAGTAATTGTAATTATTTTATGTTTTCACAAACCTACACTTTTTAAAAAATTCCACTAATATTATACGTAGAAGACGTTGCTTGGTTTAATAATTTAAATGATGATTAACGAAATTAACTCACATACATAAGGTTATATATAAATAATGAACTTACCGCATTGCACCAATCCAATCAAAGCAAGAAATGCAAAGATCAATAGCACTCTCTTGTCCATGTTTCAACACTATCTTAAGTTAGGAATTATTCACTTTATATGACTCGTATGTATTGATTCGATGACTTTTTATTTTTTGCGCAGGGACGGACTTAGATATTAATTTGATTGCGGTATAATTATATAGATTAGACACTCAGAAATGCAATGTTTTATTTTCATAATTTGGTCGCTATATAGTTGTATTGTTACGTATCGTTCTATATTATTTTACAGTTTTTGTTAATTTTATTGTCGCTTGCAACCAATGCTATTGGTGGGAATTCTGATGTACACCTCTAAAACTAAAAATCTCTAAATTTAAGTTTAGACCTGTCAAACGTGTGTTACCTATTCTATATGTTTCTATATTAGAGATGTACAGCATAGGTTACGCTCTCTAATACTGTTTGACAGGTCTAAAGTTAAATTTAGAGATTTTTAGTTTAGAGTGTGTACATCAGAGTCGCCACCATTATCTGACGTTAATGATACGTATGGTATAAAAAACGAAAATTATTACAAGTCAATCCTGAATCCTGTTTGTTTAATATATATTGATATAGGATTTATGCTTGAAATAAAGAGTATTATTAATATAAAACAAAATAAAAATTGAGAAAGCGATTAAAAGTAAATGTAACCAATTCAATGTTGCTTTTTTAAGATATTTTTACTATAATATCTTGGAACGGTCCGTCCCTGTAACCAATGAATGAAATGCTAATACAATAGTAGCTAAATTTCAAATAAGACTTGATCGTTAAATGTTATCGCTGCACCTGACATGGTTATATCTTGTATTATATACCTACCGCGTAATACTTATAGCTTTTTTCTTTATTAAGAAAATTTCTAAAATAATTCATTAATTCCACCCTAGAGGTCTCTGAAAATACAAATGCTAACATTTTCTAAGATTTCAATGGAAGGCAAGAGAATATTGGCGGTAAACGGTCTTGGGCCTCGGATGAGCCAGCAGACCACAAAGTATTTTGCATACGGTACCTTTTTGTACAACCGCGTGTCCTTAATTTATTTAATTGCAATATATTATTTGCAGAGCAATTGAATCTATACGTGTTTCTATTTTGAAAATGGCCAATCACCATACTCTTTAAAAGCCATTATGTCGATCTTATTGTGAAGAACTGTGAAATTTCGGGAAATATCTGTAATGTCTTCCAACGTACTAACTTTTCTATATAAATGGTAGTATTATAGAGTCTAATAAAAAAGAAAAGGCTAACTAATGTATATTATATGTACATTAAATTTATTAACCGTATTTATATCTAAAGCTTAACTAAAAACATTAATAATAAAAAATAAAATGAAAAAGAAAAATGAAGGGAAATAAAACCACAAATTAAATATAAATATTTATATTGAGCAGTAGCTTAACAATTTACAAGTATCTCATACAGCCACTTTATATTCTGTGAGCAGTTGTTCACAAAAATACGTCAACCTTAAAATAAAAGGTACCTTATATTCTAATAATACAATACCATGTCTAAACGGAAATAAATTCATTAAATCCTTTATTCACATGAACACATGAACACATCTTTGAATCGATTCAACTTAATAAAAAAAAACATAAAAAAAATTCGCCTCCACACTTTATATAAAATTCTAAAGCTGGCGGACAAATGTTATCGAAATGAATAACTAAACGAATAACGGAAAAATTTCAGTTTCCACTATATATGGAAATCATATATAAACTGATCATATGGTAAATTAATAATTCATTTATATATATCTTAATGTAAATATAGATATATATTTTAAGTTTAGGATTGGTTAAGCTGTTTGGCATACATACGTATTTTTTTTATATATTTTCATTTTGCCTACAGTAAGTAATGAATATTACCAAATACAATTAAGGTATTTGTTTACGACCATAATATTCAATCCAATTCTGACAAATTCAGTATCCAACAGTTCATGGTAAGAAGTCACAAACAATTCAATACAACCACCATTCGCTATAATTCTCGTACGAATCACATATCCGATTTTTATTATAATCGGCACCCACTTGTATGATATAAGACCCCCATTTGGTTATCTCAGTGGGGGTCAGACTGTGGATGGACGCTAGCCCCCAATACAAACAGCCGATCGGTAACCAGGGCTTATAGGGGCTTAAATTACGATCATGGCTTAATGTTAAACCTAACGTTTTATTAGCAACTAAATATGTAAAATATACATCTTCTAAATTGATCATTGGAACTGTGTAGGCGGCGCGTAGTATTAGTCTTATATACTTAACTGAAAATATAAGAATTAAGGGATTTATATAAATTACTAGCTGATCCGGCAAACGTTGTTTTGCCATACATGTGATTTCAATTTTCAATTAATAAATAAAAAATAAGGGTTGATCGTAGAAGGGTGAAAATTTAGGATTGTGTGTAATTTTTTATTTGTTGTATCATAACAAAATAGAAACTAAAAATTTTGTCTAAAAAATAAAAATTTAGGGGTGGACTACCCTTAGGGGTGGATTACCATTAGGGGAGCAAATAGATGTTGGCTGATTCTCAGAACCTACTCATGACGAATGAATGAATGTTTCATGAGAATCGGTCAAGCCGTTTCGGAGGAGTTCAAGTTCGAACATTGTGACATGAGAATTTTATATATTAGATATCGAAGAAAAGAAATAATGTTAATTAAATTATTCGATTAGTTTTAAAGTATATTCGGTCTCAATAAATCAATAAAACTTAATCGTAACAAAGTATAGATCAATTTACCGTTTATCAAATATCCTGTACCAGATAAATAATGAGGCACGAAGTCATTTTGAAGCAACCATTGCGGGATGTGCCACTTACTATGAGTACTCCTATGAAGGTAGGTATTTGTTTTCAAATATCCTGCAAACATATTTCAAAGCGTATAAGACTGAAAATCATAGCGAATACAACTTCATTGAATATTATGAAATAAAAAATAATAATCCTCTGTTTAACAAAATTATTATTATTATTATCTACCAAACCGACCAAACCGAAAGCTTGCCTACCTATAAGCGCCTCATCAGCTTTCTCCTCAACTATTCTTCTCAACTTCCAAGGATTAACCAGAACGTCATCATCAGTCTTGAAGAGGAATTTGGATGAGGAGCATCTACTGAGAGTCCACTCCATCATAAGACTCGTTTTTATGGTGAGATTTTGGTAGTGGTCTTTGAAATTGTAGATTATGATATCGCTGTGTAGTTTTGCTTCTAAGTAGTTGTCAACCTAAAAGTAGTAGAATATAAACTCTATGCCTCGGTATTTACTTAGAGTACTACGTGACAAAAAAAAACATGACATTGTTTACTGTAAGTGGACACTGTCACGTCTTTCGTCACGTTTGCGTGCTTTATAGGGGCCTGCAATGCAACCATAGGGTAATTATGGGCTGTCGCTACTTAGAACAACCGCAAGTTCACCCCCCTGTTTTATAAAAAAAATTGAGGAAAATCCAGCTATTTGAAGGTTATATTTACGAATTAAAGTTAAATAGTACACAGTTTTTACAAAACCAGTGAAAAATGTATGCGCTACAAATTATAATAAGTATTATATATACATATTTAATATTCAAAGTTTATAGCACATTATGTCAATTATTGTAGGCATTTAATTAATGTATTTGTGATGTACCTACTATTTAATAAATGGGTCCCTCACCATAAGATTATCTTCAGTATACCCGTTGAGGCCCATCACAAAGAGCGTCGTTAAATGTTTACCCCAAGTGTTTCGAATTGCTTCTCGCGCCTCAAATCGTCCTGGTGATGACGTCACCAAAACTAAAATGTCCCCACATGGGGCTATGGACGGTTCGACTAACACCGGACTGCAAAATTAAATATTCACTAAGTACTATGAAAGGTAACCGTAAAATGTCTTGTTGATAAGATGTGTTATTTTTATTTGTCGCTAAGGTTGCGATGTTTTTAATTACGAGTACATCCGTCGAACTGCTGAAGATAGCACTTCAGAACGCAAAGAATCCCTTGAATAGGCCCAAGAACTTAACTTGAGATTTATAAGTTGTCAATATTTAAAAAAAAACACATCAATCGACTTCGAGGAACGGAAGTGACGTACAATGTTGTTTCAGCTCATTCATAACAACTGACTTCGTAGACTTCGGTTCATAAAAATGTTATCAATTATAACAACTAACTGTTCGCCGATCTTAGGTTTACTGTATCGAGCGTATGTATTGAATCAAAATGCCTGTAGGTATAAATTATAGTTGGGCAGAGAAACTGTTTACTTTTTTACTTTTGTACAATTACGAGAAGTGGTATGTTGAAAATGACTGCTATTTTACTTTACACTTACATATTATCCGTGTATTCCTTTAAATTCCTGTTTCTCTGTAAATGATAGAGGTCTTCTTCAGCCACGGTAGTGAGTAACACACTGGCGACTGTGTCGATCATAAACCAGCACCACATAAGAGGCACGCATATAACAAACAAAAGAAATAAGGCGTACGGGCTACGTCTTCTTGGTACTGAAAACGAAACTTGGAAACAATTTACTTTTTCCAATGAAATACTTTGATTCATGTATGATAACGAGCTAGTGCTTCGCGATTCTACTTGCAACAACCGTCCCTAGTTTTTTTTTAACAGACGAAATAGAAATATATTTATATAAAAAAAATTGTAGGCACCATAAAATCACTGTTGAGTTAAAGCTTGCGCCTGCAGAGGCATATCGGGACATATTATATATAATTTTATTATGTATATATACATCTATTGTTTATAGTCGTGAAATTAATAGGTATTTATAAACGAAGATCCTTTAAAAAAACACTGTTTAAATTATACTTATAATCTAAAAGTTGGTGATTTAGGGAAGACTTCCATCAGAGGTAAATATTTAAGGCATCAAAATATTTAAGTAATTGCACATGTTGCAAATTATTTACAACAGTTAGGTCAAGACTAGGTTTTTATAAGTTGCTTTATAAAGGCTTAGAAAAGTCAGCAATTTTATTAAAACTCACCAAATCGTCCTACCCAGGTAAATCGCCTCATTTTTACTTTAAAACGCATCACAGATCACATTTCACAAAATAACACAACCGTTCCCGCTAAAAACCATTACAACTCATTGACCAGTGACCACACATCATAACGTTATCTGCATAATATCGATAACAAATAGTTAACTTATCGACACTTATCAGTTTTATCAACAGAAGATAGCGAACCCAAATTGCCGTTGAAACTATTCTTCTGATAGGTGTCAGCTTTTTGACAGTAACTTATGATGTTATTGAATAGTTATGATATAATGTAAGTTTGTATATGTTGTTCTAAGTACATTATTTAACTTTCAACGAAGTTTTGTTTAAATCATGCTTTGTTTTATAGGTCTCACTTATATGATAATGTTAAGAAATATGGTTTTGTTGAAACATGTATGTTGAATATATTGTATAAAATGATTGAAAAGTAGTAAAACACTAGCTAGGGGGGGTTTGTGGTTTCTTCTTCATACGTCTTAAAACGTCTTAATTCTTGCGATTCTATTAGACCAATTTATTAGCAATACCGACGAAAAACCCTCAAACGCTCGACCCACATTTCACCTCAACAACAGAATCCTCAGGACGTTGCTATTACTATCTTAATTTTTATTAAAAAAAACTGTTCATAGACAATAAGCCAAACGCTTCATTGTTAATGTATACGGTTATTTTTTGAAATGCAATTGCTTTAATATTTTATAAGTTATTTTTATATCATCATAATATGTACTGTACATTATATTAAAATGTTAGTTATAAAAAATGCAAGCTGATAAACATGTTAAAACAAGCTTTGTTGAATCTTAAATTTATTTTGATTACATAATATTTTAGGATGTACAACCCTCATACCACATAGCTGCACATAGGTATCAACACTATATTTAACTTGCTAATAAGGAGTATTTTAAAAAGAGGAATAAACTAAAAATTAGTAGTTCTTAGAATTTATGAGGTCACGGTAGAGGTGAATAATTTAATAGGTCTTAAAGTAAGATTTTAAATAACAATATTATACATATTGAGACTATTTATCATCTGATGGCTGTTTCACCCAAAACCCCCAAGGAGCATGGCCATCATGTTTTGTTGGTCCTCTGTACACCTTGATTTGAACCCTGGGTACATCACCTGGAATTAATTATAAAACATTGTTTATTATCTTTTGGTAATGTAAGAATTGTAATAATAATTTGTGAAGATAATTGACATATTTTTCCTTATCTTGCTAAATAGTTTGAAATATTTGACTAATTGTATATTATTGAATAAACACTTTAAGTAAAAGAAAAGAAATTAGCTTATGTGCAACCTTAATGACAAACAAAAAAACAAAATAACCTCTTCTATCAACTGCCTGGCCTTCAAAATCTTCAAATTCATTTGGTCGAGCAGCAACGAATGCAAGCAGTAAAACCATTATTACTACAATTGATTCTCTCTGAAATACACCTAATTATTAGCAAACCATAAAGTAAATAAAAAAAGCTCATCATTTTAGAATTTAATCTCCTTTATTATTAAATATAAAATAGAGTTTCACAACATTATTGTAAATCAAAACAACTTTAAACATCATCATTCACTAATCATATCAATGAGTCCTTTCAGTTATTTATATTCCGTTAAGCATGCGGTATTGTGTTAAAACAAACCTACATGATAAAGCTGAGGAAAATTTATGTTTTAGACACACTAGTGTCCGAGGAAACTACACCAGTACTAGATAAGCTTGAATCTTCTTCACTGTCACTAGATGAGCAATCAGACAATTCTGCATCAATCCACAACTTAGCTTTCTTTTTCTTTTGGACTACTTCCGTTGATTTACGTTTTCTTTCACTTGAGGTTCCTGCTGCCTGCCACCCTGCATCTACAGCTGAACTTACGCGTTCAGGTAACTCTTGGCGCTCTTTCTCATAACTTGGATTCAAAGTAACATCAATTTTAGGCTCCGCGAGAAGTTTCTCAAGCTTCTTTTGTTTTCTTTCAATAGCTTCACGCTCTCTTTCTTCTTGACCTTCTAGCCACTTTCTTAGACGTTTTTCTTCATTGATATCACGTAATCTACGACCAGAAAGATCTCGACAAGCTTCACGATTTGTTGTTTTTTCAATTTGAGCGCCAATCGCTCGCAACATAGAACCAAATCCACCTTTTCCTCCTAATAACCGTGTACAAACTCTAACATTACTGGATTCGCAGAAATCCACACAAGGATCCGCCAACTTTCCATTTATCGTTACAAATATATCGTGACAGGAAATTCCAAATTTTTGAGAAATGATTTGCTTTAGATCAAGAATATTATTGCAAGGTATTGAAGGTGTAAACATCTGGTTTTCAAAATAAATTTTAGCACTCATTATTAAGATCGTGAATTATATTTCAATTTAAAGTTTAGTCTCTATACAGTGGATTCCGCTTTTTAATAGTTCACATTTACTCTTTGTAAAAAATACCATCGCATCTATATTGTTAATTATACAATTAATCGAGAGATTCTAGAATAATTTATAATTTATGGTATCAACACAGATTAACTGCAGGACAACCATAGTATAACATACTCTGAAGTATGAAGTAATAAGTAAGTATCAACTTTAATCAATTTACTTTCTAAATACAAGTAGAAGTAAAAGCCATGAAATTTTCAGCCGTCTTTCGGGCTATATGTCATGTCTGTCATTATATTGTATCAATTTACCTGCGGGCCTTATTTAGTAAGATCCAGTCGGCTAAATAAAACGGTACCACTATCAATATGCAACGATTAGCTAAATAATTAAAATAGAACGAACTTAGTAAATTTCTTATCAAATATGTTACAAAATATACTCACTTTAAACAGCATATTATTATTGTTCAAATTAATTTAATTTAAAACTGATACAAGGTGTATATACTGCGTAACAATCTCAATAAGTGACACTTAAGTAACACCTTAGAAAATTCTGGCCGCGCACTTTTATAGAATAGCTATAAAAGCAATCGAGCTACAGTTAATTTCATGGATAATTGAACATTGAATTCAGAAGAAAGTGAAAGCGAAATATATTTTCTGGAGCATCCGGTTGGTGAACCGTACAAAAGCAGAACAAATTCAATAATTACTGACCTCAATATGTTCAAGTTATAAACCGAAATTAAATTTATTATGAATTTAACAAAATCAACCAAACTATTAATTTAAATGTAAATGAATCGTACTAGCGACCCATAGTTATATTAAGAGTCATATGCAAACTTTTTACATATAATCTCTTATTTATACCTATGTAAAGCGATTTTGTTACACATACACTATTACCTATGGTTAAAGTAATTGATTTTTGGGTTATTGTTGTCTATGGTTCCAATAAAGCGCCATATTTTCGTTGCACGACTGTCAAAAAGTAGTGTCCAATAAAATTAGAGCTTTTTAAAATTTAACAGGCAGTTCTCGTTATAACAGCCGAATATTGGTAAAGAATTTTGATTTAAATCATATTATGGCTCAAAATATTAATCCACATTATGCATCGTCATCAAATCATTCGAAACAAAACGAGGACACGATAAAATTGAAGGATAATCACGCCGTAAGCAAACGGTAAGTTTTATACAATTTTTGTGAACTGATGTTCTTTTCATCGATTATTTATAAAGCTACTTTTCCCGTAGATTACAAAAAGAACTCATGGAATTGATGAGGTGTGCTGACAAAGGAATATCTGCATTTCCCGAAAGTGAAAACTTGTTCAAATGGATAGGTACTATTAACGGACCTTTAGATACCGTTTACGCGGGTCACAAATACAAATTGGCCCTCGAATTTCCAAATTCATATCCTTACGCACCGCCGTTAGTTAAATTTATAACGCCTTGCTTTCACCCTAATGTGGACACTTGTGGCTTAATATGTTTAGATATTTTAAAAGACAAATGGACAGCGTTGTATGACGTCCGCACGGTTTTACTCTCGATTCAAAGTTTGCTAGCAGAACCAAACACCCAGAGTCCGTTGAACCAACAGGCATCATGTTTATGGGCAAACCAGGTGGAATATAAGAAATATTTAGATGAATTTTATAACAAAAACAAGGACTTATAGTTTTTTTCAATTTCAATATAGTTTCAAGTGGTGAGTGAATGCTTGAGACGGAGAAAGTAATTAATGACTTGAGTGTGAAGCAAATAATGTTAATATTGTAATTTATTAATTTTTGTATCATTTCCAAAGTTTCCGTCTCAGGATTGAAACAGATAAATGTATATTATAAAACACTGGCAATTATAATTCTTTAGTGCAATTGTAAATGTTGTTTCATTTGCTTGTGTGTTTACTATATCAATAAATTGATTCATTTGTTAGCAAAAAGCAATATTAGTCATAAATTTGCATTATGCCTGATCTGCTTACTGACTAAATACTGTGGTCAATACTAAGTTAAATGAATTTATGAGCACAAAACATGACATAAACTATATTTTGTCTTCCAAAATGATAAATCTAAATAGAAGTATCATACATAGAATATATTATTCTCCTAATTGATTAACATTAAAGGCTAGTTCAGGTTATTATTATAAGTTACACTTGACAAAGGGTTCTAAAGAAAGTTTTCAAAATGCTTGGCAGTATATAAGTTACAAGATACGATTGGGTTATTTTGAGAAAAAAAGCTGTTGTAATGCATAGTATATTTTGTAAAACAAATACAATTTTAACAATCTGTATCATTTATTGCTAATGATATTTCCAGTAAATTTAATTATTTAAAAACTAACCAAAAGCACGATCATAAAGTTCACTTCAGTCTATTTCCTGAAATTCAAATGACCTTGACACATTTCATAAAAGATCTCAAATCATCTTGAAAATTACGTTTAGAATTTTAAGAAAAATGCATCAAGTTATGTAATGTAATGAGTAATGCAATATAAATAGTCATTTTTAATAGTTTTTATTATTTTCATAGCTAATATTTACACCTAACTAAATTAAACAGTTTTATATTAATATAAATATTCATTAGACTAGAATTAATAATAATTTATATGTTTATAGGTATTGAATGCAAGTTATATATACTATAGATGCAGATTTTTTTTTCAGTGAGTAATTTAATTTCCTTAAAACTTTAATTTAACAAGTAGGCTGTAGGAACTTCACTACATATTTTTCATACAGTATACTTTGTAAATTTTTAAATCAAAAAATTATATTTTAAAAATTAAAACATTAAGTATTCAGTTGAAAAATATTTTATCGTGTCGGCCAGTAACCGTAAGTTTTATTGCATCCGATCCATATGTTCAATAATAATTACGTATGTTGGGTAAGTATGGTACTTTTTCAATAAAACTAGGCATAAAACAATTTTCTTTCTTTTTGTCCATGATCTGTTATTACGAGTCGTCGTTATCGATCATGACGACTTGGATAGATATGTCACAAAATTTAGAAAGTTCTGCCACGAAATAACTATGTGACGTATGGCGGGCATGATATATCAATACATTTTGTGAGTTTTTCGAGGCACTGGAAATTACATGTTTATGCATTTCTATGGGCATGTGGCATGAAGTACTGTCATATTTTTTCGTCAATAATAATTATCTTTCGTGCTAATTTCTTTAAACAGTTTTTTGGTTTTTGTCTACTTGATTAAGTTCCAACAATTAGATAATTAATACGAGAAATATTCCTCTGATTCTCAATAAACTGTTTAACATATATTAATAAATTTTTGCTTAGCCAGTGTTAAAAGTAAAGTTAAAATAAATGTATCAAGTTCTTATTGTATTATAAGTTGAACAGTTCTCACTTTTTTGATGTTATAAGTATTTTAATGTCTACATAAATAATGTATTGTAATGATAATTACCTTCTTTTCTGAAATTATTTCACATATATTTAAAGAAATTGTGTAACTTAATATTATACTAAATAAAATGCTAACTTTTAACTATAATCAATAATATGGTCAATATAATAGTTGTAGCAGCTAATATAAATATACATTGAATCTTTCTATTCTTTCGTTGATATCGTTCTGCCTTTTGCAATTGTTTGAAACCCTCATGCACCTGTACTTGGGTTTGCTCAATATTATAATCTATTCGATCTAGTATTGTTCCTTGCTCATGTACCATGTGAGCTAAATCTTTAAAAATATCATTTAAATCAACAATAGAACGAACTATTTTATTTACCTCTTGTTCTCTTTCTGCAATCATTGCAGTGTTTTCCTCTTCCATGAGTAGCAATTGTTTTTGATGGTTCTCATCTTCATAATTTGAAGTACTAGGTAGAGAAAAGAGTAAGTCTGTTTGATTGTTGGTAAGGCCCAGTTCTAAGTCATTATCATTTAAGCTAAGTTCTTCAAAGTTTGGAAGTTCAAAGTAGGCCTTTGATCTTTCCTCTCTTGATGTAAGAGATTTGAGATAGTTTGACTGTGCAGTTCGGAATGTTATGCTTAAATCCTGTAATGCTGTCACTAAAGCTAATACCACATTGTTTGCCAGTTTTTGTTCTGATTTGTTTCCTGAAATAAAGTTTTATCATGAGTGAAGTTGAAGTTTTAACCCAGGTTAGATCAACACTACAGCCCAACATCTGTTTGATGAGCATGTTGGTTGTGGTTTATATATGTATTTAAAAAAAAGTATCTATGTAAGTACATGAGTATAAACATAATAAGAGGAAAATAGCTTATGTTAAGGCCAACTGACTGTGTAAAAAATGTCCCAATATAATTATATGTTCCTACTTGAAAACTTACCATGTCTAACCTGTGCTCTAATATTTGTGATCCTAGCATGAGCTTGCGTGAAGTATTTGCCTATATCAGCAGCAAGTCTCTCAATGTGCTGCTGTTCCCCACTGTCATCTAATGCTGGTCGTCGGATCTGTCTATCATGACGACTTTGAAGCTCAGATATTTTTGTTTTTAACCTGTAAAGTTAAATTAACCTCTTTTGAATATAACAAAAGATATGGTATATAGCACATTGTTTGGATATTATTACTCTTTTACAATTTTTTCTAACAAGTTATAGATTCTAAATTATATTGGTGAATATTACAAAAACAAAGCAATTGGATCATATGGTACCTAGAAATAATATAATGTGCCTCTTCTAACGAATCACTCCAGATTGGTGGATTTAACTCAACTTTCATATCAAGCCCAGCTTCTACATCGTCAGATGTTGATTTCATTAGCATAGCTCCTTCATCATTATCATTTACCTACAAAAATATTTACAATAATAACTTCAATCTAGGTAAAATCGAGGTAAATTTGAAAGGTCAGCCAGCAATCATCGCAGGTACAGTATGAAAACTGCTTCCTTGAAATTATTTTCTTAATTTAACACAGTAAATTTCATATATTAAGTAGTTTGATTTCTATCACTTTATTTTTCCAGTCTTTGGGAATACTATCGTGAATTAATGCAACAAATTTATTACCGATTCTGAAAAGAGGTTTCGGCTGTGAATTGCATTATTTCGCATCAATACAAAAACCTCAGTCAAACTTCTAGACACCATTTTAGCAGTATATCTTTTTATAAATTTATGATTTTTGAATTTTAATTTTATAGTTTAATTGCAATTTACTGTTGCACACATATCTAAAGAGCAATTAATATTCAATAAAAATATACAAATTATTTAGCCTGTTAGATATGGGCTTTTATTATATGATCATCAAAAGTGAAACTTGAGTGAAACTGAAAGCCGAAAGTTGAACAGACTACAGTGAACGGTGAGTACTGACAGCTCTCAGTTCTGATAAATGACAACTATAGCTAGTGACACAGTAGATCAAATCCGCTTCATGTTTTGACTTTTGATTAATTTATGATTACTTATGATCCACTACTAATTGTTATTATAAATAAATGAATGTTCAAAATAAATTATTAAATAGTGATCACTTACTTGATAACAATTATCTACATTACAGTTAAAGCTATCCGTAAAACCTAAATCCAAAAACGTTATGAGTATTGTACAAGACACCGGTACTGAGACATTTCAACAGTTTCCTTCAAATAGAATTATAGTTATTCATCCTGGATCTTTCTACGTTCGCATTGGCAGAGCGTCCGATCTATTGCCTGTAAGACAATTACACTGCATTGCAAGAAAACGTCGCCCTGAAGGTAAAATTTATCGAGACTCTTTTGTCCCACCAAGTGTTCCTAAGACTAAAGAACTCATAGAAGAATTAGAAGAATGTCGCTTACAAATATCTCATAGCCTACAATCATGCATGCAGTCAAATGGAGCCAGAAGATATGCTACACCACCGCAACAAATAGCTGCATTCAATCGTAGATCATTACCTGAAGCTGTAAATGATGGTGAGCCATGGCCACAAGTTGAGTGTGATATTATTATTGGAGATTTAGTCCTTGATGTAGATCCAGAACTACCATATAATATACACTTTCCATATAAAAGAGGGGACTTCAATATACATTCAGAAGTAGGTGGGTCAATTTCATCAGTTTTAAATGATTTATATACAATTTGGAGCTCTATTATTGAATATAAATTAGGCATATCACTCAGTGAACTTGTAAAGTATCGCTGCGTTTTATTAATACCAGATATTTACAATAGAAGTCATTTAAAATATTTAATGTCCCTTTTGCTGAGAGATTTAGGTTTTGGTGACTGTTTTCTAGTCCAGGAAAGTGTAGGTGCCACATTTGGAGCAGGTATAGGATCAGCTTGTGTTGTGGATATTGGAGATCAAAAGACTGCAATTTCATGTGTTGAAGATGGAATTTCACATAAGACCACACGGCTGCGGATGGATTATGGAGCTGGAGATGTGTGTCAAGCACTGTCTTGGATGTTTCATAAAAGTGCATTTCCATACAAAGATTGGAATGAAAATATACCCAGAGATGTCATGCTAATGAGAAATTTATATCATGATTTCTGTCATGTAAATCTTGATGTTTGTGGGCCTCAAGAAAAAACATTTTTAGTAGACCATCCTGGTGACATTGTGAATAAATACACTTTACAAGTGGGTGATGAATGTATTATATCACCACTGGCTTTGTTCTACACAGATTTATTAAAAATTACAGGAATAAAAACTACAAAAATTCAAAATCGGCAACCAAGTGACCCAGAGGATCCTTTTGATGCTGAATTTTTAAGAGAAACTGGAAGAAAAAAGGAGGTGGTAGATCCATCTGTAGCTGAACAGCAGACAGAAATAATAAATGAAGTTCAGCCCAACACTAATCCCGAAGAAGATATTGTTGTTGATACATTGGAGGGAGGACCAGGTGACATAGTCACTCTAGCCCCTGGTCAAGTTTTAGGCCTTGATGCAGCTATTTTACAAAGTATAGATCGGTGTCCTAATGAAGAACTTAAAAGAAAGATGTACAGTAGTATTCTAATTATTGGAGGAGGTGTCAAAGTTCATGGACTTAATTTATGGCTGCAAAATAGACTTGCATTACAAATACCATATGCTTATAAGACTGAACAGTTAGAAATAGTTACATCACCTAAAGATATTGATCCTGCTAGTACGGTCTGGAAAGGGGCCGCTGTGATGTCCTGTTTAGAATCTGCTATTGAATTGTGGATAAACCAGAGTGAATGGAATAAATATGGACTTAAGGTGTTAAGAGAGAGAGCACCATTTATTTGGTAAATGTTTGACAATTAAATTTTAATTTTAATTAATAGCATCTTGTATTAATATAAACAATAAGACTATTGGAGAAACTTTTCTTTATCACATAAAGTGGAGATGTGTGCATGTCTTAATTATTAATAGGGACAGAAAAAAATTCAATAATTTCTTTAAAAAAATATATATTTTATAAAGTGATACAATGATTAGCAATGAAGAGATTCAAAATATTTATTTTAGAGAAACCTTAAATCTAATAAGTCTTTTATATTCCTTACACTTTAGATTACCATTTTATTTATCTATAAAAATATCTACTATTTTACAAAAAAAAATTTCAAAACTCTTGTAGATCTTAATCTTGTAGAAATTTGATTCTGGCAGAAAATGTCTTAGTGATTGTAATAACATTGGCAAAAATGCATTTTGTACTTGTTTTTATTACTTATAATAACTAATTAGAACTACCTTCTACATCATCACCTTTAAAAGAAACAGACAAAGTGACACTAACTTTGGGATGAAAGCATCCATAGTAAGTCACCATAAAGACTAAACCTAACATATAAGGTACAATGCTTAAAACTAGCACAGGATAAAAATATATTGAGAATCTCATTTCTTCATCTACAAATAGAAACCATAAAATGCCACATGTAACATTTTGTATTCCACATATACTATAGTATAAGGAATATCTATATCTTGTACGGCCTTCAACTGGTAAAATATATGTAAATAAATACACAGCTCCTAATGCTAGAGAGAAAAACAATTCACCTAATTTATTTTGAGAACAAAATGCTGTGTGGTCCACTAATTGCAACCAAGTTGTCATGATGAGAATATGTACAGCACAGGCAAGAGCAGCCCAGAAAGGGAAGAGGTAAGCTATTATTGATATGGACGTGATCCGGCTGACTGAAAAAATAATAACAAAAAAGATAAATGGATAAGCCTGTATAACTTATTAAATCTTGTTGGTAAAAGAAAGTAATACAGTGTATTGTTTTGTAAAACTGTTTGATTTTTAGTTATATTTTTTATCTACACTAATAAAGCTGAAGAATTTGAATGTGAAAAGCTCCAAAAATACTAACATATCTTTTTGATGGATAGCTTGTCCATTATTCAATGATAGATAGATTTATTGCTACATTACAAGCAGAACATTAATTTAAAACTAAATATTGTGAAAGAACAATATGCAAAAATCATACTTTTGCTTAATTTTTAATGTTTTCTTAAACATTTTCTTCATTGTCAACAAAAGGAATGTTATCTTATAATCTTATTATATATAAAATTATCCTTGAAGAGAACAGGCAATGTTTTAAATATGTATTGACTTACATGTAACCAAGAAATGCCATGCAACCTGAAAAACAGTGCCACACCAAGTAATATTGTTTTTATCCTGCTGTGCGTACCGCACGGCACGCTGATATGCTGCAAGGCACCATCCCATGCCCACAATTGATGAACAAATTGATAGCAATTGGTGTGCTGAAAATATATAATATGACAATACTAAGGTCTCATTTAGAGAACACCAAAAGGTGGTTGATGGATTTTTTATTTATTTTATATTCAATCTTACCTTATTATAAGCCTTTAGCCTAAAATAATGTTTAGCACCATTAAGGATTGTGGTAATATGAAGACAAAATGTTTTTTTACAATCCAAGCCATTTTATAATAAAATTTGTTGAAAATAATGGAAGACAAACTTACTGGCAAACTGATCATACTGCCGCAAAAGCAAACTTGTTTGTAATACTTGCTGAGGTGCTGCTTCTAAAAAGCACTCAAATATTCGAAGCAATGCTGCGTCAGAATCCTCTTTAAGCATTAAGCTATAGTACATTCTCTGAGATGCTTGATCATGTTTATGGGCTGCTCGTCGAGATTTTATTGCATAACTGAAGAAATAAAAGTTATAATATATAATAGAAGAGAAAATACCTTGAATATTGTAGATTGAAATTTTTCTAAAAAAGACACTTGATTTTTCTATTTTCCTATTAATTACTTTTCATCTATTGACTCAGGATATGTTATCATCATTTATAAATACAATTGGGTTAGTTAAAACTCATGGTCACCCTTTAATTTGGCATTATGTTATTTAGCAAAAAATTATTTTCTTGTCAACCATGTTATTATTTAATATCTATGAATGAAAATTAAATTGTTTTTTACATTCAAATGGTGGAACATTATACTATTACATTATATATATATATGATATAACATTATATACTATATTCGATACTTTCCCTCCATGTAGGTTGCCTGGTATAATATTATAAGTTTATATTTAGATTTACTAAATAAAATTGATTTAAATAAAATCATGTTCTACATTACTTTGTAGTCGTGAGTTTTTCTCAAATATTGAAATTTGGAGCTTACATGAGAGCATCAGCAAAGCGTAATATAGGTGCCATTTGGAGTACCAATATAAATATGCGAAGCCATTTTCTCTTTGTAAATTCATTACTTAAAGAATCCTGCTGTTTGTCTTGGGAGTACCTAAAAATACATTAAAATATTGTTATTTTTTAGTTTACATTATGTAAATATTTATTGTTTATATGTAATTTTAAAAATATAGCATCAAGAGATCAAAAACTAGACACACTAAGTACACTTTGTATTTCCTTGTATTGTTTGTGTAACTATCAATCTATCCTGTCCTGGAATGGATTACACACAAAAGATTTGTGGGATCAAGATAAGTAACAAAGTGTAACGCATTTCCTAAAGATTGCCTAAGATGAATCAAAAAATTTCCATTGTGTTGCAATATTTAATACATTAAAATAAAAGATAAATAGATAATTATTGATATTTACATTTACTTTGTTTGTTTCAAAATAATTGTGACAACAATTTAGTTTAAAGTAAGCGAAACAAATAACTTTTAACGAATAATGGCTTAATTTGGTGAAATAGAATAGATATGTACTTACATTCGCACAGAAACTGCTGTATTCACAAACGCCGGTAAAAGAATAAAAACCAAGGTCCAGCCAAATTCCATCATCTTACGAGATAAACAATACTGTACGGCTACATTTATATCTAATCCTAGGTCTATGAAATGGCCCACGATTGCAACAACGTACATGAAGATATCAACAAACGTTATATTTATATTGTTCGGCATTCGATCAGGTTCGTCGTAGGAATAACCATTTTCAAGCATTTTGCGTATAGCTTTAGGCATTTCTTTTAAATGTATTATTATAATATCATTAGAATGATTAAAGTATATCAAATAAAGTGGTAGAAAAATAAACCACAACACACATTGTTTTGAAAATTTGAACTTTGTTGAATGCGACACAGACTAGTAATAAGGCGTGGCCGTCGGCCGTGCGCTATGACCAACTACGTAATCTGTGGCATGGAGTCAGACAATGTCGATACGATACGTATTGTTTTTTCAAAACATTCGACATACATTTACGTTATTGCTCCTTGACTTAACTCTCTAGTCACAAAAATATATTGTCATTACTGCAACACCTTACAAAGTAAGAAAAATACACAAAAAAAACAATGTCATTTATTAGTAACTTTATTTAAGTAGATTCTAGTAGTCATTGTAATATTGTTAACATCTTAAACTGATAAATTAAATAAATAAATAATATTTGAATTAAGCAATACTGAATTCAGCGTTACCTCCAAGTTAAATTATATTTAAATTGGTCCAAGAGTTTTGCAGATAATTAGTTTATCTATTTGTACGTGAAAAAAATAATTTAATCAAATGATAAAAATCTTTTTATATCCATCTGACTCGGTTTTATCTTTTTTTTTCCTATGTAGAGAAATACGACCTGTACTGTTTTATTATAAATATAAATTTTTGAGAACTATAATCGCTAATTATCATGATTTTTGAAATCATACTCTAGTCGGCTTGCTTAGCCCGATGTAAACATATTTGTTTGGATTTTAAGTCAAACAAATTTATTCTGAGCAGACTTTGAAACTATAAAAAAGTTAAATCAATTGATTTTTGTATCTCATCTGACTGTAATTAGTGATTGAGTAATATGAGTATAAAACGGACCAGAGTTAGACAAAAGCTATAGTATATACATAGGTATACGCAATATTGTGCTGTATATGTGTGCGTGTTACCAACTACTACGTACTAAAAATAGTACTCCTCTATATAGAGACTATGTATGTCAGTTGTCCAGCACTAACTCCCTAATAAGAGCTATAAATTAAAAGATAATAATATTTTACACATATAACGCTTTGACAATATCTCGTGATGAAATGTTAGCTGCAAACAGAGTCATGTACAGGGGCTCTTGTATGTTACCATTTGATGATTTAATCCTGAAATTAAATTTGAACATATCATAAATCATAAAGTATATAATCTTATTTTCGTATTTACTTAAAACACTCACTTCTCCTTTAAGCTATTGACGAAATTTCCCCATTTCTGGGGAAAATGCGTTTGATTGCTGTTTCTCCACTTGTCTAATATATAATCAGTCATGGTAACGTTAGCGACTTTTAAATATTCGCACTTTGCTGCGAAAAAACTGAATATTTAATAGAGTGAAATTAAACTTCAAAAATTTAAATATATTTTAACTACTAAAATAACAAACCTGAATAGGCATCTACAAGAAGTTGCTCGAAGAAGTTAGGAACGAAGTGCTCGAGACACTGTTTCACCTCATGGAGACTAGCATTAACCTCTCTTGCACATTGTTTTGTTTTTAGTTCCACTATTTTTACTAGATTTGCCTGCATGGTTTCGTTGAACCTGTCAATGAAAAATTTGCGCTCCATACTTATTTAAAACAGATTGTTTAAAATACAATACTTACAAAACAGCTAGGTGAAGAATACAATGCGCTGCAGCAACCTCATCGGGTAGTTCACTGTGGCATTTATCGACTGTCTCAAAATGTCTAATGTCTTCAAAATTCCTTATCATTCTACGAAATTGTCTTCTTACGTGTTTTATTTTTTCAACAGGTTCTATGAGACAGTGATCCATTATATCAATTATCTATTATGTGTAAAAACCTAAGGAATTAATGTAGGTACTAACAGTTATTTTACTAACTTGAAATTAATACAAACCTCTTCCATGGGTATTATGTAGTTTGAAAAATCATGTAAGAATTTTACTTTATAAAACTTTACAACGGCACTGCGTAGTTCTCTTGCCATTAGTTCGTTTAACATTTCAACTAAGTCAAGGAACATGTTAGTGACATTTAAAGATCTTTCTTTTAGTTGATCGTAATTATTTCGTCCTTGTATAAATAACGATTTAGCCTTATGATAAGATTCATAAACTAAATGAAACTTCTTATCAAGGTTTTCAAATTTACTTGTTGCACCCTGGGAAAACTTAAGTTTTAGGATGTGGTAATACTACGGTTTTCTTTTGTTTATGTAAATGAGGTTTTTTTAATGAAAATGAGTAATGAATACAAAATTTATTTGTCTACTTTCACACTTTTAACAATAGTGACTCTTAAAATAATTCTGCCTTCGAATTTGTCCATATAGAGTAAGAATAATATTTGTATCAAAAATTTGCACTGCCCGTACCGTTAAAAAGGTAAATTTTCAATCAATCACAAACCAATCAAAAACACTTCCGCGTCCTCGTGACCACGTTAAAATAATTTTAAGACAAAACAGTTCTGATAGTGAAAAGCAAACTATTTGTATGGAATTGTGATGCAGTTTAAGGCCCCTAATTGCTTGGAATAAGAGGTTTTGGGAGTTGTGAAAAGCTTGGAATTACACATTTATACTTTTTATTTTTACTTACGTCTTTTATTACGTATACCAATACAGTAAATATAATCACACGAGCAGTCATGTTTGAATAACATAAAATATTTTTATTGGTCTTATCTTAAATAACCTTGCGTGAAACATAAAACTAGAAAATAATTAAAAATGCCACATAATATATTTATCACATAATACAGTGTTGATTACATTATTCATCACTTTAAAAAAGAGAAATATAATATTTCGATACTATTGATCTCCTCAATGTGAATTTTGGTCGAGGATCTGAAACCAAAAATTTATATTATAATTTATACATTAAACATTTTCGTCTCTAAATAAGACTAGTTCACAATAACATAAGTGAAAATTATAACCTGTATAATATAGTTGAAAAATAATTTATCAAAGTAAAATAAGACGAAGGGTTCGAATTCATCTACATTTCTTCCTTCAATATTATTCTTAAATTCTTCTCACAGCAATATGACATTGACGAAATGCTTACAAAGAGCTGGGACTGTTGTCGCCAGTATACTTACTTAATGTAGGGTTTTATTAAAGGCTCCCAGTGATGTTTCGAGATCGAACACGAGTTGCCTCGCCTGAGCTTCCGATAGTTCATCAGATGCGGACATTGCAGTTAATTTTTCCAACCATTCTTGTACCTGAAAGTTTATTTTAGTTCGTATATCGTATATAATCACTACATAGTATAAAACAAAGTCGTTTTCTCTATCCCTTTGTATGTTTAAATCTTTGAAACTACGCAACGGATTTTGATCGTTTTTTTTTTAATAGATAGAGTGGAATTTTACATGATAATTCAAGAGGAAGTTTACATGTATAATAACATCCATTAAATAGTAGAGAAGTACTGAGTACCCTACGAGTTTTATCAAAATAATGTACTAAGTATTGTACACATTGAAAAGGTGTACAGAAAAGTCCGTGATGGTCTGGTCGTGATATGTCTATCTCTTATGGGTAACCCACAATAACTTTTTTTATCATTTACTTATTACGACAAATAATGGCTAATTTTTGAGGCGATTTTAACCAATACAGCATTAATCCTTAACTAATTAAATACCTTGAATACATTGTTCATTTAATATAGATCTATATGGCCCTTTACACCGTATGATTTAAGTGAATATTTTCGAAGGTATTTCAGATTTTACACACACTTGGAATCTAGCAGCGATCGGACGCGTTTATTTTTCTGTAGTGTATTTAGTATCAGCATTGCACCCGTGCCGGGGCGTGTCGCTAGTTTTCTATATACAAGGACTTCGCTTGGCAGCACCAAAAAAATGCATTATTTTGGCGTTGTTTCACTTAAATCTCATTTTTCTATAATTATGTCCAAGGCCCTACCTTTTATGCCTATTCTGTGGGCATGTTACTTCAAATATTAAGTAAAGTACATACTACAACCTCACTTGCAACAATACTATTTATATATTTATTGCTGTATCAAAGTAACTATAAGCTCAGTTAATTATATTAGTTCGTTTTATTTCAATAAATATTCACTTTGTAATGCATAACAGTTTGGTCCTGCTAACTTTTCAACTTCAAATTCATAAAAGACTTATCTTTATCATATATTGCTTTAAACCTGTGGACATCGTGCAGCTTCTTGAGATAGATTTTATTTATAAATTATCAGTTGCTCACCGCGGTTTCACCCATATTTATTAAAATAATTATGTATATATGATGTGTACAATGTGCACATCAACCCACGAGAACATAAAAAAGTATTAATTTTTCGGTCAAATTGTGGATGAACCATTCTGTATTTATAAATACTGTAACTAATACAACTTTATATATAGATGAGAAGTCCAAGACTTTTGTTTGAATATACCTTAATTTTTCCAATAAAGTCCTCAGGAAGCATAGTGAGGCAGTCCATAGCATCTTTAAGCTCTCTCAGCTCTGGCTGAATCATATCCATAGCTCGTAAGTCCAATCGTAACTTATCCATAAGCGTTATGAATAGCTAAAAATCCAATTGACCAATTAAGAATCATATTTTTATATTAATTGGAATCAAAACTATTACCTTAAGGGTCTGAAGTTATTGTTGTGTTGATGTTAAATAGTTTATAATTATCTGTGCCTGACACATATCAGCATTTTTTTTTGTGTTTTACTCATGTGTATTCTTTTGCTATATGCATTACTCATTGTTTTATTACTTTATCATCTTTTAATCCAACTTTACATACCATAATGGCAGAGAAACATGTATACTTACAGACACAATCTCAGCAATATATTTATTTGTGTTGCCCTTATCATCTTTTATCAAATTTGGTTTATTTTCTCTTATTCTCTCCAGAGCAGCAGGACAATCTAACTGTAATACCAACATATTACATGATTGATACATGGTTATGAAATCAATATTTAACACATAAATGAAAAATAAACACAAATGAAGGTTCTATGATAACCCTTTCATTTAAAATGTAGCGCATGCCTGTTTGCCATTTTATAGAATGGTTCTCAAAGCATATTAATCTTAAGCAAGAAATTTTAAAATAGCTTGCAAATGTATTTACAAGCGACAACATAACAAAGGCAGTTTTTTTTCTGCATTATTCATTACATCTTAATAATGATAAATATTACAATAAATGCACTATCCATAAAATGAGAATTTTTCAATGCAAACTAGTAATTTCTGTCATAAGTATGTTCAACCAAACACTTCTGCTTATTATATATTAAAAAAACAATATTGTTTTATCAAACAATATCAAAGAGGCACCTCCTCAGATCCAGAACTGTTTCACTCCTTTTGATAGATCACTCTTAAGAATTTTTTTTTTTATTATTAATTATTAATGAGTCAACACAATTATAGCAGAGACCGATATTCTGATATTGGAAACAGAAAAAAAAAAATTTAAAACACCATTTATACATACCCTGAATTTACTGACAAAACTCTCAATTGTGGGAAATTCATCACCCTGTACTTGTTTGAATGCAACACGGTACTGCACCAGAAGTCTACTACAAGCTGCTGTGTACTCTTGTGCTCGTACACAATCCCGCATATAAGCCTTTTCAAGATGTTGCAAAGTGCTCACCACTGCATACAACTCGGCCATATTGTCATGCCTGAAATAGTAGATAAAAGAATATAAAGAAAAATTGAATTTGAATCTTTTTGATTTGGACACATGATAATATGATCTGTTGGTTTGGTTTGTTTAGTAAATGTGTTTACAAAAATTTACAAATTATACAAACACTTACTTTTCACGCTCTCTAGCATTTCTATATAATTTTATTTCTTCATATAACTCTGGTCTGGATTCTGAAAGTACAATTTTTATAGCTTTTTTTGTCGAAAAAGTTAATCAACATTTATTTTTATTTTGCGCACCTTGCATGATATATCTTAGTTATATGACTAATAATAGCAATCACAAGTTCAGCTCGCTCTTTACTAATTATGAATCTTTGAAATTTGAAGTCTGGAAGAAAAAAAGATTTATTTTTATTTAGATTGACTTCTCAGTTCTAGCTCATAAGCAAACTCATAAGTTACACTTTACAGGAATAGATTCTGTCAATTCCACAGACTATATACTCTGCTATTAGCAGTCAAAAAGTCTTCTTATGTTTATCTAGCATTAAATTCGATAGAATTCAGAGTGAGTATGAAGCTTCAGAGTACTTGTACTTGACTGCGAGTGTCATGAAAAAAAATTAATATTAATATATATAAATATCGGCAGTCGCGCAGTTATTTTTTACAGTTAAAAGTTTTTGCACACTATATTAATACTCATATTATAAACTCGAAATTATGTGTGGATATTTGTTACTCTTTCGCATAAAAACTATTGTATATAGCTGAAACATCCAAAATATCAAGTTAGTTGAAAAAATCTAACATCTGCGAGACATTTTGGCGTGCTTTGTCAAAACAGCTAAAGTTACACATTAGCCTATAACATCTCAATAATAGTAATATGTTATAATTTTCGAATGCAACCTACAAATGATTTATGTGATAAATTTAATGTTAATTATTCTCTCTTTAGTTATTTATATTAATTCGTCTATAGACGAAATCGCGGGACCATGCAAGCTTGTTACTCCCAAGTCCCAACTGATTGAAGTTGTTTCATGTGGCAAGTGGCAACTGGCAACATTGTCGATGACGTAATTTACAATTATGGCGGATGACGCGAAGATCCAAGAACGCTTCCCCTTCGTCCCGCGCGTTTGACTTTTCCCCCGCCCCTTGCCGCTCGCCCTCTCTGCCATTCAGATTTCAGTATCTTCGCTTGGACTGTGTAAATGTCTCTTGTTTCCACTTATTTATTTTTGATGAATGAAAACAATAACTGTGGTGTCTAAATTCTTATAACCCATTAAAAGCCATCAACTTTCAGTAAACGTGATTGTGGTTTCGTGAAACAAAGGTGGATTCGTGGTTTTGTGTAATTACCAGTTCTCCCTTTGAAATTTGTGACCTACAACTTGCCTACAACTCATGTTTACGTGCTGAAATACGGTTGTGTAAAGAATTGGTGGTTTCCGGCTTTTTCATCGTCTTAATGGGATCTTGTTGAACTACAGGTAAGTGAAATTGTTAAAAAACAGTTTACGCTCACATAAACGGTTAATTCATTTGCATAGACGCCGGAAAGGATACCGCTATCCTTGGTTACTAAATGATAGGTGCGTAGTTTAGTTTAAATTTTGATAGAATGTGGTTACGTGATATTGTGTTCTAATTGGAATCAAACATGTTGCTACTGGCTTAGGTGGTGGCCACGACTGGGCGCGGCAACGTCCTACTTTTCAGATTACTATGGACTACTTGGCACACACTATTACATTCATTCAATTTACTTTGAAGAAGTAGAAGAAATGTTATTTATGTTTTACAAATGTTGCATACAAAAGTTGCATATTATTTATTATTATATTTAGAAAAATTACTCAAATCCAAATGAAATTGTTATTTATTTTGTATAAAAATTCTATTAAATTTAAAAATGTTGTATGTTTATAAAAACTACACCGTTGAATAAGGGCTTCAACATGTGACTATCAACCCTGAGGTATTTGAATCCTAGCTGTGTAATTATAGACTTTAAAACTTAGACATGCTTAAAAACTTACATAAGTAAGTGTATAAATAACACAATACTCAATAATAATAATAGTAAACTGGCTTGCTCTAGATACAAAAATTAAGGTGTTTGTCAAGAACAGAATGATCACCTGCTTGCCTGTTAAAAAAAAAATGATCATGCAACAGATAATGAAATCTAATGCCCAGACACATATTCTTTATACAACACCTTAATCAAATAATTTCAACTAACTTGGTTCATTTCACAATTTGAAGATTTTTTGAATGGTTCTGTTTTTCTTACCATTGTATTAACAAACAAAACAAAACTGAATCTATCTATGTAGGAACAAGGCCAAATTTTTGAAAGTGCATTAATATTAAGGTTAATTCAACCTCAACCTTTGCAACATGACATCACCGGCCAGATGTAATGGGCTTTATTGTGTCAGGCTCTATGACATCATGATATAAGGTCACAATTGATTCAAATGGCGCCAGTTCATTTAATTTATTTGGATAATACTTAACTTTATTTAGTAGCATTGTGTGGCTGCTGAATACTCAGAATTACCCTTAATAGGTTTGAAGTAGACATATATTAATCTGTTCCACTTATATACATGTCTAAATTATGTAAATTAAAAAAAAAAAATCAATAAATTCTTTACATTATTTTGAATATAATCATAATGATAATAATATTGAAAACCTGTATGTCTAAAGATAACTGTTTAAATAGTCAGGGAATATGATAACCTTGAAATTAAAACTTTTTAATGAACTTATGTTGTTCTGTTAATCAAGTTGCAACTCTGTAATATCACCTGGCTATCACTATAAAACATGAATAAACAACCATTAGTAAAATAAACATTTTGGCCACCCACAGAGCATTCCATGCTAAATTTGATTAACATAAACTTTACTGTTAAATTGTACTGAGAATCAACAGATATGATCTGCTTATATTAACGTCTTTATTTAGATTTCCAGAAATTCTTTAAATACTCTGCAATATCTTGAAAACTTTCTGTGTATATTATTAATTGTAAATTATCTTATTGATTCTATCCATGTGTAACCATTTGCAATATCTTTATTTTAGCAACTAAGAACTACTATTCTAAGAGTTGAACATATTATGTTGTTAATTTTACAGATATTCTTTAAATTCCTATTGTCTTATGTGAGTGATCAAATAAAGAAAAGAATAAGTTCAGTAATCATTATATTGTTAATTATAGTCCAAACACCTTAAAACTACTGAATCAGAATGCATCCTTATCTATAACTTATGTTATCTTGCTATGAAAGCAGATTATTTATTCTCTTGATAAGTCTTAATTCATCCTTAATCCGGGTCTGCTACAAAATAATGTATCCGTTATTATTTACCACATATGAAAACCGCTTTATATATAAACAGCTTCAATATTTGATGAAAAACTTTTTTTATATATAATCATTTTATTAATACATTTTACAAAATATATAGTTATTGTAGCTTCAAAGACATTTTATATGCCATATAAAAAAATATATATATAAAAAATTAAAAAAGCCTCAATTAACCGCAAGTAATTAAGCAATTCTCAAGGTTTGTACATCTATAAATTCCGAATTGTCGCGACGTTTACCTTCTACATTTGAAATGTGAACTTTTATTACGTTAAGGAAATCGTCATAATAGTTATCTATAAATAGTATTTGCTTATTGTCTTTTTACAATTAACTTTACTCGGTAAGTAATTTATCCACTGTTCCAACACAAAACAATAAGTTTAGAAAAACTTAATTCCCATACACGAAATAAGAATATAATCGCTTATTAATTATGATTTATTTAAGGTATTGTATTTTCCCAGAGCCACAATTCATGAAAACATGAAACACTGCACCGTTGCGAAATAAAGATAAAGAAATCGAGATAACATAACGACAAAAGTTGAGTCAGTGTAAATAATTTTAACGAATGTTTTTATATCTGAGATGCATTCTTAATGCCTTGGCACAAGACCAAATGCTTATTATTTAACTCACTTTAAGATTCTTTTATCGCCGAGAGATGATAAAAGTGTTATTGACCACGCTTTGAAATGATTTCGAACTGACGAGAAGTCAAATTTAAACGTTCATTGAAATTAACAATTACCTGATTTCTATGTATGAAATTAACGACGTTTAAAATGTCATTGTAAATTTGGGGTAGAGATAATTGAAAAAAATTGTCGCCGTCCCCAAAAAAAAAAAAAAAAAAAACCTCTCCCTCTTTTTTTTTTTTTTTTTTTTTTTAAAAAACCCCCCGGGGGGGGGGGGGGTTTTTTTTTTGGGGGGGGGGGGGGGGGGGGGGGTTTTTTTTTTTTTTTTTTTTTTAAAGGGGGGGGGGGGGGGGGTTTTTTTTGGGGGGTTTTTGGGGGGGGGGGGGGAAAGGGTTTTTTTTCCCCTTTTTCCCCCCCCCCCCCCCCCCCCCCCCGGTTTTTTTAAAAAAAAAAAAAAATGTTTTTTTAAAATTGGGGAGGGGGAAGGGGGGGGGGGGGGGGGGGGTGTTGTTTTTTTTTTGGGGACCCCCCCCCCCCCTTTTTTTTTTTTTTTTTTTTTCCCCCAAAATGGGGTTTTTTTTTGGTTTTTTTTTCCCCCCCCCCCCCTTCCCCCACCCAAAACAAACCCTTTAATTTTTTTTTTTTTTTATTTTTTTTTTTTTTGCCTCTTCCCCCTTTTGTTTTAATTAAATTTTTTTGTGGGGTGGGGGGTTTAAAAAATGGGGGGGGGGGGGGTTTGGGGGGGGGGGGTTTTTTTTTTTTTGGTTTTTTTTTTTTCCCCCCCCCCCCGGGCGAGGCCGGGGCGGGTCGCTAGTTAAATATATATATGCAGTCGACCATAAAATTTGTCATTTAATTCGAAATAGGATTTATAGGGCCATAGTTGTGTGGTTTAAATTAAATGTGTTTACTTTGCAATATTATTAGCTATACTATTTATATATTGAGGAAAGAACAAGATGATACATATGGCAACATTGAACGAACGACTTTTTTGCACTTAATGTATGTATATTCAAAAAATGTTATAAACGTATGATGATTTAATTACCAAAGTGATAATTACTTATAAATTAGATAACGTTAGACATTGTTCAACTTTAATTATAGTGCAAATTAGCAGAGCGATCTCTACCAGTCCTTCTTTAACGTTTTCATTTCCAATACTTAAAAAAATTGTTGTTTCATAATAAATTTTTGTTAATTTTTCTTCTCGAACCTATTAACAATCGTAGTTAAATAGAAAATCACACAGTGTATATATTTTTATCTCAGTCAATGCTTAGAATCTATATGATTGATATTAAATAACGTGATTTGAATTACCACCCTAGAGTTAAGAGTCGCACACTCAAACCAAACAAAAAATATTTTAAAGTTTCGTATATAGAATAGCAGTATAATATTGACTGAATCAGGATTTGGCGGTGCTTCCTTAAATCCTGTCTGAAACCCGTTCCGATTGAAAAGGATCGACGGGTTTTTTTGTCGAATTTAAAATTGCGAACCGTTTTGGTACTGTACTTTTCTGCTTTTGTCGCATTTTCTAAAAGTTAATAGCGTGGTATACAGGTTTAATCAATAATTTTGACCCACTATTAGACAGTAAGCAAGTCCGTTAGCTTTCATACAAGCCCATACTGGGTGAGGAAATGTCTCTCAATGTGGACAACTTGCTGATATTGTGATTGATTTAGTGAATTTATTAGTAGTTTTAGTAGTTGTCCCTACCTTCTAGGGATGCTCATGAATACCAAGCGTATTATAAAGTAAGGTTTCAATCATTAAATTAATCATGAAAACGATCTTTTATAATTAAACAGGTTTATATTAGATAATATTTAGTCCAGTGGTTATACGTGCGATTCGCAACCGTAAAGTCACTTTGAAAAAACTATGTTAGAATCATAATATAATTATGTCATATATGCAATTTATATTCTTGCGTGCGTGAAATTATACATTGAAAAAAACTAACCGATCAATTGTTAACAAGAAAAGAAAAAATGAAATTATTAAATTATTATTAATACTCGTATTATAAAAGTTTAAGACGATTAAGATATTAAATACTCTAATAGTGCTAGTTCGAAAGTAAATGAGTAGTTCTTAAGAGGTTTTAAAAATTTGTTTTTTTCATAAACTCGAAGGAAATTTAGGTGTGATTTATATACAAATATGATATAATTTAAATGCCTTGCAATTGTCATAAAGTACATTTTTGATTGTGAGTTTAAAAAGTTTTACATATTAGAAGGATACCATAGATTTAAGGATTCGATTACCTGTTCGGCGTTTGAGTATTGAAGGACGTACGTAACCCATGAGGATTCGATTAAAACTTGACCGGTAAAACAAATCTAACTTGTTCCTTGTATTTTGTAATAAAATTATTGCAAGGAGGAAGCAGGTCTTGTAATACGTTATTTTGATCTCCCACGCCGTTTAGGTCATTGTACTTAACGCGTGTAGGCGTAAACTAGACTATCTAGACGGCTAGACTAACTTGTTTATGGCAGTGGCTTCTGCCCGTGACTTTGCATGGAATGCCGTTCTGATTGCAATAATCTCGAGGTATCCTTTTCGCGGTATATATAAGGAAGTTTATTACGTAGTTAAATAGTCTTATCAGTCACTATTATCAGTATCATAAAAAGTACAATATCGAGGGTTGCATGCATATGCATAACATGCTACGAATAATCGCGACTACATCGTTGGACACAGCTAGTTTAAGTATAGACGTGATTTCCTTAAATCACTGTTTTCATTTACCTCATCGATTCTATGTATTATTGAGAAAAAACGTTGGCATATTCCTAACTCCAATTTTTCGCCATAAAGTTAAATAACTAAACTATTCTTATTGTAATCAATATGCTGTCGTTCACACGATCTTATAAAATTAAAATTAAAAAAACTAGTTGTGAAGGGAGAAGACATTATTGAGGAAGACTACGTAGTACATGCCTACGCTCAGTCAAAGTAATTTGCCAGTGGGCGTCCGAAATTATGATGGAACCACCATGACATCCTCTACTATATTGTCGTTTATTAAATTAGTAAGTAATTGGATATGCGATTCTATTTTATTTTTATTTATTTTATTATATGGATTATGAAAAAAAGAACAATTCATATACGTATTTTCTGATAAGTACGGTCTTAAATTGACCGTCCTAACTCTTCAGCTTTATAATGTTAAGTATGAAAGATGTCAGTTCAAGTCACTAAGTAATTAAATATTAGGATATTTACAATCATAACGTTAATTCCGATATTCTGTTGAATAAGGTAATTTTGTAAATCTAAGTAAAGAAATGGATTCTGGGATTTTTTTTTAAATACTTCTGTAATTCTTATTATCAGACGGTAATAAAAACGCGCAACAGTTATATTATGTCATCGCTACCACGAAGGCGTGAGGTCACGTGTCGTCATGTTACAAAAATAGTGTACCTAACGACCCTAAACGAAGTCACCGATAACCTCAGTACCATTTGACGATTAGCTCATTCTGACTCAGAGCTGAATAATTGCAATGGAAACATCAGTACGAGGCTAGAACCTCTATGCCTACTCTATCGTATACATTAAATCTTACTGTTGCCAGTTTCAATAACGGAACCTCTTACTGTATTTTAAACCTTAGCTTATTTAAAAAAAAATCTTAAGGCGCTAGTAACTAAATGAATAACAGCTATTCAGTTCAGAATAAAGTTTGGATAACTAATTATATCTATATGTTAACGGATTATCTTGCTAATAACTCGCCTATGTTCAGAATATTCTTTGTGACATTCAGTGTTAACAATTGACCTGCCAACGCGAATAAAAGAAAACCAACCATGACAATAGCGAGCCCTAATTACTGACGTGTCGAGAGTTGCTCGAGATTTGTGCCTACAGTTGGCACAAATCTCGAGCAACCTGTGAACACTATAAAAATGTATATTATTCGAGGAGCCCAAACAGTTTAGCGACAAACATTGCATAATTGGCATGTCAATTTTCGCTTCCTTTATATTTGTTAATAAATTCAAAATGTAAAAAGTGCTAGTTCAAATCGCTTGTATTTTATTTTTCAACATTATTAGGGCTTTGTAGTCGTTTGAGGCGACGAAAAGTTCTTACAAGTACATTGGCATCAATAAAATTCAAGTACATTTCTCTTGGCCTTTTATAGCGTTTCGATAGTAGGAGTTACACAAACTCATGAAAACCTTCCTCACACTGTCGACCACGTTCGGTAAGTATATTGATTTTACTGCCAAAGAAAGAACTATTTATTCATTTTATTTCACTTTTAGGATGTAATCTCTGACACTACTCGTCCGGTTTTGATAATTCTTTCACCAGTAGGTATCACTTTCCTTAGTGAAAAGACTACTAAAATATTTAATATTGAATTCTATTTTTGTTTACGATACTCCGTGATCAGGCAATCATAATTTTCTATAATTTAAGTATAATCGCGCAATTTCTTGACTGATGAATTATTAAGGGATTACAACAATTACTTGGAGTCGTTGACCGTTTCTTAGGCTTAATCGGCGACCGATCGGCGGCAATTTAAAACAATCTACTCATCCGCTGATTGATCTACGAACATTAATTAAGTCACATTAAAATTAAAACTAAAAATAATATATTTGAGGCTCTTTACCAGTTACAAAGCAAACATATGTTATTTTTATATTCTGTGTAGTTTGATGTTCCCATGGTACAAAAGAAAGACAAAATTATTGACTTTTATACTAGTAACACTAACCAAAAGGATTTTTATCAATTTTACTTGTACACGGAAATGTGTTATAGAAAAAAATATATATCTTCACTATTATCCGGAGTGATATAAACCAAGCGATCACATTTTTATATTCCATTTAAAAACGGATATTTACGAACCCAGAAAGAAGTGTACAGATTGCCTATAATATTGACATTTAAAAAATAAAAATACTAAGTCAACTTCTACTTTTATCCCACGATGACGTTCCGTTGTATTTCTTGTACTTTACATTCGAATCGTTTCGTATAATAGAAAGTATTGTAACTCGACAGTTCCCCATTACAACTCCGCCCAAGTATTTATTTGGTCGTATGCCTATTGTGCAAAGTTTCAGGGCTGCTCGGTTCCACCCCTACTTTAGTAAAGTTTCTTAATCTCTCGAATAGGCGATTACATTTTTCTTCTTCCACGGAACGTTTCCTCTATGAGTTATTTACGGTGAAATAAGTCTTTTTTAAATATATTTTGCTTACATGAACATACAAGTAATATCGGTTAAGTGTCAATTGTCAAGTTGTTAGCAAAGCTATTTTACAATGGAAATGTGTTGAAAATGCGTTATTTCTTATCTGTCTGTGTTATTGTGTTCTGTTGGATAATACCATCTTGCACTTATCTAACATAGAGAAATGATTAATAAATAAACTTGCCTTTATATACGACAGTCCCTTTGAATAAACTTAATTGATGACAGCCCCTTTGGTCAGTCGTATACAAAGTTAAGTATTTACTATAGTCATATAATGCTCTCTTTGGTAAAGCAATAAAAATCGGCAGTATAACAACCATTACGTCTGATTCCGTCTGCACAGTGTTTACTTGCGTCTAGACTAAGTACTTGGGCATTGACTGCTCTGTTTTATGGCGGCTTCTTGGCACCACTAGGTAAATAAAACAAGGGTTGAATGGTATAGTGATTTGTGTTGTTTGTTACTGGAGTTTTTCGGTTCTATCTGCCCTAAGATAAAATTTTACGCTTCAGTATTACCCAGACGTTACATCGTAAACGTTTGACATACTACATTACTTGGTTAAGAGATTTAGACTGATTTAATTTTAGATTCCATTGGGGTCAGATATCAACTTACTAGTAGTACGTTAATGCCTCTGAGTGCATTTTAAGTCATTAAATCTTTAATATAAAATCTCTTTATGATAAAAACATCCCTTTCTTTGTACGCAATGTAGCACCTCACTTCGGTATGGTGACATCACCGTATGTTAATGCGGCCCAGACCGGTCCCTAGAGCAACGCCGAAAACCTGCTGCAATTACGACCAAGCCATAAATACGACCGCGAAAGCAGATTGACTAGTTCATGACATCACCGATGCGAATAAACTATTTTTAACGAAAATTAAGTTTTTGTATCGTATCTCATTGGAAAAAAATTAAATATATAAATAAAAATATATGCTAGTCAAAGTCGTTATTGTAACATCTCTAACATCTTTGACTTTATTAAATGCGGAAATTATGTCTTCGCTTGATTGAAAGATCTTCGCTTGTAACTACCAGGTTCTGTAGGAATCTATGTGAATATTGTATGCAGTTAAACTATTAGTAATGTTTATTCAGAGAGAAGTTCAGACAAATTTACTATTACAACTCAACCTTGCTTTGAAGAACAAATGTCAAACCAGTCGATCTGTTTTGTAGGTGCAGCGTATTATTAGCCTTCCTATTTATTGGCTATATAGAATAGGTTGATTGTAATGAATATAGACCTTGTCCCACGCATTGGTGATTAGGCTAAACGCTTGCATTATCTAACCATGAACGTGATGTATGTGATTTTGTTGTTATGACGCAATTGCATTTGCAGTATATCGGTTAATGGTTTTAAATTAAGCGTTTACCACTGTCTCATTAGTAGTAAGTCACCAAGCGGCATTTTTCATTGCGATTTGTATTTCGGAAGCTAAAGATTGAATACTTTAAATATATTTATTAAGTTACTTCGGCATTTAGATTTTGATAAACAAAAAGTTCTACTATGTATAGTCTATGTAATCACGGTAGTTTTTCGTAAATTATGAATTCTATGATCGGATATCAAATCTGTTTAATTGCATAGGTTCGTTACTTTGTGAGCTCTCAACTTTATATGGTATGATGGTTTTTTTTTTACAAAAAATCACGTTAATTAATATTAATGCGACGAAACTGCACCTAGGCACTCCATTTTAAAGTCAAATGACTATATTTAATGAGGGATGCGCCGCAGCAGCTTCTACTTTATATTGCGAGTACTGGAAAAATCTGTTACTTTGTTCGAGGCAGACAGAACTCTTGCTAATTACTCTTCAAACGATCTCAATGTAGACGTATTGTTTTTTGTAGAATGGATTTACTTTTGTATATGATTGTTCTCCACTGTTCCCTGTTGTACAGGAGGTGTAAATCTGTGGCAGTTTTATTTTATTTAATTCCCCCGTTATTTGATTCGAAGAATTTGGGAAACAATTTAGATGAAATTTACTAAATGTAGAAATATGAATATATTGAACATTAAAATGTGTAGAAATTCTTAATTTATAACATACAATATTAACGTATTATATTAATTATGAGTATATTGAATAAGAGGACGGTTTCTAAAAATATTCCTAGCGTAGTTTTACGTGAAAAATCCTTAACAAAACATCGTTTGTATGAGAGATTTTCTCAATTAGAACAGATTTCGCACACAAAGGCGTTTACGTGACGAATCAATAGTTAACAATGGTGCCGTAAAAACCTCTCTTCTAATGCCGCTCATTATTTCATAGTTTTTATGTTTCATGGAAATGTCATGACGCAGCCCCCATCGGTTCACGCGTGCTATAATGCGATTGGAACACGAACGTATCGTGAAGTTTTCAAATAATTTGCCTCAGTTATTTGAACAGTATTATATCTAGTTCTAGAAGAAATAGTTGAGTACATCATTTATATGTAAGGAAGAAGAAATGTCGTATATGAAATTCTCGTAGCCCTAG
>CAVNZL010000135.1:1720000-1767500 GCA_963693355.1 Pontia daplidice | reverse complement strand
TTAAGTCGACCGTTAACATTTTGCCTATTAGGACACAGCCTTTGACTAATTTCAATTGGATAACCTGTCATGACAGGTTATTGAACTTTGTGTCAGGTGTGCCAGGTCACTCGGGAGCTGGTATCGATCTATGTATCCGTGTTTATAGGTCAACCGGGTTCTGGATCAGATTCGTTGAAGCTGTCGGTTGTATCTTTGTATTGGCATCGAATACTATACAAATAATTTATTTATGAATATTATTTAATAGTAAAACATAATCACAACTAAAATAAATAGAAAGATATAACCAAAAAGGTAGAGATTGTAGAACGAGTAGAGATTCTTAAGAATCTTAGAAACCCATATTTTATACCAGCGATATTTGCCTTATTGCTTCATATCGATGATAAAAGGAGGTGTTGACACTGACAAAAATCACTAAGTCCTGGGAGATGTGAGCACAAAATGAGACATAAACAATCTCATAAGAATCGCCGAAGCCGTTGCGGACTGTCCCGATAATTGCAGATATTGGATATATTTATTTTTTCTTTACTGAAATGAACGGAAGGCGCAATAACATTGCATATTACATTTACTTAGGCGTACCCTGCTAATTTTCTCAACCCCAATTTTCCTGAATAAAATGGCAATGACTACTCTAGAATTGCAAAAGTGCAGTCTCTTTTGAGGACCTCATTAACAGGCACTCCAATTTAGGTTATGGGGTTGTCACAAAGGTACTAGGATTATTCAAGGGGGTGTTTGATCGTTGCGTAGGGAAAAATGAGAGCTTTGTTGCGTGAGTGCTTCGTAAGCATCATTCTATGGACGTTATCACATAAAGCGGTCCTCTCTACTATACGTGAATATTTCTATATAACCAATTTATATCATTTATAAAATACTCTTATACATAATTGCAACACATACCTAGCTAAATTGCCCTTATTTTTATCTTTGGTCTTTCTGTGAAAAATTTTGGTGAAAAGAATTTAAAATAAAACGATGCACCGATTAAATATCTATAATCTATATCATATACTTTAAGATTAGGTACTTTGATCTAGCTAAAACTATTAGGTAGTTTGCGTGAAGCGCGTATTCAAATTTTAATTTTTAAAGAATAATGTTCTTCGTAATCCCACCACGTATTCACAAAAGTTATTTTAGTATTTTTATCAGGTATTAAAGTTGTCAATTTTCATCACTTCATAAAAATAGTACTATTAGACTGTTTTAGCGTTCATAAATGTAACTTGAAATAACATACCTCCTAGATGTAAAACTTAACACTTTTAAATTTTAGTTTAGGTAACTTTGTTATGTGTATATATATATATATCCCTATAGCGCACCGTGGTTAAAGCTGATTTTGTTAAGTTTAATCCTTGTTGGTTATGTGGAAATGTCCACAACGACCACTCAATATCCTGCGCCGGAAAGGGTGGTACTCCCGGAAAATGGGGGAGGGCGAGCTGAATGTTCGTCGCCACGTTTACATTTAGGGTGGTTTGGGTATTACAAGGATTTGATGGCCTCTACGGTCGTTGACCGAGATGTTTTCACTTTCGTCTAAAAACTGGATGCATGTGCTCTTACACAGTACATATGCCATGTCATGGTATGATGTCATCTAAGGACACTAAGAATGTTCTGAGTTTAAAATTGGCGTCACTTGACTTTCTTATGATTATATAATTTGTTAGAATAATATTAGATGTTGTCAGAGTATACCTATTATTGTGGGATAAATGGAGAGTGAAAATCATTATTGCGGTTGTGGTGCGAATTGCTGTTCCGATATGAAATTACACACGCTCTATCCTAGTAGTGGTAAGACGGTTATTTACTATGCTTACATGTATATATTTATATGACTACGTGAACGAAATCGTTTATAAACCAAATACGATGATTTCTTTAACTCTGCTTGATGGTAGATCTTTTTCTTACTTGTATGATCAAGTTGCGTTTTTGATAAACTTGGCCACGTTTTACCAATATCCATCATCCACCTCTATTCAATTTGGATAGCTTCACGTAGAACTAAATTTTTAATTTCCACTCTAAATGATGCTTTACTAAAAAGAAAGACTTGTGGCGCTTTTAACAACGTAACAATACGGCTACAAAAAGCACAGTCTAACCGCATACACTTTCACCGCGCTCTTGTTGGTTGAATAACGAATATTACAATGAAAGCCTCACAAAACATTCAAATAACGGCGTAATAGGTGGGTTCACCGTAATTTTAACGGGTCGTTGTTTACTTTTAGATAATCGTTTCAGCAACACTCGTTATATGTCGGTCACCGTTAACAAATCTCTTTCAAAGGTGTGTTGCGAAAGTTTGACAGAACTATTCATTTTAAAAAAATACAAGTAGTATTGAAAATTGTAGCAGAGAAAGTGTCGATCATAAAACGGCACGGAACGAAATTTTTGCCCGAATATAATAATTGCAACTTTCACCTTTGGCTTTTCCTCATTTTTATTATTCATTTTGGACGGGAATTTAGATAGGATGTTATAGAATACGCTAGAAGGATGTAGTTATCGATATAATTACTTAATGTAATCATTGCAAGTTATAATCACTTCTTGTTTGGGTAAATAGCGATAGGTATAAATAAAAATCAACTTTAATTCGTATTAAGTTTACGAAAAGTGCCTAAAGTATAAAATAATAAAATTAATGCAAAGTGTGTAAACTAGTAAGCTTTCCGCTATAATTTACATTAAATGACTCTCAACTAGGTGTGTTACAGGGAAGAGGTGTGGCGAGTGCCACTAAACGTCAACCGCAAGGTCGCTGAATTGTGATGTTCATGGTGTTTACCGTTTTATTTTTTCTTTTCATTCTATACCACTTAAACACTTAGTAATATTATATATGCGTTAGCTTTCAAGCCTAAACCAGCACCGGTTTCGTCAATTGCTTTAAATTAAATAATCCGTAATCAAACAGGGTAGGAGGATCATTTGTTCGCCTCATAAATTGTGGTGAAATCTGCTTAACAAAAGACGAATACACAGGCTATAATAATTATAGTAGGGTATAAATTATTTACAGATTATAAGAACTTTTTTCTTCGTAAAATTGAACCTTTTTCAAAATTTTGATAACAAGTCAGACTTTTGTGTAGCAGAGATAAGCATCATGGGATAATAAATTATGGTAAAGGGTGTACATTTAAGGGTTCACCTTCTAATTCTCTGTTTCTGTCTATTTTATTCTGATCGAATTTTGATTCGAAACTTCAACGACCGCCACTTTTTACTACAGGTATATATTCTCTTTCAATACGAGTGTTTTTAAGAAAAATTTTGAGGTTGTTGTCCACATGTCCAAAAAGGAAAATTATAATATTCATGTTCGACTTTCATGCGAGAATTTAAACTACGAAATTATAACTGAAACATCTAATTAAAATGCATTTTTCAAGAGACCTAGAAACTCCACATTACATGTGGAAATGTCATTAGATACGGTTCGCGTGCGGTGGCACGAATTTTTTTACATATTTTTATTAAATAGGTATTTAAAAAATAATTTCGTTTCGTGAGATTATTTGCGAATGGCGAGCGTGCTAGTACTCAGTGGTTAATTTAAAAATTGTACAGTAATTTGAGCTGTAGCCGGTACGTCACCATTTTTGAAATTCTCTGCTGTATACTTTATAATTATATTTATTAAGTAAGGGATAGTAGAACAATCTCATAATACGTAATAAAAACACGGTTTTAATTATCGTAGCCCCTTGGGTAAATAAGAATATTCTAAATACAATTTGGCGATCAAAAAGGTCAGTTCTTCTTCTTGGCCCGTAATCAAGATGTAGCAGTAAAGTTAGTTTAGAGTTATTTAAATTTAATGAAATGTACAGTACATTAACAGTAAATGTATAAACTTGTATACGTATTCATAGAACATATAAAGTATAGATATATCGAAGACATCAGTTTCAAAAAAAATAGTTGTTATGTTGTATGAAAATTACCAAGAGACGCGTATTCCCCATAGCGTAATGTTTAAATCTATGAATAAATAATACGGCGACGTCTGTGCATCGATCCGTCAACTGAGACGAGACGGACTGACATAGCTTAGTTCATGCTAGATACTCATGCATGCAAACGCAATATCTGTATTATTTTTCATAATACAGGCAATTATATTAATAACAAAATTGCAATATTTAAATGCAATTAAAGTTTCAAATTTGAGCTTGGGAAACGGATCTTAATGTTAAAATTATGATGTGTATAATTTTAAACCATTTTGCATCAGACTCAATATTAATTCGTGTCAGTATATACACTAATGAACGTCAAATAATAAAATGTCGCCCATCGACAATCTATCTTGGTGGATTTTATTTTATTCATATCCATTTATGTCTCCATACACGGAATTTTTCATATATGACGGATGAATGTTTGTACGCATTGGGATGATTTTTAATCAAGGTGCCATTGTGCTCGCGAGAGATGCGATGAATACACATGTATTGATGCGACACCTTTTGTTGATACTTTTAATGGTGCTTGGTAAAATTAAATTTTACCTACAGTGTAAAGGACCAAGGTTAAGAAGGAACGTTTTAAGCAACCGTGGTCACGTGGTCACGGATAGTTACGTTGGCACATATAATTGTAAAAATAAATCGCGGTTATTACCTTACACAGTTATTCATATAGTCATTCATTTACTCGCACACCATATCTATTCAAAATAACAATTTCATTAAGTTGTTTTGGCTTAATGCGTGTTGTTTTCGTGACATTTTTTTATTGGAGCTATATTACAGTGTTTCAGTTGAGAGGGTTTAGATGTTTTTGTATTATATTATTAATATTCTTTTGTATTATATATTTGAGTTATGGAAAAACAAAGTGAAGCCCAGCGTTTAATTATTCGAAAGAGACGTTATGTCATGTTGAGTTGTCATAAATATTTCAAATACAGTAACCGATAGAGAATTTGTAAACATATCAGTGTTTTTGCTAGAAAATTTCACTCGAATCGAAATCTATTATTATTGTCTTGTAAACGCCAAGATTTCATAATAAATCACTTAATACAGTGTGATGTATTGCGACCAGACACTCTTGTTTTATATTTCTTCTGGAGTTTATAGGAATTATTCATAAAAATATATCTTCATCCCTGTTGATAGAAAAATAATACTTTAGTGCTAATGCACGATCGGTTGAATCGATTTCATCTGAATAACGGGTACGGACTGATGAACACAACACAAGAGATTTAGACAAATGACATCTAAGGAACGCTGAATCAATTACGAAATTACTGACGAACTATCTTCACGCGTAAGCTAAAATATATATCGTTGTAATAAATATTGTTTATGTTTTACAATTAAAGTTACCATTGACCCGTTTCTCTCGCCGTGACGTAACTAACTAATAGTTATTATTAGGAAGAGCAAATGAATCATTATGTATTAATTATTATATTTGAGCTTCATAAATGACATCATGCTCTTAGTTATAATATAATGTGCGAAGTATATATACAGTGAAGAAGGTATATATTTAATGTTTTTTGTTGTCTGAGCGCGTAACTTGGCAACATTTTACACGATGGGGGAAAGTTCGCGCATGTACTTTTAGTTAAAGCGACTGAAAAGGCATTCTGCGCATGGCACTCCCATAATTGTCGACGTCACCACGTAATAGGGAAATGTACCGAATGGTACGGAAGAGGGGTAAAACAAGGGGAAGGATGGTATATTTTCACGAATAGCTGGAGTTATTAGAAGAAGACATATCAATATGACTGGCTCGCGCTGGCAGAGGCCTATACATGCCATACTTGGAACTGACCGGTCTCACATCACAGTTTGTTTGCTTTAATTAACTTTTGAAAATATATATTTTTATGATAAGGACATAACATTAAAGTGCTATTTGATACTACGATTTTTATTTTTATTTATAAATTTATAAAAAAAAAAAATTTTTTTATTTATCTATTTAAATATGACACCTTCTGTCTTTATGATGAGCGGTGAACAATGGCATGACGTGGACGGCTTTGCGCTCGACTGATCTCGGAAGTGCAATCGTACATTGCATATTTTTATACAAATAATATTAGTTTTATTATTCATAACAGGCTTACATTGGATATAAAACATGTATTTAATAAAGAACAGCGTATTAGTTTATTTGATATAAACTCTGAACCAGCATCAATCATCTCTTGTATATATTGGAAGATAGCCAGTGCGTTTAATGGTTATTATATCAATAAACCTACATATCAATATCGATGCAACAGATATTCTATATCAATTGCGTATGTTCGCGACCTTCAATGCAAATCTATCGTCCTCGACACTAGATTTTTTTTCTAATCTCTTTGTGGTTTCTAGCTGTTAAGGACTTAACTTTATGATCTTGGTTTGAAATTTGAATGCGACGGCGAAAGCTAAATCTTCTAAAGACCATAATCACCTCTTTTATATATGATATATGGTCTCTAAAACATTTAAAATACCTCATAAAGTAACACAAAATTTACTTGAGACCGTCCAGTATTTTGGTATGGCGGTCTATAAGTTAATTGGGGCAATTAGGCCACGGCTCGATGATGCCATGAGGTATATAAGATTGTCGTGAGTCTAACTGTGCTATGCGGTCATCGAAATGAACATTAAACGGATGTTGTGAACTTGTTGATTTTATTCGAAACTGCCAAGGGACTTATTTTTATCTATGTATTTTATAGAACATCACCAATCTCAGGTCTAATATAGGAAGGCATGAATAGATTAAACAAATTACACAGACTATTGTATATCAATTCGGTATGGACGAACCGTGAATTACAATGGGCCAAACGGATGGACATACCTCAGTGTTTGGGATATTTGAATATAAGCTTTACCATGCGAGGTCAATTGAAGCTATATAATGTTTGTAGTATGTAAAATATACATATATACCTAAGAATTTTAATATATAAGTATGAAATAAAGATGCACTTTATGAAATAGCCATACGTTTTTATTTTTAAAATGAATGATTAAGGCTGTTACTCAGCCTTCTAATTATATTTTAAACCTACGAAGAAATATGTCTATTATTTCTAATTAGGATCTCAAATAAAAATAGAGATCGCCAAACCAACAATAATTTCAATTGGCAAGAATTTTAATTGACGATTCAATTATGGTGCTACATTAGACCATCGACTGACGAACATTAAAACTCTAATGGACTACAAATTTTGATTCAATGACACATGACTCAGAAGTGATGTGTCTATAGTTTTGTTCGTTTTGTTTATTATAGTTTAACTAGCTGAGCTGGCAAACGTTGTTTTGCCATACATGTGATTTCAATTTTCAATTAATAAATAAAAAATAAGGGTTGATCGTAGAAGGGTGAAAATTTAGGATTGTGTGTACTTTTGTATGTTGTATCATAAAAAAACAGAAACTGAAAATATTGTCAAAAAAAAAAATATATATGTTAGATTTTGAACGAATATCACTTTATTCTCAAATGGATTGATTTACATTGAAATAATTACCTCCTTTTTTGGTTAGATTAAAAAAAATTATTATATATTAATAAAATATTGATTTTTTGGGGGGGGGGGTTTTTCCAAGGGGATTTTAGAGGGGGTTTTCGGGGAAAACCCACATCGGTTGAAATGGTTATTTCTCTGTGACTTGAAACTCAATCGCATGAAATGTTCGTTAAAATTTTGTGTTTAGCATTATTTTTGCGTGACGCAAATATTAATAAGGTCTCACGATGTGTCCAATCCATCCAATCATTGTTTCGTAACAACTTTTTTATGTATAAAAAATAATATACAGTTATTCGCAAAGTGGCTATCATATTTACCGTAACATCGATGTTATGGTAATTTAGGAAATTTCCTTAAACACGTTATTGGATATTTAGTAATAATGTAACGGTTCTATCTTCGCATAAAAAACTGTATTATCCAACTCAAGCCTTTTAGGTTTTTTATTTGTAACAGCGGATGCTGTATGCTGATAATGGAAAATGATAATATACTGTTATGCTTAGAGGAAAAATTTCCAGTATGCTTCCACTCACTGTGTTATTATGTGTATTTGATCACAATTGGATAAAATCCAATTCATAATTAGGCATATATATTGTGTATATTGTATGAAACTAACTCAATCAAGCTAGGTTAGGTTGCGCATGAAGGTTTTCATACTATTAATTTAAACTCCCTTAAATATTTATTTTACTTTGTTTTAAGTACTTGTTGTTTTATTGGAGACGTAAATAAAGGTCATGTTCATGTCCCGGTTCATGAGGCATACACAGCCTGATGACAGACAGACAGACAAATGGATAGACAGCAAAGTCATTCTAATAGGGTCCGATCTTAGCTTTTTGTTTAAGGAAACCGTAAAAAAATATTTTTTAAATAATAATACGTTGTCATAATATCAAAAGTACTCTTGCAGTATAAAAGAAGAGTACTTTTGCAGTATAGAAGTAAATTTCAGGTTGCACGTAAAATAAATTGTTTTCTTATTACAGGTATTGAGAGAAGAGCGGCAAAATGCCGGAGGGAGTGTCGAAAGACGGCAAAAATGGAAAGGAGGAGAAGAAGAAGGAGTCGCCGAAGAAGCGATCCGGTAATCTCGCCAGGGTCAAAGTGGAGATGCTTGATGGATCTGTGACGGATCTCGAAGTGGATGTAAGTATGAAGGTGGAACTAACATTTTCTTTGAGTACAGAAAATTTTAAAACCTTCCCTCACATATTAAACGACGACTGAAAAGCTTTTGTAGCCGACTCAAGTTTAGCATATTTTTATTTTTTATTAACGCAATGAAAAAACTGATGGCATTGAACAATGCCATTAATTTTTTGTTAATAATTCTGTCACATTCAAACGGATTCTTCATAATTTAATCTCTATATATGTATTTCAGCGAAAGATCCGTGGCCATGAGCTCCTGTCGAAGGTCTGTGACAGTCTAAACCTGGTGGAGAAAGACTACTTTGGGCTGTTGTATGAAGACCGCGGTGACCCGAGGACATGGATAGACCTTGACAAACGCGTTTCCAAGTTATTTAAGCGTATGTGTTTAGACTATTCATAAACTAGATTCAATGTATTCCTTAAGAACAGGGGAGCCCCCTGCTCATTAGTCCCTTTATTTTTTAAAGATTTGTATTACCTTCCCCTAACTTAAATTTAAATCATATGGTAGATTTAAATCTCGTTTGGTCTATATAAATCTGCTCAGTATAAGATAAAGCTAAATAAAAAAACTTATAAAAATATTTATATTCGTTTTTCAATAATCATACAGATATATCGGCTAATTCCTTTGCCCTAGAATTAAACTGATACTACTAGCTTAATGTAGACATGTTTTAATTATTATATATATTTAGTTAGTTATGTATATGTAGGTATAACGAACTTTTTCTAATGTCGACAACTTTTTATTTTATCGTATAAAAAGTTCAAGCCAACTTGACCTATGATTCAGTTTTCGTTTGTAAATTATAATAAATATGTAATGTTAGTAACCAAAAGGTTATATAAATGTAGACAATATTTTACTAATTTCAGATGAGCCATGGTATGTGCGTTTTACCGTAAAGTTCTACCCACCCGAACCTGGACAGCTTCAAGAGGAGCTGACGAGATATCAACTAGTGCTGGCCATTAGAAAAGATCTATTGGATGGTAAATTGTTGATTAACATAGCTAGTACACACCATTTTGAGGCCGTGATCTTTACTCTGCACTCTACACTTCTACAGTAGTTTTAAATCTATTACATGTATTAATTAACATAATCAATAATTAACATACGGCTAAAATGGACACTTCTATATAAAAGAGTTCAGAGCATAATTAGGTCCTTCGAGCCGGATATAAACAATATACAGACAATGTACTTGACATTTTCACATACTCTACTTAAATTTGGAAGGCTGTTTTAATAACCAATAAAACTATTGACAAACAATTCATGAATTACAAATAATGCATTAATTAATATTATAGATTTTGGTCATCAAACTGAATATTGTGTATATTAAAGTTCAAGCCTAGTGCATATGAATAGTATGGGTATGCTTCCCGTTTATAATATTTATTATATATAGCTATTTAAAGATTTTGTTATTTGATCTCAGGTCGTTTACCATGTTCCGCGGTGACTCACGCTCTGCTGGCGAGTTACCTTCTGCAATCCGAACGTGGCGATTACGAGGACAGCGAGGTTGGGGCCGGGCTTTGCAAGCAGCTCAAATTGGTCCCACCAGCCAGCTGTACACCCGACCTGGAAGAGAAGGTCGTTGAGCTGCATAAGACACACAGGTAACGTATACCATTTTACTCAGTGTGAAATGTTTCCTGATGCTTATTATAATGTCAGCGGAACCGAAAATATTTTTCATAAGGGAGACGGGTAAAAAATACGTATCCGAAAAAAGTAAACAATCAGAAATCGTATTTTAATAATATTTCATTTATTTGTATAGTTTTTATTTTGCAAGTAGTGTTTATTTTAATCTGTAGTTGTATTGTTCTATGACTAAAGGTTGGCAGTAATTTAGGTGCTGGCAAGATGTGTCAGATTTAAATAAGTATTAAGTACTCTTTCGTTTATCAGAAATGTAATAATATCTTAAAATTTTCAGAGGTCAAACCCCAGCGGAAGCGGAGCTGAACTATTTAGAGAACGCAAAGAAACTAGCAATGTATGGAGTTGACCTTCACCCAGCGAAAGATTCTGAGAATGTGGACATTACCCTGGGAGTCTGCTCCTCTGGTCTCCTCGTCTATAGAGACAAGTCGGTATCCTATGATGATAGCTCAATGATATTTTAAACTTAATATAAAAGCATATAAATAAGTTGCTATTAGTTATAGCAACTATAGTTATATACAATAAATGTGTTGATTACTAACCTTAGAAAGTTTTGTCTCAATAGCTAATAGAGAAAAATTGCGATATATTGTATGTTCTTGCGTGCCATCCTCGTCGGTTGCCTTAATTCACATTCCAGCTTCATTTCCGCAACTCAAAATTTTTTAACAAAAAAAAAAACACTGACAAACCATTAAAAAAAAATCTAAGATCCTCACATGATTGTCTATTTTGTTTATAATACAATAATAGGTTATAATTTTAAAAAATTAGAAAAGTCATTAAAATTCAGTTTACCTCGCAAGTAGACTGCGAGTTGAAAGTGAAATATATAAAAAATCAGTAATTTATTGTCTCAGTACAGTCAACATATGTGTTATAAGCCCATCTGTAAGCTGTGGTTTGGGTGTTATATATAAATATGTATTTGTAAAAAGTATCTATGTAGCAAAAGCTATAAATTACTATTACTTATTCCTGTGTGTTGTGGTGCTATGATTATATTTAAACATTTTAATTACACATTAAAAAAGTGTCAGGCCTTTATTACAGACCGTAAGAAGTGTTAGTGGACACTATTCTTATATTATACATTCTTTAGCAATTTAAGTTAGATGTAAATTACTCATTAGTCTTTCTATAGGCTAGATCGTAATTTTTTAAACGATTTGTCTCTGTGAAGTCAATTCATCCCTATTAAAAAAAAAAAAACTTATTCCTGATAATTTGAAAAATCCCTAGGTATTAAATGAGTCACTTACGAGATTTTATAAACACTTGACTAACAGGCTGCGTATAAATCGCTTCGCGTGGCCGAAGATTCTCAAGATTAGCTACAAGCGCCACAACTTCTACGTGAAGTTGCGTCCGGGCGAGTTCGAGCAGTTCGAATCGACCGTCGGCTTCAAGCTCGCCAACCATCGCGCTGCGAAGAAATTGTGGAAGACCTGCGTGGAGCATCATACATTCTTCAGGTGGATAATTTTAATCATTCTAAGATATCATATAGAATATGAACTGTTGATCATTTAAAGAAAAACACAATTAACGGATTTAAGGTATGTATTTTTGCGAAATCTAAATATATTTTATATTATTTTAACTTCGGGTTTCGCGTAAAGTGTAAAGTGATAAAGTGTTTTTAAGTTAGAATATGATTAACATAAAATCTTTGTATTCTCATGAATGTCTGATGTTAATATTTGGTGTGTTTTAATTGTTGATGAGCTTTACTGTTGATCCTGTAGGTTTTATTTATTTTCACTTTTTTTTACATCTGACCTGTCTGAAGTGGAAAGTTAACAATGACTGTCGAGTCACGAATCGAACTACCTAATAAATAACAACTAAGCTATGTGATTGTAACATATATCCAATACAAAATAAAAAATGATTTCATGCGAGAGGTCGCCAGAAACAATACTGATTATGACAAGTTGTTTAAATTAAATTCTCTGTGTAATCGTGCCATCAAGGCATTTAAGAAACAAAACAATAATAATCAGATTACAATACTATAATTTTTTCATCCTATTCTGTATTTATAGCACAGACGAACTTAATAATGAAATGTTTCCAGGCTAACAAGCCCCGAGCCACCGCCGCGCAGCACTCTGTTCCCGCGTTTCGGATCACGGGTCAGCTTCCCTGGTCGCACGCACTACCAGTCAAGGAACGCCACACTGTCGCGCCCACCGCCCAACTTCGACAGATCCTTCTCCACCAGAGGTCTTACTTCGCGCAGCACTATGGGTGAGTATCCGACTTCAATTTGAAGATTTAATATAATTAATCAGCTTAATTTACCAAGCTACCTTTTATATATTGTAAAAGTGTATTTATATGCGGTTGGTTTATTTCATTTAGCTAATCCGTCAAACGTTGTTTTGCCATACATGTGATTTCTAGCAATCATATTTAGTTCAATAAAAATAATAATCAGCTTTAATATTTAAAGTCGATAACGTTTATATAATAAAAGTATGCTTTATTTAGGTTAATAAATTAATCTTTATATGACATGTTTGTCGGTTTACCATAGCAGTGCCATCTATTGATTACTTACTGAAAGTGACGACATCTGTTAGAATCTTTTGGAGTTAACAGACAATTGTGACATGTAATTATAGACAAATAATTTGAAATAAAATAAAATTGCGACTATAATTAAAGATCTAAGCTATCCTATCTTTTAAGTTGGATCAGACTGCTCACGGTGTGACAATTTAATTTAAATAGTTTACGAGTCCATCGCGGACTAACATCGTGATTTATATATATTAAGATTAAACAATTGATTAACCAGAAAGTTAATTAAAATTATAAATTCACAGAGATTTTATAACACGTTTTGAAAATTAAAGACACTGAATAATTTAATTTAAACATGGCAATGAATAAATGTAGGCTTAGTTCTTGTCGTATTGAGCACTTCTCAAAAGAAATGTAGTGCATAAAAGCTAATGAAATATCGTGTAAGGCCTTTGCGACGTTAATTTGATGATTGGAGCTGATGCAACCAATTAACTCACGTTCACAACGCGACCTTTTTGATATTCGCACCAATTGAGCTGTCACCGCGCCAGACTGCATTGGACGGTGACACTGGCATCATAATTATATTTTTATCAACTTATCTCATATATGAATCAGAGTTTGAGGAAAATTTTGTCTTCAATGTGTATTGATTTTTCTAAAGAACTGAATCTTTACACTACTTTTGAAAGGTTCATTCATTTCTTTGAGTCTTTGCAGGATGCGATAGATTTTTTTTACATAATTTTGTAATTATATATCTCATGTACAATGTAAAAAATTGTGAAAATGAAAATAACATCATATTTATGTTAGTACATTAATAATTAAAAGGTACAATTTTAATTTTTTGCTCGGGTAAAGCTGGCGTTTATTAAATCCGCAATTGTTTAACTATTAATTTATCTTGACGATTACATATTTTTAATTCAATTTGTTGTTACCAATCAACATAATATATACTTCTCACGTCATCTAAAATGGTTCGAGGTCCGACCCTGGTTTGTACGACTTTACTAACTATCCAACAAAACAATAGTTGTCAATTCTAAATTTTTATGATAATCGTATAGAAGCACTTTTCCAAGACCGTAATTCCTATAAAAGTGTAAAACTAGTCTAAAAGTGGCTTTGTAATCATTATTTGTATTCATCGGATAATTGATGCTTTCGATGCATAACATCATACAACACGTAGGATTTATTTTTGTACTATTAACAATTATTGAGTCAGTGTGCCAGTCGATCGGCGTAAGTTAGTACGGGCGGTTCAATTTTGTGTTCATTAAAAATGGTGTTTGACGATTGCTGGAAAGCTCGTTCATGTGAGTGGAGTTGTCAAAAAAGAAAAAAAAAAAACCAAAAGAACCAGTATGGGGGTACTTCGCGGAACCCTCTCTGTTTAGTTCAATTCAGAATATTATTATTCCGCAATTCGCAAGTAACGCCTGATTCAGTTAATAAGTGAGTTGTCGTTTAGTTCAATTCAGAATATTATTATTAATTAGTACTTTAGTTAAAAGAGTTCAATCATTTATCTTTTAAAATATTGTCCATATTGTTTTTATTTTAATTTTTATGATTTTCTTATTTCAATTACCGGTGAACGGGATGGTAAAAATATTTAGATTTTCTTAGAATGAGCTTATTTTAGTTTTCTTCGCAGAATAATTCAATTTTTAACAATACTGTATACTATTAACTAATTTAAGAATTTGAAATATCATTTCAACACAATTTATCATTAAGTAACGAAACGTATGTGACGCTATACTACAACTACAGAATTAGGTTATATTTTTTATGAAGTTAATACTGTATGAAAATAATAAAAATCATTTGCTAACATGTTTCTAAATTTACATTTACGGCCAGTTCACAAATCAAGGGCATAGAGCGTACGCAAAGAACTCTTAATCGCCATATTATTTTCAAAAAACGTAAGGATCTGGTTACGATCATACCACCTCCGTGAGGTTTTAGAGCGCTTAATAAACATACTATAAAGTTGTGTAACTGTCGTGTCGTTACAATAAATAAATTGAGAAGTTCATAATATCAGAATGGATTAGCACCAAGGACCGAATTCATAATATTTAAGTCCGAGCAGTCACCACAAGCTCACGATTACGACGCATGCCCATCGCCCTCTCGAAACTAAACCATCTTGAAGCTAAGCTTGCGAATCGAGTCAGGTGCCTCTGACTAATAGAAAACTCATTACTGTATAACTGAACTTATGAATAACAATGATTTCAGCTCTCTCGTCTGGTGCGAAAGATGACTCGATGCCGCCGGATGCTGCGAAGCGACACACGATGCCGCCCCAACCAGCACCTAGACCGACTATCACTGATAAGGTAAAACAATAGAAATTATATACATTATAACATAATTAGGTACTAATTCGCTATCATCTATTGTACGGAAAGTACCGAAAATTATAGCACTGAGCAGTTCTTCATTATTGAGCATGATCTATTTTTATATTAAAAATAATATGGGACATAATCCTACAAAAAATTTAAGACAGTAATTTTATAGTAGTTTTTAGAAACTATTCAATTGAACCATTATAACATTTATCATATGCATGTTACATATAACTCATGACATGGAACTCTTTTGATGTGACAACTTTGAAACTAAACACTTTTACTATATGATTCTTAAACTTGAGCCGTGCAGGCGTCTCAGCGATCTTTAATTTAAAAATAATAGGCACTTAACTTCAAATTATTAGCACAAATTTTTTATCTCCTGCAGTTCCGATATAAACCTTACCGCAAATGTTTTCTTTGAAATTTATTTCACTGTTTCTTTTGAAAGCCACGGTTTGTTCTCAAATTCCAATCAGTAAAGAATTTTCACAAATATTCATAAGTATATTTGGAGTTTAATAGATGTTGAAATTTCTGTTCCGCTTTAATACATTGTAATCGTGTGATAATTTAATACGTCGAGATTTATTAACCGTTACATTTGGACTTTGACTATTGATTTATCAAAGGTAATTTGTAATAACAAACCAACAAATTATCCTTTAACGAGGAGTTTAGTTTATGATATCGGAATGTGATTCTGAATGTATGTATGTACATCAAAAGAGTTTAATTGAATACGGGACGCAGCTCCGACGGCGTTCAGGCGGTACTGTCAGCGCATCATCAGCGAGCTCCCTAGAGGGGGAATACCTCGCGGACAGAGGGGACAAGGTTCACATTCATACATACCGTTCATGTAGATCATATGTTTTGTAGTATATAGCAAGAAGGTGATTTTATTCCTTGAATTCTTCATTTCCTAGACGTTGATTTTATTAGAATAAATCACGTTTTTGTTAGAATGTTGCATTTTCAGTCTAACTGCACAGCGTGAGCTTGAGTTCTTCTGCTGAAATGTCATCCCAAGATAAATGAAAAAGAAACTGTTTGCCGTATTGGATTTAACTAAATATTTTCATAACTCCCTTTTACCCTTTACCGTTGGGTAATTAAGGAAATGTGTTTTGTTAGAAGTTAAATGTGCGGTTAGACTCATCCTATTTATTATGTTGTGGAAGTATTATAGCAAAATATTAGTTTTTTTTCCATCATATGGGGTTGCCTGGAAGAGATCGCTTGTTAATGACAGGCCGCTCGGCCTTAAACCTAAGTATTTAGTCAACTGATTGCTTTTTTTTATTCTTCTTTTTTAAAATCACGTAGTGTTATTATTTTTTTTTGCACTATATACACACAAGATACTAACCTTTAGTCTGAAGTAGTTTTTTTATATTAATTGTGTTTTGTACGCTTTGACGAGTAGTTAGGAGAATTGTTATGCGATTTGATATGTTTATTTAAAAATTAAAATAAAGTAAAGATAATCCCTATTTGAAAAGTCATAATATTGAGCTAGTTTGTGTATGATGACCCTAAGAACTTTTTCCCATTTTGTAAGTTTCAAGTACTTAGGATATTATAGAAGTCTATTGACGAGACATAATAGCAGTTGAAGCTAAATATAATATGATGTTATACATTTTAATTGTTACTTTCAGAAACCGCCGCCTGGTGCTGTCAAGGTAATGCCAACAGCGCCACCAGATAAAAAAGACGAAAAGAAAGTGGAATCGAAGAAACCAGCTGAAAATGGTAAGTTATATACTTAAGGTTTGAGATATTTATTTCTCTAAAAAAAGACACTAATGTCGCTTACAAGAGAAATTAATTATTAACAGTATCATTTTTGTTTCTCAATAAATATTAATAGCTATATATTAGTTTTTGTTTTTTTTTGCTGTCAGTATTTGTGTATTTTTACAATCATAAATTGATGGAATCGTCAATTTAAAAACTGCATAACATTGACTATATGCATTTATATTTTCAATTTCGTATCCTAGTAGGTTATTCGAAATAGTCATAATTAACCTATATCTTAAATTTGTATTTTTTTAAAACTGTAAATACAGTATTAATGATAACATTATTATTATTTTCTTTTGTCTCCTGTCTATACTGTAACTTTCTAACTCTTTCTTCTTTTTCCATTTGTGCCACGTGTTCCCTTTACAACCGGCTTTAATATCTCTTCACTGTTTGGTTGCCTGGAAGAGATCGCTTAGTAGCGATAAGGCCGCCATTTGCACATGATGTATATTTCTTAAAATTGTATTCTCAAAACTATGTTAATGTGTGATAAAGTATTAAATAAATAAATTTTATTTGATATTTCAGGTACCGACACCACCAGTGACCCTGGTATTACAAATAACATCGAAACTACGCCAAAGAAGAAGGTAATTAATGTTTTAAACATAAAACACTGTTTTATATATTTGAATGGTAGATTCACATTTCAAAACGCGATATAGACATAATTTTTGTGGTGATACCAAATGTTGTAAATATTCTCGTTAGTTATTGTGCCGAGCATGGACGCATAATGTTTAGTTTGCACTACATGTTTGTAGAAGAACACCAAGCAGTTATTTTTTATTTATTAATTTTTATTTTTTTGTTTCTCCTCACCCACTTTCCAAACACAATAGGGAGGATTTGGCTTATTCGCTAAGAGGGAAAAATCACCCAAAGGGGAAAAATCTCCAAAAGAAAAGTCACCCAAAATTAAGGAGAAATCCCCCAAAGAAAAGGATAAGAAAGTTAAAGATCCTAAAGGAAAGATTGCTGTGCTTGATACGTCCAACGATAGCTCCAATTTTGATAGCTCAGTCGATAAGAGTCCGAAGAAAGAAGATAAACCTAGCTTCACTAAACCCTATGAATACACTGACACAGAGAAAAGTCCTACACGTAAACCGTTTATTCAAGGGGCGTTTAGCTATGAGAAGGAACCAATATCTGATGAGAAACAGAGGGGTTTGGATGACAGTCAAAGTCCAGGCACAAGGAAAGCAGGATTGGCTTTCAATTACGCTCCAGGAGAAGATAAGAGGGTTGCAGAGAGTGCAGAGAAACGTAAAACTCCAGAGGATCCAAGTAAATTAAAGACTCCAGGTCTGGATTACGTAGAATCCGCAGGTCTCAAGGAAATTGCCAAGAAGCCGAAGTCAAATCTTATTGATCCGACACTTGCTCTGCTGGAATCAGAAAGAGCTCAACATGAGGTTCCAGTTGCGGTCGCGGTTCCTATTGCAGCTGCTAAGAAAGATAACGAAATTCATGTTGTAATAATAACTGGCCGGTATAACTCAAAAACTAAAAAACTAGATGACGCTAATGGTACTGTTCTTGTAACAAAAGGTACAATCAATAAAGCCACCGGAAAAATAACAACCGAGAACGAAATAATTAATATAAAATCAGGTCAAGTAAATTATACGGATCCTGCCACTGGCAAGCAAGAGGTCAAAAATGGCCACGTAGATTCAAAGACCGGACATATTCTATTTACATCAGGTGTTATTGACCCTAAAACAGGCAAGATGGATCCTACATTAGCCCAACAATATTGTTTTGTTGAAAGGGCAGAAGATAAAGTTGGTGCTAATCCCGGTAGGGAAGTTGACTTAGTAGTGATTACAGGGAAGTATGACGGAAAACACAAAAAGCTAGACGCGAGTCATGGACACGTAGAAGTCTCTAAAGCTATTGTTTCACCAAACGGTAGCGTAATTTCTAACTATGGTGTTATAGATCCAAGAACTGGGAAGATCGATTATAAAGACCCAAAAACAGGAAAACAGGATCCTAAACAGGCATATGTTGATCAGAAGACTGGTAATCTACTCGTTACCACGGGTGTATTAGATCCTAAATCAGGGAAAGTGGATTCGTCTTTGGGACAACAATATAGTATTGTTGAAAAAGACGCCACGAAAGCCAACAGAGAAGTAAGACTTGTCGTCATAACAAGCAAGTATGATTTGAAGAATAAAAAACTTGATCCATCATTAATTCATGTTGATTCCATTAAAGGTGTTCTCAGTGGTACTGACGGTAAAATATATACAGAATACGGTGTTATTGATCCCAGGACCGGTAATATACAAGTGACCGACTCAAAAACTGGTAACCAAGAAGTAAAGCAAGCGCAGGTTGACCCTAAAACTGGTAACATTTTATTATTATCTGGAGTAGTTGATCCTCGAACAGGGAAATTGGATACTTCTTTGGGACAACAATATAGTATCGTAGACAAGCCTACGAGCACCTTTGCAACAGTTCCTGGACGGGAAGTACAAGTAGTTGCAATAACTGGTAAATACGACAGCAAGGTAAAGAAATTGGATAACCCTAACGGTTTTATTGAAACATCTCAAGCTATAATTAGTGACAAAGACGGTAAAGTGCATACCAACTTTGGTGTGCTAGATCCTAATTCTGGGAAAATTTATTTCACAGACCCTAAAACTGGCAAACGTGATTCAAAACAAGCCACAATTGAGGCTAAATCAGGCAGTTTTATTTTAACATCAGGTGTTATAGATCCAAAAACAGGAAGAACGGATTCTTCATTAGCACAACAATTAACTGTTGTGGACAAAGATGCTCCTAAAGGAATACCAGATAGGTTCATGAATTTAGTTATTATTACATCAAAGTATGATCCTAAGAACAAAAAACTTGACATCTCGAATGCTCATGTTGATACGGTTCTTGGAAAACTAGGTGATGATGACAAGGTTTATACCGATATTGGAGTCATTGATCCCGCTACGGGTCAAATAACCATAACTGATCCAGTTACTGGCAAACAAGAAACGAAAAAATCCATCCTCGATTCTAAAACGGGTAATATGTTACTCACTTTGGGTGTTATTGATCCCAACACAAAATTAGTTGATCCTTTGCTAGGACAACAATACTCACTTGTTAGTAAGCCGAAGGATACTTTTGGATCTATACCGGGCAAAGAAGTACAATTAGTAGTAATAACTAGCAAGTATGATCCTAAATACAAGAGATTAGATTCTCCTAACGGGCACATTGAAACATCTCGAGGTGTTGTCGCAACTGATGGCAGAATTCATAGTAATTTCGGCATTATTGACCCGAAGACAGGTAAAATAGAGCAAACTGATCCTATTTCAGGAAACATAGAAGTGAGAAACGCTGTGGCCGATCCTAAAACGGGTAATCTTATATTAACCGGTAGTATAGTGGATCCGAAATCCGGTAAGATTGATTCATCACTTGCACAACAATTTAGTATTGTTGACAAAGATATAAAACCAGTGGAAAGAGAAATCCATCTTGTTATTATAACTACGAAATATGATCCAAGAACGAAAAAGATTGATCCAGCCCAATCCCATATTGACACAATATCAGGAACTATTGGTGCTGATGGTAAAATACACACGGAATCATGTATCATCGACCCGGCTTCTGGTGAAATAACGATAAAAGAACCAAAGTCGGGCAAACAAGAAGTTAAGAAAGCTCAACTAGATCCCTCCACCGGACACATGCTAATTACCAGTAACGTTGTTGACCCTAAGACTGGTAAAGTTGATCCTACCTTAGCACAACAATATAGTATTGTAAACAAATCTATTGTCCAACACACTAAGCCTCCGTCCAAAGGCGAAGTTAAGATAGTAATTGTTACAAACAGGTTTGATCCAAAAACAAAATCCGTGGATGCTGCCTCCGGTACAATAGATGCTTCTAAAGGTTTCGTAAGTAGTGAGGATGGTAAAATACATACAGATTTCGGAATCATAGATCCAAAGTCAGGTCAAATTTTGTACAAAGATCCTGTTACTGGGAAGCAAGAGTTGAAAAAGGCGGAAGTTGATCCGAAAACGGGTATAATAACAGTTACAGCATCTGTTAGTGATCCCAAAACGGGTAAAGTAGATCCAACGTTTGCTCAACAATATACCATTATCGATAAACAGAATATTTTAGCTAAAGCAACGCCAGTGATTCAAAGAGGTAGTGTTTCTCCACCAAGACAGATACCAACTCCTGTTAAAACACCCACCTCGACACCGGTACAGACTCCTCTGCAGTCTCCCGTTCGTCCACCTGCTTCAGTAACCAGTCAATACCAAAAAGCTTCGCCTGTTCAAGGAGTAGCTCCGACCAAACCTACCACCGCGCCACCAGCACCACCTAAAAAGAAAATTGTAAAAATTATGGTTATTTTTACAAGAGTTGACCCGAAGACAAAGAAACCCGATTTTTTCAACGCAGAGGTAGAACATTTAACTGGAGTTCTGGATCCCAGTGGATTAATTGAAACTAAATACGGTGTTATTGATTCAAACAAAGGTAATATAATTGTTACTGATCCCTCAGGCCAAAAACAAACTAAAGATGGAACAATTCTTTCAGAAACAGGACAAATTTTCATAAATTCTGGAGCTATTGATCCGAAAACAGGCAGAATTGATTCAAATCTAGGAATGATTGTAAGTGTTGCTAAACAGGATGATCCTGTCGTTGATATTACTACTATTACCGGACCTTATGATCCTAAAACGGGCAGAGTTAAAATTGATGAAGGAGTAGTAGAGCACACCAAGGGTAAAGTGGACGCTGAAACTGGGAATATTTCTACTAAATATGGTGTTATCGATCCATCAAATGGAGTCATCTTCGTATCAGATACTACTGGATCGCAAGACGCAAAATCAATTGCGATAGATGAAAACAATGGCCAAATAACCATTGTTGGAGTATTTGACCCTAAAACTGGCAAAGTTAATCCAAATCAAGCGCAATTACTTGTCGTTGGTAGCCATATTGATCCAGTCGTTGAAGTTACCTCATTCGTCGGTAAACTTGATGCTAAAAAGGGAGTGATCGAACCTAAAAACTCTGTAATTGAAAGCAGTACAGGTCAAATCAATCCCGATAACAACATTATAAATACTAAATATGGACAAATAGACCTTGTTAAAGGAACTGTAACATATAACGATCCCAAGACTGGTAAATTCGAAAGCAAAGAGCTTAAAGTCGACCCTCTTACTGGACAGTTCTTACTCAGAACAGGACAAATTAATCCAAAATCTGGTAAACCTGATAAAGATATTGGCAGACTAATGTGTCTAAGAATCATCCAAACTAAAGTTGACCCTGTCACTGGTAAACAAATTGTTTCGAACGATCCTAAAAACGTTAAAGTTGACCCTAAAACTAACCAGATTTGGATAGCTGGACCCAAAGACCCCACAACAGGTGAGATATTATACACAGCTGGTCAAATTGACCCCAACACTGGCTACATCATTACTATCTATGGTCGTTTAGACCCTAAAACGGGCACCATCTCTAGAGCGACAGATGTCGAAAAGTCTCTCATTAAAGTTGACCCGGTTAATGGTCAGGTCTACACTGCCACTGGAGATGTCGATGACAACAATGAACCTCTGTACTCTGCCTCACAAGTTGATCCTGGAACTGGCGAAATTTACACTAAGCTAGGTAAAATCGACCCGAGGACAGGAAAACTAATTATCGTCAAAATCTATATTATTACTCAGAAGGATGAAAAAGGCAGAGTCAAGGAAGTTGATCCGAAGGAATGCACCATTGATGAAACAACTGGCAGAATAATTACAACCAAGACTGTTTATGTATATCAGATTATTGACCCAATCACAGGAGAAACAATCGATGTTGATCCCGACGACCCAAGACTAAAGGGAGCTAGAACGACTGTCACACAAACTATGACCTTATCTGGCAAGATTGACCCTGTGACTGGAAGGATAAAGACGGAATACGGAGACATCGACCCAGACACGGGTGACATTGACCCGAGCACTGCAGTCCGAGATCCTGTTACCGGCCAGTTGATATTACACTATTCGCAAATTGATCCATCGCACTTTGAAGACAAGAGCGGAAACTACACGATCGAGAAAGAAACGCAAGACCTCCCAGCTAATATTGACATACAAACAGTGAATACGCACAAATTTTCTACTTTTGGCAAAGATGAAAGTCCCGCTCGAGGCGACGAACCCAAGACGTTCACTGAGTACACGACAAGTGAGCACATAAGACACCAAGGCTACGTGTCATCCTCAACCCCAATCTCCTCTAAGATCCCGATTTCACAGCGCTCCAAAAAGACTCCAACACCACCTGTAGTCGTCAAGACAACAACCAAACAACTCCTAACGAAGAACGAGGAAGGCGTCACTCATAACGTCGAACAGGAGGTGGAGAATCTTGGCACTGGCGAAGTGACATTCTCGACCCACACAAACAAGGTTCGTGAATACATTTGTACCGCCTAACGGGCATACGAGACGCCATATTTTTTTCCTAATTTTGTGTTCCATTTTTTTTATTTAACTCGCTTTAGTGTGTTAGCTAGTTGTATATAGTAAGCATGCTAGTCTAACATTTAGGCGGACAATATTGAATCGATGGAGGGGCGAAGTCCTTACGTGACGGCGCGTGCTGTTACCACAAGAACAGCTATGACCACTCATGACCTGGACACCAAGGCGAAAACCCAGCAGATGGAGGAAAAAACAGTCGCACATACGCTGACGTCATCGGCCACTCGCCAGGAGCAACGAGTTGTGACGCAGCAAGTTAAAACCACTGTTACAACGGGCGATCAGGTAAACCTTTGGCTAACCATTCCCATTAGCATCCTTGATTTTAATTTTCGTTTGCTTTCATATGACAGCTTCTGATTGCGCTGAGCTTATATTGATATTCTCAAAAATTTGGAAACCACGAATACTGAATTTGAAAACTCAAAGCGAATAATGCACGAATTATATTCTAATTTTGTTTTTTTTTCTTCTTTCCAAATCCTTGGCCGATCATTACTCGCATGGTGTGAACATCGCATTTGAACTAAATCGCCGACCTTTTGAACGGATAACCCATAATGCACCGTGAATTGTGCTAATCTCATTCAAATCTAATTTATTAAAAAAAACACTAAAATTACCACTGTGGTTAAAAACACTGTCGAATCGGTCGTGATTACCTCATTTAATTGGCGATATCATTAAATGCACAATCATGTAACTATGGAAACCATGCCATAACCACGGATCATGATAACAGTTGACTAGACACGGCTCTGAATCATCTCTGAGTAGCGGCGACTCTGGCACTCCCATAGACTTCGATGGCGGAGAAGGACATTACTATGTCACGGTATGTATACTAACAAAGACATTGTTTCAGATCACTTATAGAACAAATTATTATTACGAAATTAAATTTCGAATTTGGAACTTCGAAAAAGAAAACTTCGATAAAATTCTCTTGCCATTAACTTAACCTGATATATTGTTTATGATTTAAGAAACAGGTTTTATGTCATCATATAAAGGTAATTAAAGGTTTAATGTTATCAATGCATTTGTGTGCATGACCAGCATGTGATTTAAAATGTGTTTTATATACCACAAGATAGAGTAGATAATTGTACAGGCAAAGTTCTAGGTGTCGCGTACGTTAAATATATCAGGTATATATGTAGATTACATGGTAAAAGCAATTATAAGCGTGTAAATGTTGGTTTGATTTTGTTAGCATGTTTTAATTGTAATTTATGAATCAAAGGTAAGTATCTAGACAATTTTTGATAGACAGCAAGTTGTGATAATATATATATAGATATATAGATATATGGTTACATTTATTACAAAAACTGCAACAGGTTGAATTATTGTTTAAATATAGTCATAGCGTGTACATATAACAGGAGGAAATAAAAATATATACTTTTGCTATCTTATCGCCATAATTCGATTTTTATTAATAATATGTAATTTGAAATTTTTTAAGAACACATGCAGATATGTTAATTATTAATATGTTTAGGAGCCTGGTGTTTACCGCACTACTACAACTTCCACAGCAATGGGCAACGCTCCCTTCGGTAGCATGGTGCAAAGCGCTACCACCAAGGTAACTAAGAGTAGCTAAAATAGTAGATCAGTAGATATAGCGCCCGGCCATTATTTCTGGTTATTATTAAAATTAATATTAAAACTTATACTTTAAATACTAGTGTGTAACAGTATTTAAAGAAAAAAAACATTTATTATCATAGTGTATCACGACCCAAACCAAATAAGGATATTTTATTTTTTATTTCCTAAAATAAACCAAGATTGTTGAAAAAGCGAGGCTTATAACCAACAAATTTCAATATTAAAGCAAGTTGTAAAATAATTGTCAAATAGTCGAGGCGTTTATTGCCATGAAAAAATAAAATACATAATTCAATATTAAAGAACTAGACTGTAATCACAGATCATTGAGATATATCCAATTTAAGCGTCCCTCAGTTTTCATGAAATCTCTTAAATAAATTTTAAAAGCTAACGAAATGTAAACTTTATCATCGAGTTACGATTACAGAGCAGCGTAGGTCCACAAGTGACGTCATTCTCCCAGAGCCCAGAGCCAACTGAGGAAACCGAACAGCTTCCGGGCGAAGAAGTAGTCTCCTCGCAAACCATCAGCTCCAAGACACGTACCGTTGAGACTATTACCGTGAGTATAAAAATTGAATACTTTAACTCATTTTAAACTTTATTTAACCAAAAGTATTTCTTTAATTTGTATACTCTTTGCTAGGTAGAGAAGATGGTTTTATTTTATTTGAATTCAAGTTTGACAATATATTGTTTGTACAGATGTCACATGTAAATAATATCTATTGTTGTTAAAATATTATGCATATAAAATTATAAAATATGTAAATAGGCAATTGATTAATGTAAGAGTGAACATTAAATGTCGTTTCTTTATTTACAGCAACACATTTTGGTTTCATTAACTAAGACCCTCCGTCAAATTTGGCTGGCAATTTTGCCCCCCCCCCCCCCGCAAAGAAATAAAAGTCAATTTTGATAGCTTGACAACTTTTGTATGAAGATGTTTGCCTGTTTAGAATGAATACGATATTCTCTATTGATTGGTAGAAACAAAAGACCGTTAGGCGTCGGCGTCAGGTCAGGTGGACTTAAATTCTATGCGAGCGCGAGTGTGCTAAGGTGACAGATAATTTCAATCTTTCCTCAATTTACGGAGGGTCTTTCAAGTTAAACGTCGATCAATTGAATTAAAAGATTATAATAAATCTTATATATATCAACTAATTTCTTGATAATAATTCAATTACCCAACAGCTGACTGTGAATTTCAACAGTTGTTTTATCTAAAGCAAATTTTGTGCTCATTCAACACAATGTCGCAAATTCCTGAATGGCAAATATATTAATTATTTATATTATTATTTCAGTACAAGACAGAGCGTAATGGAGTAGTGGAGACGCGAGTGGAACAGAAGATAACTATACAATCTGACGGTGATCCGATTGATCACGATCGAGCACTCGCTGAAGCTATACAGGTATAAAAACTCAGTCTAAGTGGACATCTTCTATCCTTTTCCAACGTAAACACTAGAAGGAAATATTTTTTCTATCATTTTTCAGAAATCTTAGTGATTAATAATTACCAATGTCAAATCGTTATATATAATAGTCAATGCTGTTTTATTATTCCACACCAAATACTGAAGATATATTCATAATATTGTCTTTTATTAACATAACTATTACTCATTTAAAGAGAAACACTTTGTTAACGGATTAAGTTATGTATTTTACAAAATTTCATGTTACATTATTTTAAATTTTTCCGACGTTTCGCGTACGTGGTCACGGTAGACTGACGACAAAAGGTGTTAATTGTCAAAATAAGTGTCGCAGCTTTATAGTTACGTGTTATCTGTTATCTGTATTTATTGCCCCGGAGTTGGACTAAAACCGAAAGGATTTTTGCAAAACTGGCTCACGGTGTATTAAAATAATGTACTTAAATTTTGTAAAATACATAACTTCATCCGTTAACAAAGTGTTTCTCTTTAAATGATATATTCATGTTTTCTTCAATGTAACAGGAAGCCACTGCGATGAACCCCGACATGACGGTCGAGAAAATTGAAATCCAACAGCAGAGCACACAGCCTTAATCGTGCAGCAAATGGCCGTCTAACATCTATTAAAATGAGACTCAAGTCTTCTGTATATGGAGGGTAACATCACTGCGAATATTACTATAAGTTATTTATAATTGTAATCGTTTATAATTAATTGTAATTTTTTTATTATATCGATGTTGTGTCGACGATGAACGCACTATAGATTACGCGATTGTAAAAATACATTAAGGTATATAATTTGCAGCATTTTTAAAAGATTTTTAAGCTTAGGCTAATACGGAACCTGGGCCTGATGCCATATAAGTGTTCGTGTTGAAATTCAAATTTGTCGATTAAGCTTTAAAATATCGCACGAGATAAACCACCGTTATTTAGTGATAATTCCTCTCTGAAACCCGATTTTCAAAATCGATACAACCATGACATCTATCGTTGACAGTTTTGACGTATGACATTGACGGATGTTTTGGCGGGAAACCGAAGGTCGAGAGCTAAAGTGTTAGATATTTATAACATGTTGCTATTAATGTTTCTATATTTCACCATTTAGGTGCTACATAGGTATTAAAATATTAAATCTTGTCTTGTGTGAAGTTTGTCTTTCTAAAGTTTGGATATTAACGGCTTGTGCGGGAGTAAAATTACGAGGTGATATGGCACGGACTGGCTATTCGAGTTTATCAGACATATAACTATGTATTCATATGAAAAAGTCAAAATCTCCTCGAAGATAAACTTGGGTAGTTCTGGCATAGACAAAAGACTGATGCCATAGATATTATTGTTTCAAATCGACTTGTTTTTTACTCCATTCGGCTTATCGTTGTTTAGGATCACATTTACTGGCACAAATTTACATTACGACCAATGCAAGAGATTGTTATGCATCACCATGTTATTTATAATTACAGGACATTCCAATATACCTGGGTTTCACAAATTAGTACCTAGACCACTATTTTCAATCTAAACTGTTAAAATTTTATTTTCTGAGACCAAAGTCTTGTCTAATAACTTTGAGTGGACAAATGACAGCTGTCATCCACAGAAAATAAAACTTTAACGGATCTTAGCTGGTATTGTACAATTATTACTACTTGGTAAACGCTAGATATACGTTTTTTTTCTATAATTAAGGCTACGTTACGCTGATTGTGAATCAGGTTTTTACTTTTTTTTAATTTGACATTCTATTGTTTTGTGACGTCATGGAGTTGATGTGTTGCCATAGTAATTTTTAGTGGCTGCTCTGTGACAGGCACAGTACAGTCGAAGGGACAACCAACATTTATTTTTAACTTATGACTGATTTCGCAACCCGTCCCAAATGGTCTCTTTGTGTGCAATTATTTTCAATTAATATCATTTTGCAATTTATAATTAAACTTTACATTAAGTCATCAAACAATTTAACATTTTGTTATTGTAATGAATTTTCTCCTCGACTGTACATATTGTCAACTTGTGTTGTCTTATATTTATTGAAGATGTTTATTTTTCTAAGAGTCCCAACTCCGGATGATTTTATATTGAGATGAAGTAATATAATGAAAACAATAAAATATGCTTTGTTTTAAACCCGAGTTTCATTTTTAACGCACATTAACATTTAAAACTGTAATTTTGAATTCGACTTTGAAAGAAAATATTCAGACGGATCAGGGAAAAGCCTGTATTTAGAAGGTCGTTGAGAAAAGAAAATTGTTCATAAAATATCAAGAAATATATAATATTCCGATAAAATTATAACTAATAATTGTCTATAAAAATCATCCAAATAGATTTCCTAAGCTCTTGACGATGCCTTCGTTGTTGACATATCGCGTTCCGTTCATACCTAATCCGAATGGGAACTCTCCGCCTGTTCGAAGGAAATATAAGCCTCTTGTGCCTGGCTTCGTGTGATAACCCATGTACCTGAAATTAAATAAAAACTTTAAAAATGCAGATTTTGAACATGCTAATCTCAAGAACTAGAGATGCTAGTTTTAAAAAAATTGCGTTGGATTGTCCATTGATCTAGGAAGGCTATACATATTATGGTAAAACAATGGGGTATAATTTCGTAGTACATTTTTTAAAACTTTTATGGATAAGACAAACGAGTGGTGTTCTTCCTCATATGGCAACACAAGTTCTAACACCATGCATAAGTGTTGCCAATTAACTTGTTTTTAGACTAATTTTGCATTTACTGATCTGGAGTCAGTTAATAGTAACTTTGAATTACAAATATTTTCTTGTAAATTTAAAAATCGTTGCATATTTCGTAACTTATCTAGGACATTTTGGAAGCAATCAGGTTAAGGTGAATTATGATAAAGTAAATTGAGCAAGCTATGCCCATCTATCAACCATATACTTGTGTTAATATTACTCTTCTTATCGTTGTAATGGGTTGGCTTATGTTAGACAAGCGAATTATAATTTCCCTTATATGTACTAGTATTTTCAGTAAAAGTATACATCCACCATTAAATTTCACATACTGGTTTTATTTTAACGCCAATCATTATTACTGATTAATTTGTTTGTGTAAAAACCTAACGTAAAAACACATTTATATGATTAATTTTGAATTTTTTATTTAATACAATTAAAATTGATATTTAGTAAATGACACCAGATTATATAAATTGGGTCAGGATTGGTGTAGGATACTATGAATAAACAGAGATTTTATATGCTTACCCCAGGAGTATTCTAAATTTATATTATATTTTCACATATCCTCCGCTTCTAATGGTCTAAATGGGTTACCGTGACACATTACTAGTAAATAGTATTCTAATAGTGTAATATTTCTGGTTTTCTTTATATATATATTATAAAGTAATATCATTCTATGTTAGTATAGATACATATATAAATAAAGAACTATCTTACACGACTTCTTTATCGCACTGCCCTTTCTTAAACGCATCCCAATCTTTACATCTGACTGCGGGGAAAGCCTCAGGATTAATTATAGATTCTCCATATAAGGGCACGCAACGAGAATGAGAGCAAGTTTGCAGAATGCAGTTCGGCTGTGTTTGCCCATTGTTTGGGTAGAAGTCTACTTGACCTGAAAATCAATTATATTCCTATATTTGTTGTTTTTTCGTGCGTGTCTCGAGAAACACTGCCTCAACAGAAATATTCTTATAATACACCTGAACAAGCTGGGTTGTTGATGCTAAAAAATGATAATATGGACAAAAATGCCGACAACCCTTATCATTGTCTGTTTTTTTATTCTTTAACTAACAATCTCAATAAGTTTTTTGATAAAATGTTCATGATGCGATCTATACCCAACTATCATCTTCGGTACTCTTTCTACAGTTACAATATTGCCGGGGACAGTGTACTATAAGATGTTCCACCCTTTGCGCTATTTGGGGTATAATTTGTAAATAGTTTTTATGTGACCTACTCGTACAGCTAATATCTTATGAGTGGGTTATGTGTGATCGTCGAAGTATTAATTCTGAGTATTAAATGTATGTTATGAAATAAGTGTAAACAAACCTATTGGATCCTTGATTCCAAACACACCAGTATCAGTATGAATGACGTCAACAAAATCAGCATCTGTGTCTTTCAATCTTACTTCCGGGTCAACATGGCTAAAGCAAGGACCGGCAGGATCCAACCCGGATATCCGGCCTATCTTTTTTCCTGTTATTTTCTCAAAGGTCTTTCCAGCAAAGCCCGCTATGTGGGAACCGAGGCTGTGACCGATAAGGTGGATGAGAGAAGCGTCTTGACCATCTAAAACACAAGCACAATTTCAATGTAATATGCAATTTAAATGATAATTTTAATCTTATAAGTCTTTTTCATTAATATTTATAAATAAGAAGAAGACCCGAAACAAATATTATTTCAAAACCCTAATAGACCAATCTACAAGCAATACTCCGCGAAAAACCCACAACCACTCGACGTACGTTTCGCTCCGACACCGGAGCATCATCAGGATATTGCCTCTACGAACAGTCTACAAGCAATACTACAGTAGTAATGTAGTATTGCTTGTAGATTGGTCTATTAGGGTTTTGTACTATGGATTTCCGCAAAAAAAAATACAAATTATAATCCAACTGGAAATCGATAATGACACCATAGGTGTCTTTACGAATCTACGAGACTACTTGAGAGTCTTGATCCGGACCCTTACTCAATTATGATCGATGGAATGATGATGCAGCATGATATTCCCGCTATTGTTGTGCCAATTTGTAGTTGATACCACGTCAATACGAGTAATTATAATATAATTACTGTTACGTAATTGATGTAGCAATAGAAGTCATTTATAAGATGTCCTATTACAGTAATAAAATCAACTTCCGTCACGGTATTCATCAAGGTAATCAAGATTCCTTGTAAAAATTGTTTTACATATAAAACTTATAGGTTCATTAATTGAGTTGAACTAAATTACACTTTATTAACACTATTAAATTAATTTTTTTAGCAAATAAATATTGTGAATTAAAATGAATGTGGCTTATACTTTGTAAAGTTAACTTTCTCTTTTTTATTTAACAATTCGGCGATCAAAATATCTTTTGAATTGATCATTTTGGTGTTGTTTTATGCAATGTTATGGTAAAAAATAAATTTGTCTTCATTAATTTCTCTGATAAAACTAAGTTTTTTTGAATTTTGTGTTCAACTATATCCGTCACAGTCTCAGTTTATCAAAAATCTAACGCCATCTTTATTAGATCATGTTTGTAATATTCACATCCGCAATGAGACGTGCGTTAAATATTTATGTTGTTTTTCTTGGGATTTTATGTAATTGGTCTCGTCGAGACTCAGTGCAATTCTTTTACACAAAACAAAGTATTTGAATATTTAAATTATAAAAAAACTCTAAATGTTTATTGGTGTATTCGCATGTCTTAAGCAGTAGTGGTAAATGCTATACACCACCCTCTTTTATAGTCCATAGCTACACTATATATACCTTAACTTAACTTTAAAATTTAAGTCAAAAACTCTTTGAACTAATTGCTCATTTGCAAATTTTTTATTCAGTATATGTGGAGCAACGCGACAAGATTTATACAGCCGCCCCTAACAAGGCTTAATTAATTATTCTTACCTATGTATAATTTTGTGTATAACATTATACAATTAAGTATATTGTTTGGTTATTAGTAATGACGAAATTACCCAAATATATAGGTACTTACTCTCAACTAAAGCTGCTAAAACCTCAGCAAGCTTCTGACCAATGAACCGAACATATGTTGACGATCGAAGATACAACCATCCGAATCAATGGACTCCCGTCTAACGCCAAAACACTGATTTCATCTGGAATAAAATAAAGACAAAAATTGGCATCGCTATCTCTTATATTATAGACATAGTTTCTTAGGATGAATATGCAATAATTAGGTTTTATTAACAACAATTATATGACATAAAAAAGGTGACTGTTTAAAATTAATTTAAATCTTAACTGTGTTTTGATATTTGCGTGTAATGTTTAAAAAGTTATTTTATAAGACCCTTAAACTTACGGTTTTGAAGAAAAGACCTGCTGATGTTCAAGAAGTTATCATTTTGTGGGTTATCTGTGAAACCGTGTGCGAAGATTATCAGTCGCTTGTCAGGTTCAGTATTCCGAGTTTGAACCAACCAATTAGCGGCTTCTGTTATGTTGATTGTCGCTAATTTGAATCTGAAAATCAACCAAATCAAATTATAAATTGTGAATTGGACCTTATCGATCAGTTTCCATGCGATAATAACGCTGTAAGCATTAAAATATTTAAATAAAAACGTGACAGAGTCTATAAAGAGTATGTATTCGAATAAAATTCCAACTATTTATTCGTTGGATGACCTAGTTGGCGCAGAATCCCGGCCTCGATTCCTGGTACCTACGGTCATTTGTGTGATGAGCATTTGCTGGCTGTGGTCTGCCTGTTGTATTATGTATTTAAGGAAGTATTTTTATCATTGTAAGCACCCAACAAGCTACAAATAGCCTTTCCAACCGTGTGTAAAATGTGTTCCAATATCGTGACATTTTTTTTAATCTCCAAAACTTACCGACTGTTATAAAACAGAGCTAGCTTGTTGAGATCTGGTTCCTTTTCTCCTTTAATTTGTTCATATGAAACTCCAATCAGCCTCTTAACGTGTTTACCTTCGAAAAAAGCTCGAGATAAAATATTACAGGTACTGCATTTACAGAAATTACTGTTACAGGAGATGCATCACCTGCTAGACTCTTACTTGGCGCCTTCAGAATTTTTTATTTTTAAAAGTAGAGATGGAGATCCTAGTTATTTTATTTGTATTGATTATTAAATTTTGTTTTCGTGGTACGTAACTGTTTTAAATACAATAAAATACATGCAGTGATATTTAAATCAGCGTAATGGATGACGCGCATCGGAAATATGTATGACGTCATAATTTTCATATTGAAAGCAAATAGGTGGCACTAAGTCGATATATACGTATACGAGTAGATTCTTACATTGTGAAGAGCCAACATATACTAGCGATTCTTCAATGGGATGTTTGACAGCAGAGACCTCCCTTCCTATTCCCTGACCTATGATATCCACAATATTACTCCCTTGCTGGGCTGATGACAGGGAAAAGGCTGTAAATATAAGTGACAGGACGCTTCGGTAGTCCCAAGAGGTTTGCTATAAAACAAAAAAAACGTGAATCAACATGCAAAACTACGCAAAAAAATCTTATAGTCACAAAAAAGGGTGATATTGAACTACACGAATATATATTTCTATATTTATATATATCTATGATTTCAAATAATCCATACCATGTTTTCAAGTCCACTGCGAACCTGAAAAAAAATTTAATAAAAATTATTATTTAAAATAATATAACTCCAACCAGCAGGGATATTGTTATCCTACTAATGTTATAACCGCGAATGTTTGTAAGGATGGATGGTTTTCACGTTCACGTAAAAACTTCAGAATGGATTTTAATAATGGAAACTTACAATAATATACCTATATGCTACAGAATACCACATAGGCTACAATTAAAAAAAATTGTGGGAATTGTCCTAAATATCAAGTACGTATTATAGACGTTACAGCAAAATTACAATAAAAAATCATTTCAAATGCACATTTGGTAATAAGATGATGCCTACATTAAAATAAATACTTTTATTGTATATATTTATAACGTTGTACATATAATAGGTGTATTTATATGTAAAGACGTGCGCGGGTCTTTATTAACGCGGGTGAAGCGGTAGGAAATGATTATTTGATCATAATTAAAACGTGAGGAAAAAATAAATAAAAGTGCATCTCAAATCTCAGTGGTTATCAGGTACATATACATAAGCACAAGTTAGCTCTATGGGATATAATAGACACTATATATGCCCCACATTCCCAAAAATATAAAGCGCCACACACAGCCTCACACAACTTACGCCATCTTGAACAAATCTATACCAATTATACAGATCGTCTTCGGTCAGGTCCATTGGTAGACTTTAAAGAATAAACATCAATATTAGAAGTTATTAAACATTTATTAAAAAAAAGATAAAAATTCTTACCGTTACAAGATGCAATAATTAGTCAAAAATTGTTTTTATCGTTATTATTACACTTAAAAACAATAAAAAGAAGCCGTATACATGTGCGATTCTAAGTATAGTACTGACCGGTTTCTTAGGTGATTAATTTTCTCGCGATTAATAGAGTACTTTTCTTTCCATTCTTTGTTACGAGTAAATTTTCATTCAACTTTGAACAATGTCTGACATGTTCTAAGAATATAAAATGATTGGATAGTCATGCTACAGTAATCATACAAGATGTTTTGACTAATAATGCAAATACATAGATAATATATTTTGAATTAATGCAAAAAATAACATAATCAGCGATGAAAACTCATTTGGGATAGTATTTGGTAGGCTGTATGTAGATAGTGCCCCAATTTTCGGTAAATAAAAGATATATGGTAATGATCTTCTTCCTTTGATAAAGTTAATAGCACTTTGACGGAAGTAATTTTCTTTATAAATAAAACATAGGTATTTAAATGTAATAAAAAAACTATTTAAAAAGTAGTGTAACGAACCCATACAAATCTGTTTAAATTTTTTATATGTTTAATATAAGATCTAAAATCATCTAGGATAAGATTTAATCAATATAAATATTCATAAATATCTAAAACTAAACTACTTCGTACTAAATGAGATTATTTCAGAGATCCAAACTAGCAACACGGTACAATTTGAAATAGAAATTTTAAAATGAAATTCTGTGAAATCTGTGAATTTTGTAAGAATGATACCTTTATTACTAAAACTTGTAATATTCGACGGAATTCCCAATAATTATATTCGTAATCGTCCTTTCTGTAATAACTGAACGATAATTCGGTGAAAAGTAAAATTACCCCAATAAAGTACAGGAACATATTTGTAATAATCAATGCAATATAAAAACCACTTACTTGTACAATTGTCCAACGAAAAAAAACCAATCAAGTTTTTGCCTAAGCACATTGAGGACAACTTGTATACTGAGGTGTTGTTTGCAAAAACTATCGTATTATACACGTTCGTTTTTAGGGTTCCGCAAAACCTACTAGATTGAGCGTTATGTATCTGTATTTATAAAAAACACCAAGCATCAACGGCTTATATAAAACTTTGGCGAATTGTAAAGGCTAACCGGTTATAAGGTTAAGTTATCTTAAATAATATTACAATTCACAAGAATTTATTATTACTGGTTACACAGTATCAAAGTTGGAAGCTAGCTTAAATTTTCCATTACAAACACGTTGATATTATGGGCATGTATTATAGTTAGAACGAAGTATTTGACGATCCAGTTGGTGTAATGGTCATCATGCCAGACTGCCGGATAGCGGTTCGATCCCCGGTACAGTTAAAATTTGTGTGTTTAGCGTCACTGTCGGCTGTGTCTATGTGTATGCATTTATAAAAAGTATATATGTAAATACAGCTTAGCCCTTGTGTTAGCAACCATAACAAAAGCTAAAATAACTTACTTGCCTTGCTTGCTTATCAACTTACCAACCTTACCTTGGGGCAACCGATCGGTAAGGTGCCCCATCATTAATAATGTCTTTCAATGTCCCGAAAAAATGCGACAGATGTACAAAAAAATCTCAGCGTCGTAATTACATCGATTATGAGATCACATTCACAGATAAGACAATTTTAAATTATGATTTTACTGAAGCAATTTATTGTACGCATGATGCTTTTAAAACCAAGAAGTTTTTATATATAACACTTGGTTGACCGCTACTGATAACGGTTGAAAGACATTTTAATTTCTAAAATATATAAATACTTAACTGTTTGTTTAAATTATAGGTTATTTGTATCAATTGATTATGTATTCTCACGATTTAGAAGGTCACAACTTACAATTTCTATGAAACATCAAGGTTTTTGTCCTAACTTTACGTCATATGGATTGCCTTGGGGTATCAATGTAGAGTATAACCAGACGGTTATGGCCTTAACGCTTCACTATAAACCTAATACTAGCAGATAAGATATTTCTGGAGAAGCAAAGGCTGTATGTGTTCCTTTTTATAAGCTTTTTCCTTATACTGATGTTTCCCCGAAGAAGTGATACGTTATAGACTTACAATTGCAGTGGCGTATAAAAAAAAATCCTATCAAAAACAAAAACCCCGTTTGTTGTGCCGTTAAAAGTTATGAAACGATCAATGTTATTTATACCTTAACTAGCGACTCGCCCCGGCTTCGCACGGGTGCAATGCTGATACTAAATACACTACAGAAAAATAAACGCATTGTCCTAAAAAAGGAAATACCAAAAAAAAAAAAAGTTATTGTGTGTTATCCATAAGAGATAGACATATACCATCACGGACTTTTCTGTAGACCTTTTCAATGTCCACAATACTTAGTACATTATTTTGATAAAACTCGTAGGGTTCAGCCTGCGTTTGCAATGTAAGCGGAAAAATGTAATTATTTACGACATCACATTAGAAACCTCAAAAATACAACAGTACTTCTCTACTATTTAATGGATGTTATTATACATATAAACCTTCCTCTTGAATCACTCTATCTATTAAAAAATACCGCATCAAAATCCGTTGCGTAGTTTCAAAGATTTAAGCATACAAAGGGACAGAGAAAGTGACTTGTTTTATACTATGTAGTGACTGCAAATATGTTACATTTTTTACATCGTTAATGAACGGAGTGACTTGGCAATAGTGGTACTTCCGTGTCCCCAGATGTCATTAATTTGGGTGGATTTGTGAAGCATCACCAGAATTACATCATAGATATGGTTATGCTATAGAACATCCTTGGACATATATTATTGCACTTATTAGTATGACATTGAGCTATCATGATGTGATGAAAAAATTATATTAAACAGATGTAAGGTGACGCGGGCCGTAACAAAGCCATGAGGAAGGTGACAAGTATTATAGATGTAAAGAAGTGTGTTAGACAGCTAAAGAGAAGGCGGGGCATGGGGGGGGGGGGGGGGGGGCAAAAGAACGATAGGTGGGCAAAAATCAGGCTAAACTGAGGTGGACCCCATAAAAAAAAAAGAAAAAAAAAAAAAAAAAAAAAAAAAAAAGGAGGGGGGGGGTTTTTTTGGGGGAGGGGGGGCCGGGGCGGGATGACCGTAGCAAGGAAAAAAGGGGGGGGGGGAATAGAACAAAATGAGGTTTAGGGGGGGGGGGGCGGGGGGGGGGGGGGACAACAAAAGAAAAAAAAATTAATATAGCTTTACGATAGTTAGTAAAAAAAAAAAAATTGTCTGCTTAATGTATAAACTATAATAGTAATTGTAAGTGTAAATAGCTTAGGTATAGTAGAAATAAGATTATAGGTGACGCGGGGAAAAAAGGGTGGGATAAAGGGGATAAATCCCAAAAACATTATATCTTATCTTAATCGACCTTAATCTTTCCAATCCGCAATCGGGATCGAGAAGTAGAAGGCCCTCCATCGAATTCAAGTGGATATAAATAACGCCTGCACAAACGTTCATAGCAATTTTAATATCGCAATATATAAGGGGTATTAGTAGCCAATCTAAAGGATATATTTAGCACAAAAATGAAGATTTATTTAAATTACTGCATCTGGCGGTCGGATACATTTGTATCTACAGTTTCTATTATACAAATACTTAGTCTTGCCATAAATACTGTTACAATTAAAATATTCTATTTGAATTTGGAATCTGTCATTTTTACATAATTATTCATTATTTTCTCACTTTGGCGCCATTACATTATTTATTATTTTGTGATATTGAAATGAAGTGGGGTGATAAAGAGAACAGAATCGCTGTGATTGCGTTACATAAAGTAGATATGGAGCCCAATGCAATTTTCAAAACTCTCCATACGCTTGGTATAAGCAAAATGTTTGTGTACCGGGCTATTAATAGGTACAATGAGACCGCCTCTGTTTGTGACAGAAAAAGATTGGTTGAGAGAGTCCAACGTGGGCACTATCCGACGTCAGTGATGGTTTGGTGGGGTATTAGCTATGAAGGAGTGACTAAGCCATACTTTTGTGAAAAAGGTATAAGAACGTCGACACAAGTTTATCAAGATACCATTCTTGAGAAGGTTGTGAAACCCCTTAACAAAAATATGTTCGATAACCAAGAATGGTCCTTCCAACAAGACTCGCCACCAGCTCATAAAGCTACGCAGTCTTGGTTGGAAACGAACGTTTCGGACTTCATAAGAGCTGAAGATTGGCCATCGTCTAGTCCCGATCTTAATCGGCTGGATTACGATTTATGGTCAGTTTTAAAGAGTATGTCTTGCTCTAAACGCCATGACAATTGGGAGTCCCTGTAGCAATCCATACGATTGGCCTCTACGTTTAAAGGACTGTATTGCAGCCAACGGCGGCCACTTCGAATAAACTTTTCATACTTTAAATATCTTTTTATTTATGAATAAAACTAACACACTGTAAAAGAAATAAATTTTATTTGCAATAGAAAAAAATATATTTTTCTTTGTATCAGTATTTATGGCAGGACTATATATATCTCCTGTTCTGTGGAATTCTAATGATAGTGTTTTCTTTCCTCTCGCTAAAATTGCTTTCAATTTAAAATACTGCAAATATATGTCATCAGGTGCCATTTCGGTATTTGAGTTTAATAGTCAAGGTATTAAATAAGCCCGTTGCGTCTTTCTATTTCTACGCATACTTTAATTATATCACAGTCCTAAAGGATAATACAATTTAAGAACTTCTACCGATGCGTGAGATGAAATGTGAGCTTTACCCATCACACAAGTAAAAAAAGCAGTGTTATGATAATATTTGGGACATATTCAAGAAAATATAACGGCAATTCTTTCAATGTTTACAAATTGTACCTAACTTCTATGAATGTACTTACAATGATTTATGGGGATGTCAATAAAACTCATAGAAACTCGCCGATTATGTTTTATTACATATTTGAGCTCAATATTTTAGTTTCGTTCCATGTTATGGTTTCGTCGCATCTATCTGTATAACCAATAATGTAGTAATGTCTGTATGAAACAAACATCTTACAAGAAATTAATTGCAATATTTTTTACCCTTTGAGACTTCAGAATATATTCAAAATGAGTCAAAATATTTTATTATTTTTAATAAATTTTGCCTTGTACGTAAAATACTTCATAAATTTTGGTCGAAACAGTTGCTTGTTTTTAGAAGCAAAATCCCTCATTGCATGAAAAATCAATTTGGTTTAAAAAGACCCAAAGAACATTACATAATACTGTAAAAATAATTTTCAAATTCTACACAAGTAAGTTATATATATGAAATCATAGATAAGACAAACTATGTGTGGCTAAACAATGAGGCTTTGTAGGCTTAATTTTACAGTAGATACAGGATGTAAAAATACAGAACATGTAATTTTAGTTTTTAATAAAAAAAATCACGACTTATCCTACAGATTATACAAAAACACAAATAATATTGTCTTTTATTAACATAAGTATTATACATTTAAAGAAAAACACTTTGTTATATAAATTGTTAAATACATAACTTAATCCGTTAACAAAATGTTTTTCTTTAACACACAAATAGTTTATTGTTTGAAATGCTTTTTATGCTTTTTAGGTTTGTAGGCTTTAAATTAAATGACTTTTCAAGTTATTCTATGTTTGCGTATTTGTTGTTAATAAATTTTCGTCGTGGCAGTAAGTGCGGCAAATATGGACTGTCAAAAACCCTCGGTTGTATCTATCAATGCACCATGTAATTTTTTAACTAAGTTTGTAAACTCTTAATTTCAGCAAATTTTTTGTTTGGGAACGAAAATCATTCGCTTTAGTTAAGTCTTTTACGTTTATCAACTTAGTTATAGAAGACGAAACTTAATTAAGTCTAAAGGCACATCAGATTCGAAACCATCCATTTTTAAATATTTGATATCTTTCTAATTAGAATTCTTATCACAAAATTAAAACGTGCCATTTCAATATACATAGTAATAAACTTGACATAAAAGATAAGTTAAATTGAAATAATACAATGTGAAGTTATTGAGAATTTTAAATAAAAAATTCGAATTAAAACTTAGTAATATATTTTGTCTATTACATCACCTGATATCAGGGTCTTTTTAAAAAGGAGGTTGCTTAGGATATACAAAGGATCAATAATCAATCTATTATTACAGACTATTGTATATATATTTGCACCATTCTATGAAAATAAAACACGCTAGGTACATATCGTACGTAGCGTGTTTTATTTTGACTATTTCTTTGCTGTATGTGACCTTCATATAATATATAAGTAACACATTAATGCAAACTTATTCTAATTTTAAGCATGTATTGGTTGGTCGTAAGGTACGTGAATTTTTAAGACAATTGAAAGAAAAAACGCTTCATTTATTATTATATTTTCTTCTTTTAACTTCCTCTTCAGAATGGCGAATTAATATTTGTTTCGTGGGAAATGTAGCTTCATTTCCCACTTAAGAAATTAAAGTAATTCTTTTATATGCGTCGACTGAATAGCCAGCGTATATCAATAACAAATTATGTAAACAGAATGTTTACTTTGACAGTACCGTGTTGGTTGCGTCGTGTGAGGCAGTGTCTAAGTTCCCCTCACACTTTAAATTTGGGTCAGCCACCTCTTCTTACCAGGTGGAAGGAGCTTGGAACGTAAGTGGTAAGTACCTATGGACAATATTTAAGAGCATGTAAATTCATATATTCTTTAAATTTTAGTTCCGACTATGTATGCAATCGGTTTTATTTTAGTTTTATTGGCTATTCTGATTTTATTGATGATTACGACTGTGGTACTAAATAGAAAGACTCCTTTATATTAGCGGCCGTTAATGAAAACATATTAATGACTCAGGTTTTTTATATAATTGGGAACAACCAGGCAGAACACTGTATCGGGCCATACAATAATTAATTATATTAATATTTTTACAATATCAAAATATCCAACAGTAGTACTGTAAGAATAACTAAAAATGTAATGTTTATCCTGTCTGTGTTCATCAGATAAATCGCCTAGTATCTGGGATGTTTTCACTCATGAGAACTCAGCTGCCATCACAGACGGTTCTAATGGAGACGTGGCCTGTAATTCTTACCACTTATGGGAAAAGGATGTCGCTATAGCCCAAACCTTGGGCCTCAACTTTTACCGGTACGTAGTGTGCTAGTCGAAGAACTGTTCCTGTCGCTGGTTCTATAGTCCAGTTTTATCTAATGAATTTAGGGCGAATGAAAGATTCTGGATTCGATTTCTCGCTCTATAGAAGTTCATTGTTACTAATCAGCGGAAACTGATTGATTAATGTATATTAAATATTATTTGTAACCTTTCCATAGTTTCTCAATATCCTGGCCCCGGCTCCTGCCCGATGGATTTTCAAATAACGTGAGCCCAGACGGAACACGATATTACAACGATCTTATCGACGGCTTGCTCAAGGTTGGAGTCGAACCCGTTGTGACCCTTTATCACTGGGATTTACCACAAAATCTTCAAAATCTAGGTATGTGTTATTATATTAGGTCTGATGGTTTGTATTTCAAAATTATATATACGGAACAAATATTCATCGCTTAAATTTCGATTATTCACAATTAAAGTCTAATGATCACGTAGTAAGGACGCACCTATCTTTTGTTAAATCTTATTGAAACTCATTTGAAAATGTTCCTGATCCTATAAATTGGAGACTTCTGTTACATCATCCTTTCAGATATATATACGTGCTATAAATCACTAAACACTTCCTAAAAAATCCTAGTACTGCATAAAGGTCGTGTCAAATAATATTTAACTCATATAATTTCATGAGCGAAAAAAATATTATTATTTAATGGTAGCCGTTCCTGTTCGTATTCCATTCCTTCGAAGAGGAATATTTTGTTCTGGCATATGAAACTTGAAAAAAATTATCAGATAATCCCTTTCAGGAGGCTGGACGAACCCAGAAATAGTGAATTGGTTTGAAGAATACTCCCGTGTGGCGTTCACGCTTTTTGGAGATAGGGTTAAGACCTGGGTGACCATAAATGAGCCGACGACCTTCTGCAATGTGGCGTATGGGACTGGGTTGTTAGCACCTGGTATAATCAGCCCTGGGTTAGGAGAATACTTTTGCGCTAAGAATGCTTTATTGAGTCATGCCAGGGCATACCGACTCTATGATAAGGAGTTCAGAGATAAGTATAACGGTAATATAAGTTTTTTTTTTTCAATTTATACCTTTCCAGCACGTTCACAATTAATGCATAAAAAAATTGGTTTGTTCCAAAACTACCTAATACCTACAAGAAGTGTAAAGTTACAAAAATGCATGCTTAGGACTTGTTGCATGAGGACATGTATCCTAATTTTGAATTTTCAGTTGAAATCACTGCCGTGCTCATTTCTATATTCAGCTCATTTTTTTAAATTTCGGCTTTTATTTAGGCTCAAGGTCAAGTACGTTAACAAGCAAGACTAAGACGTCGCTTTTTTTTTATTAAAATTGCAATTAAAAATTTAATGGGCATAAAATTGCTTATTACTCAGAGCTGCACTGGGTTCAGAAATCTATTGTTATAGTATCATACATTTTGTGATTTTCAGGAAAAGTTGGTTTGACCGACCACCACGTATGGTATGAGCCCAAGACTCCTGACCAGGAAGACAATGCGAAGCTTGCACGGGACCTTGGGGTAACTTACATTTTTATATTTATAACGATATTTATTTTCATAATTATAATATAAGCTACTATGCTAATCTGCCGAACAGAGTCTGATTATAATGCCTATATTAAATATATGTACATGTAAGTGATTAACAGTTGTATGTGATACTTAAAATTGTAACCTTATGTTATTAAAATGTCAGCTTCGAACCCCAAGACAATTTTAAATGTTGAGAAAGTGTAGAATATTTTTATGAGCGCACGTATTTGGTGATAGCATTAGTGCTTATAAAATAAAAATTCTTGATGATTATGGTTTGATTCGGATATAATTCTCTATTTTTTCATTACTTTATGTGAATGTCTATGTCTGTCGTTTACTTTTTATATTATTTTTTGCCTTTTTCTTTGAATTTCGACGTTACCTACTACTGATTTGGACGTTCGACTGGATTGACATTTCTTTGTTCTCATTATTTATATTTCTATGTCTGTCGGTTAGTAATATAATTAATTAAAATTTAATTATTTAAATTAATACATGAAACCTGCATGTCTGAGTCGGTGTAGACAACATTATTTTAATTAATTCACAGAATTTATACACGTATCCCATATTCTCCGAGACTGGTGGATGGCCCCCAAAAATAGAGTCTATTGTAGCCAAAAACAGCAAAGCGGAGCAATACTCGAGTTCTAGACTTCCTTCCTTCACCGATGAAGAAATTAAATTAGTCAAAGGTAACTTGTATAACTTAATCTAATTGAGGCCTATATAGCCTTCGTATAAGAGTTCTTCATTTATTTTTTGACCATGTGGGTAGGCGATCAGCCAGTGCCAGACGAACCACCTTCAGGTTTTTGGGTGGTCCTCTGTTTATTGCGGTTATGTCATACTTTATACATCATTAAGTCATCAACATACACTACCGTCTCCTCGAGGGCAGTGTTTTTGGCACATACGGAATCCTTTTGGTAGATAACTACTACTAGGCTACTTTGTTCTTGTTTGACTGCCCTGCTTGGTAGATTATATTATTGGTCTCCACCACGTGAGAAATAAAAATGTCTGCCTGGACCTACGTAGTTATTACTTTTGCTTTGATTCTCATTAAAGAATTAAGTAACCCATGTTCCTACGAATTATGAATATGTCCTGTTCATATTAAAATTTATTTTGATACAGGTTCAGCCGATTTCTGTGGCATCAACTATTACACCACGCGCCTCGTTGAGGAAGCGTCGGAAGATAAGAAGCTCTATTGGCCATGGTATGGAAGTAAGGAGCTAGGCCTGGTTTTCACAGTTGATTCTGCATGGCAACCACGTTACGATTGGCTGGTTGTATGTACTTTATTAAAGATATAATTGGAATCTATTGACGGTATATATACCAACGATTATGATAAACTAAATTTATACTTTATAACTTAATGACGCGTCGTTCAAGTTGCAGTGGCGTGTGCATAGTAGCAGTTGGTATACCTTACGATGGGCTGACGTACTTCATATATAAAGTATACATGAAAAATCTTTTACATTATCTCATACTAAACAAATATATTTTTTTAATACAACTTTGTAACTTAGGTAGCTATTGATGTCTTAAAGCTGAGTTTTACGCGCCTTTTTTCAGGAATGGATTAGAAAAGGCTTTTCTTACATAAGTCTTTTTTTGTTTCCTAAATAAAAGTTTTATCTAAGCTTTTCAATTATAAAATTTAAAGTACTTTTTCCAGTGCATACATTGTAAATTTCCAGAGCTATCCTCCAGGACTCCGTAGATTCATAAAATCATTGACAGAGAGGTATGGTAATATAGAAATACAGATCTTTGAGAATGGTTTTGGAACGTCTGATGCTTCCCTCAACGACACAGAGAGGCTGCAGTACATAAAGAACCACTTGGAACAGGTATGTTAACCTTTGACCCACAGCTACTGAATGGATTTTAATGAAATAATACAAAGATAATAATATAGCTGAGCGCATAACAGAAAGTCAGTGAAACCTTGTAATACAGCGTTTTTTACTTATATAGACTTTATTTATAATAAAATTCATTTTTGTAACGCCATTTTTTTCTTAGGACAGTCTCAAAAAGGCTTTACAAGTAAGAGCACAAATGTGTAATTATTTAAACATTATTTTAAACGTAGACGTAGATAATTTGGTCTATAAAGGAAATATTTGCATGTTTTGTTTCTAAAGACATTGACGGTTCACTGAACAAGGGGAACGAATTTGTATTCTACATAATGACAATAAATGAATCTCTTTGTATTGTTTTGGTAATTGTCTTTTAAATAAAGCCAGTATTTATAGGTAGTTTAAAAACGGCCTTTGTACGGATTTTTGCACATGTCAAATTAATAATGTATTATTCTCAAATTTAAATTGTGTATAGGATTTTGTTAGTCAAACAATAATAATTTTGAAATTACTCCACTTAAATGAATTTGTCGTTTTCATTTCGATTTATAGTTTTTTACCTCAGCTACAATTTAAAGAATTTTTTTATTCGACATGCAAGCTTAAATGATCTTAATTCTCAAACAGGTGCTTTTATCTATAAAAGAAGATGGCGTGAATGTAACAGCCTACACAGCCTGGGCCCTTATTGATAACTTTGAGTGGACAAGTGGATATACGTATGTATTCCTAGGGTTTTGTACATTGTCAAATACTACTTAACCCAAGCATTGATAGGAAAACTATATTGCTAACAGATAGAGAACTATATTCTGTATCAGAAAAAAAATTGTACATTCATTTTAACATGGAAACGCATCTTTTTTGCTCTTGCTACAAAAACTGTTGATTTTATTAGGCTCGGGATGATCTTAATATCTACTAATGTGTTTTATTCAGAAATGAGGTTAAGAACTCAATGTATTATTTTTCTTAATTCTTCTTCGCAGATCTAGATTTGGTATTGTCCACGTTGATTATAACGACCCCAAGCGCCAGCGCACTCCAAGAGCCTCTGCGTACTACTACGCAAATGTTATAAAGAATCGAAGAGTTTGATAATAGCTCAGTCGCAATTTTCTTTGTGATTTTTTATATGTTTAGTTAAGAACTTTGTTTATGGAATGTAAACATTTAAGAGGAAATAAAACTTATAATATGTCAAGTTTTTGTTATTCAAATACCTGTGAGAATATTTAATATCCTTGCCAATACCACGTAAACAACAGACTATATGACCTAACGATGCCGATCAGCTTCGACTGAGATCTACATTCCGGCGTATTGGACAACTTATTAAGTTGTTGCTAGGAGTTTGCTAGGAGTTTGCTAGGAGAATTGTAATATTATACATTTGATATAATTAATAGAATCATAATACTTTGCGGAAGTTCATATTAGTATAAAACTCTAATAGACTAATTTACCAGCACTTTGCAAAAAAATATAATACTTAATAACAAGATTGACTGTCCCCTACTTATAAGCAAAATTAATATACACATTCCAACAACTTTACCACGTCCTAATGTCTACAAACTGTTCAAACTTCGTAGTTATAGAACGAACTTGGGTGCCAATTCACCAATAACACGTTTTATAAAATTGTATAATTTTCTACCTCGATCGCTTGAGGTAGATGTGTTTCATGATGCAGTGCACGGATTTAAAACAAAAATTAAGTCTCACTTCTCACACACAAATGTCAGTTAATCTAATTGAAGGTAGCCTGGATATTGTGTTATTTATTTTTGTTAACTCATATAGATTTTATGTTTTCATTTATAAGTATCTCTTTAATGGGACTGAGGGCTTCAAAATTAAGGTTTAAAGAAAAAAAACTGTTTTATTTTGTTTATAGGCGTCTATTTGTCAGTGTATAATTTTTAATTCTTTTAAAATTTGTTGTTATTGTTAAAGATATTTGTATTTTTTTTCTTAAGTATTTTTTTTAGGGCTCTTAGTCTAATTCATTAG
>CAVNZL010000135.1:1655000-1712500 GCA_963693355.1 Pontia daplidice | reverse complement strand
ATTATTATATTATATGTTATTTATATCAAGTTTTTGTTGTTCACGTACCTGAGAGAATATTTAATATCCTTGGCTGGAATCACACAATACAATAAAATCCCGTAAACTATGAACATCGTTCGTTGAGGCAACATCCTGAGGATGCTGCCGTGTCGGGGCGAATCGTGTGTCGATTGCGGGTTTTTTCGCGGAGTGTTGCTGACAGTAATTGGTCTATTAGTTTTAGTATTAGATAAATTAAATGATAAAGATGGTAAGCGGAATCTTGTTGAAGGTCAAGTGATCTCCTACCCTTGATCTAGAATGTACAATCTTAATTTTATATTCGTATTAAAATGGTGATATTTCTGACTTAGCGTGAATTATAAACTTATATAGAGAACATATGGAATACTAAAAATATATATTAGGTCATCTAGATTTCTATGTGACGGCCTTTCACTTTCAATTCCAGTATCCCATATATTTCTGTAAGGAAATCAATAAATATACAATAAAGAATAAAGAAAAATAATTAAAACAAGTTGAATTAATAATTAGAAGAAAAACACACGTACGTTTTCGTACAATTAAATAGCAATAATTATTCTTGAATAATGTATATATTGTGTATTTAGGCAGAATTCTGTGCCGTGGATACCCTGGGACGACCGACCGCCAACGAGGATGGCACTGCCTCTGATAAAATGGATTAACAATTATAAAATTATAATTCCACTGTTAATTTCAAAAAGAATAATATACAGATATAGGGTGTTCTTGGCTGTTCAATATTTAAAACTATCTAGATAAGTTGACAGCGCTTTTATAATTTACATAAAAGTTCAATTCTGACTGCTGTACTACTGGTAATTGTACTGCATGTCGTGCCTGCCCATATGGCCGAAGCCCAAAGCACCCACTAGAAAGGAAATGTTGACTGATTACTGTGGTGAAATATTATGTGTGGTAGTAGTCGTATATTACCCCTTGTATAAACAATGTAAAGAGCAACATCTACTTATCTTGATTAAGTTATGAATACAAAATTATGAAGCACCAGACAGGGGATTATCATTTAAAAGTTGAAAGTACAGTTGACCGTTATTTGACATTATGTCAAAGATAGCAGAAGCGTTTATCAAAGAAAGCGACAAAGGAAATACATTGTTATCGGATCAATAGATGATTAATTGTTGCCTTGGTAACATGGATCGTGTCAATAAATAGACACTGGTTACTTCTCATATATTTTCTTCTGAATTCTTAGGTTTTTGCATCTAAACATCTGTTTAGCTGAGCCTGTCTCACATTGTTCAGTTTTGGATCTAAAACAAGCTAGTACCGGCTCATGGCAGTTTATAGAAACTAGATAAATAGATTATTAATTTTCATGCCTCTCCAATACTGGAGGTTGGCTATCAATCACGCAAAGCGCGTCTTGTCCTGTGGCATAACAGCATTCACAGCACGGGTCAACTAACGTTACACAGCCATGATTTCTTATGAATCCTCACCCGCGTTTCTTTCGTGAGCTTCATCATGATGATTATGAGCTGGAGGTGGTAGCGGTGATGGTCTAGGACCATCTGTATACAACTTTCTGATGTTTAATTTTTGTGTTATTCGATTGAGAACTTCTGGAATCAGCTAATACATACAAACGAAAATATTTAGTGGGCAAATACAATTTGGAAGAAGACGACGAAAGTATAGGTTCGTTAAAGAGATTAAGAAGGAGGTAGGAGTAGCAAATGTCATATCTCTAAATGTAAAACAAAAAAGAATTGTATAAGTAAATTTGAATGTGCAAATTCCTCATTTATTGCTCATTTTGTTTATGCACCATAGTATAACTTATCTTTGTGCAAATTACCGTTGTAAAAAGATAGAGTAATCCACACCCTCCACAAATCCACGTGAACTCGAGAACTGACAAAAATGCAAATAATACCGAAAGATAAGTTATCTATAATTCTAAAAAGAACAATAAATTTAACCCCATGTATAGTATATATTGAAATAAGGCGGAAACGTCAAGTAATAGTGCAGAAAAGGTTTTGATTAAGCGCGGTTGTGAGTTAATTTTTTCTTTATATTTATACGTTATAAATGAATTACATGACTTTCAGTTCTAAAAATTATAAAATTTTCAATATACTACGTATCGCTTTGGGGTATCCATTTCTTTCTGGGATCTGTCTTCTGTGATTCTTGAGCATGTATTGGTTGGTCGTGTGGTAAGTGTACTTTTAAGACAATTGAAAATAAATAAATAAACGGTTCATTTATAAATTTAAATGAATTGTGTAAACATGTATGTGTAATATTTCATTTTACAGTACCGTGTTGGCTGCGTCGTGTGAGGCAGTGTCTAAGTTCCCCTCACACTTTAAATTTGGGTCAGCCACCTCTGCTTACCAGGTGGAAGGAGCTTGGAACGTAAGTGGTAAGTACCTATACCTTGGATAATATTTAAGAGCATGTAAATTTATATATTCTTTAAATTTTAGTTCAGAATATGTATGAAATCGGTTTTATTTTAGTTTTATTGGCTATTCTGATTTTATTGATGAATATGACTGTGGTACTAAATAAAGTAAATAAAAAGAAAGACTCCTTTATATTAGCGGCCGTTAATGAAAACATATTAATGTTTTTTATATAATTAGGAATGACCAGGCAGAACTCTGGATCGGGCCATACAATAATTAATTATTTCAATATTGTTATAATATCAAAAGATCCAACAGTAGCACTGTAAGAATTTACTGAAAATGTAAAGTGTTTATTCTGTCTGTGTTCATCAGATAAATCGCCTAGTATCTGGGATGTTTTCACCCATGAGAACTCAGCTATAATCGCGGATGGTTCTAATGGAGACGTGGCCAGTAATTCTTATCAGTTTTGGGAAAAGGATGTCGCTATAGCCCAAACCTTGGGCCTCAACTTTTACCGGTACGTACTGTGCTAGTCGAATAACTGTTCGTGTCGCTGGTTCTATAGTCCAGTTTTATTCTATGAATTCTGGGCGAATCAAATATTCTGGATTCGATTTCTCGCCCCATAGAAGAACTTCATTTTTACTAATCAGCGGGTACTGATCGATCAATGTCAATTAAATATTGTTTCACTAACCTTTCGATAGTTTCTCAATATCCTGGCCCCGGCTCCTGCCCGATGGATTTTCAAATAACGTGAGCCCAGACGGAACACGATATTACAACGATCTTATCGACGGCTTGCTCAAGGTTGGAGTCGAACCCGTTGTGACCCTTTACCACTGGGATTTGCCACAAAATCTTCAAAGTCTAGGTATAAGTTATATGTCGTATGGTTTGTATTTCAAAATTATATAAGTTGGAACGAAATATTTCAAGGGGCAAATCATCACCTTCAAATATGTGGTAGAAATCACTAAAAGCTTCCTAAAAAATCCTAGTACTGCATAAAGTAATAGTTTGTGTCATAAAGAATACTTAACTCATATAACTTGCAATACTTAGTCAAAGAATATAAAAATTATTATTATTATTATTTAATGCCATTCCTGTTCGCATTCCGATATGCTCCGAAGAGAAACCGTCAGTTCTGGCATATGGAACCGGAAAAAATGTATCACGAAATCCCTTTCAGGAGGCTGGACCAACCCTGAAATAGTGAATTGGTTTGAAGAATACTCCCGTGTGGCGTTTACTCTCTTTGGAGACAGGGTTAAGACCTGGGTGACCATAAATGAGCCTTCGACCTTCTGCAATTTGGCGTATGAGACCGGGTTGTTAGCCCCTAGTGTGTTAAGCCCAGGGTTAGGAGAATACCTTTGCGCTAAGAATGCATTATTGAGTCATGCCAAGGCATACCGACTGTATGATAAGGAGTTCAGAGATAAGTATAACGGTAATATAAGAAAATATGTTTTTTTTTTTTTTCAATTTATATCTTATCCAGCACGTTCACAACTAATGCATAACAAAACAATTTTATTTGGGCCCAAGGTCAAGGTCGTTGACATCAAGACTAAGACTTCGTTTTTTTTAAATTGCAATTAAAAATTTAATGGGCATACATTTTTTTATTTCAATTTCATATAGAGAAAAATTGCTTCTAACTCAGACCGGGACTGGGTTCAGAAACTCTATATCATTATGGTATGATCAAGTTTGTGATTTTCAGGAAAAGTTGGTTTGACCGACCACCACGTATGGTATGAGCCCAAGACTCCTGACCAGGAAGAAAATGCGAAGCTTGCACGGGACCTTGGGGTAAGTTACATTTTTATATTTATAAAGATATTTTCATAAGTTATAAAATAACTAAAAGTTGTTACTATGCCAATCTACCAAATAGAGTCTCAGCGACTTTATAAAATATATGTACATGTAAGTATATGTTTAACAGTTGTAAATAGCCTACCTTGGGACTAACCGACCGTGTTTGAAATTTGACCTGAACATTGAAAATTTGAAAATTGTAACATTATAGAAGTACGTTGGAATTATGTAATGACAAGAAATGAAAATAATTCAAAATTATTTTACGTAACTTTCACATCGTATAGCTATATACCTTGGTTTAGTGTGACCGCTAGATCTTATTGAAGTTTCGAGTTCGAATCTCAAGAAACATGCAATATTGCCTTATTGTACTTTATTTATTTACAAATATACATGGTTATATCTAACTTAAACTTTAACTTATATCCTAATTTATATTCTACTAAATCAAAAACTTAGTAGTCAAGTAATTTAAATTTACTTTACATAAAGACTATGCAATCACTACAATTACGGTGGGATATTACTGTCTTACCGTACCACGATAAAATTATGAATCACTCAATAAAATCGATTGTGCCAAGATGTTGTCATTGATAGATAAATTCCATTGCTGTCGTGGAGCCTACGACATTCAGCTGTAATGTAAAACAACTCTTCGTATTACAACCCTATTATCTTTATCAGCTCTCGTATTTTGCGATAGCATTAGTGCTTATAAAATAAAAATTCTTGATCCTTAAGGCTGGATTGACTAATAATTCTCTAATTCTTCGTTACTTTTATATTTATGTCTATATCTATTGTAACATTATTACATTTTACATTCCTAACATATTACATTTTTGTTTTTCCTTTGCACATTTGTATTTTTGCTATTTTAATTGTATTGATGATCAAAATAAATAAATACATGACTCCTGCATATGTGGAAACATTCAATAGAGACAACCCAATAGCCAAGTCGGTGTAGATAACATTATCTTAATTAATTCACAACTTTCACACTTGTAAGTTATAGATTACTAACGAACAACCTTCATTTAAATACTGTATTTTACTTAACAACTAACTTTAGATAATACGTACCTAATTTTTGTTTTTTTCGAACCATTGTAATTTACTAACTACTAACTTCAAGAAATACAAGGCTTTATTATTATTATTAATATTTTTAATTAATTCACAGAATATATACACGTATCCCATATTCTCCGAGACTGGTGGATGGCCTCCAAAAATCGAGGCAATTATAGCCAAAAACAGCAAAGCTGAGCAATACTCGAGTTCTAGACTTCCTTCCTTCACCGAAGAAGAAATAAACTTAGTCAAAGGTAAATATTTCAACAGTTGTATTGCAATATCGATTAAGGCGTTTAATAAGTTACCGAAATAAATTAAAGAACTCAACATGCACGTGAAATTAAAAGTAAATTATTTTACATTTTTATAGATTTTTTTGCCAATTTTTTTGACATGATGATTAATATTTTATTTTTCATTGTTTTATATATATATCAATTTTATTTTTTGACATATGGTTTGGCTTTTCTCTAGGACATGTCTAATCTAAAGCTTTTTTAGTGTATGATTTTTTTTGCATGCCATTTTGGTTGGCTGAATGTGTAGCAGCTGAATATTAATTTTATAACATCTGTACCTAGACTGCAGTTAGTGTAAATATAGATGATGATGATACAGCTAACTTATGCATAACTTCATTTATGATAATTGAGGCCAAAAAACCCCAAAAACCCATGCCTGAACACCACCACCGCCGAGAACCACCAGGTTTTTGGGGGTTTTTCCTCTGTTTATTTCGGTTATATGATGCTACATACTTCAATATCAATCATGAACATACACTACCGTCTCTTCGAGGGCACATTTTTATGTGTAAATTGTGGAAAATCCTCTTGGTAGGCAACTTTTCTACTTTGTTCTCCTTCGCCTGCCCTACTATTTGGTGGATTTCCAGCAGATGAAAATTGAAATGTCTTCCAGGAATTACGTACCCATTTCTTTCGCTTTTATTCTCATTAAAGAATTAAGTAACCCATGTTCCCATGAATCATAAATATGTGGTCCTGTTCATAATCAAATTTATTTTGATACAGGTTCAGCTGATTTCTGTGGTATCAACTATTACACCACGCGCATGGTTGAGGAAGCGTCGGATGAGCAGTATCTCTATTGGCCATGGTTTGGAAGTAAAGAGCTTGGTCTGGTTTTCACATATGATCCTACATGGCAACCAAGTTACGATTGGCTCGCGGTATGTACATCAATAGGATATGAGAATTGGAATCTATTGACAAAAATGATCAGGAATCTATACTTTCTGTAGTACATATACACCAACAATTATCAACTAAATTAGTTTATCAAACTAGTTTACAAAACTCAAATTAGTTTACAATACTAATTAGTACTATCTACTTAGTTTATCAACTAAATTTATACTTTAAAACTTAATGATGCGTCGTTCAAGTTGCAGTGACGTGTGCACAGAGGCAGTTGGTACACCCTACGATGGGTTGACGTACTCCATATATAAAGTATACATGAAAAATATTTTACCTTATTTCATACTAAACTAATATTTTTTAATACGCATCTTTATAACCTAGGTAACACTATATTTAATGTCTTTGAGTTTTTAATGCCTTTATTCAGAAATCGATTTTTCTTATATAGTCACTTTTAAAGTAATTTTTCGTACAGTTTCAGTACATGCATTATAAATTTCCAGAGCTATCCTGCAGGACTCCGTCGGCTATTGAAGTCATTGACAGAAGAGTTTGGTAATATAGATATACAGATCTTTGAGAATGGTTTTGGAACGTCTGATGCTTCCCTCAATGACACCGAGAGGCTGCAGTTCATAAAGGACCACTTGGAACAGGTATGTTAATCTTTAACTTTTTTTTTAATATGTATGTATTTGAGGAGTTTTGTACATTGTCAAATACTACTTATTTCTGAAAATAAACTAATCTTTTTGTATTTTTTTGGTAATTGTCTTTCAAACAAAGCCAGTGATTAGATAGTTTAAAAACGAGTCTTTGTATTTTTGCACACGACGAATTGATAAGTCTTATTCTCAAATTTGAATTGTGTATAGGATTTTGTTAGTCAAACAATAATAATTTTGAAATTACTCCACTTAAATAATTTTGTCGTCTTCATTTCGATTTATAGTTTTTTACTCAGCTACAATTTAAAGCATTTTTTTATTGAATTTAACTTAAATGATCTGATTCTCAAACAGGTGCTTTTATCTATAACAGAAGATGGCGTGAATGTAACAGCTTACACAGCCTGGGCCCTCATTGATAACTTTGAGTGGATAAGTGGATATACGTATGTATTCAAACAGTTTTGTACATTATCAAATACTTCTTAATTAATAGAAACATTTATAGGAAAACGTAGGCTTTCACTTTACTTTCTTTCTATAAGCGTTATATAATATATATACGACTAGCTGATTCGGCAAACGTTGTTTTGCCATACATCAATTTCCCTGATTTAAATTTTCAACTAATAAATGAAAAATAAGGGTTGATCGTAGAAGGGTGAAAAATTAGGATTGTATGTATTTTTGTATCATAAAAAAAATAGAAACTAAAAATTTTGGCTAAAAAATAAAAAATTAGGGGTGGACTACCCTTAACATTTAGGGGGATGAAAAATAGATGGCCATATGAGCTCACAAAGTTTCATGAGAATCGGTCAAGCCGTTTCGGAGGAGTTCAAGTTCGATTGTTACACGAGAATTTTATATATTAGATTATTAATACTGTGTTACTCAAGGCAAGTCACGCTTCAATGTAATGTTAATGCATTCTCATTAAAAAATGTAATACATCCATTTAATCATGGAAATGCGTCTTTTTTGCTCTTGCCACTAAAACCTGTTGACTTTTTTTAGACGATCGAATGCCTACTAATGTGTTTTATTTAGAAATGAGGTTACCAAATATAGTCGTTAAAGGAATTAGGAACTCATTCTACATCTCATATTCCTTAATTCTTCTTCACAGATCCAGGTTTGGTATAGTCCACGTTGATTATAGCGACCCTGAGCGCAAGCGCACTCCAAGAGCCTCTGCCTACTACTACGCAAATGTAATAAAGAATCGAAAAGTTTGATAATAACTCAGTCGCAATTTTCTTTGTGATACTATTATATATGTTTAGCTAACAACTTTGTTTATGGAATGTAAAGATTAAAAAGGAAATAAACCATATATGATATATTATTATATCAAGTTTTTTTTTGTTCAAATACCTGTGACAATATTTAATATCCTTAGCATTACCTCGTAACTGACAACATAGAGGTATAACTAATAAGACCTAATGATGCCGATCAGCTTCGCCTGAGATCCACATTTCGGCGTATGTTACAGAAGTTTTTAGAAGAATTGGATATAATTAATAGAATCAGCCGTTACTTTGCGGAAGTTCGTATTAGTATAAAACTCTAATAGACTAACTTACCAGCAATACTTCGCAAAAAAACTACTAAAGTATGAACAACGTAAATTGAGCCATCATCCTGAGGATGCTCCGGTTTCGGGGGCGAAACGTGCGTCAAGTGTTTACGGGTTTTTTCCAGGATTTTTGCTGTTTCATTGGTCTATAAGAGTTTTAGAATTAGATAACATGTACAATTCTTATCGTTGGTTATAAAATCTACTTCAGATTGCTATTATTTTACGGAAGGCGTACACAAATTCTCTTAATGTTTTGTAAAAACTATCCAGCAGTCGTATTTTCCATTGTTGACGTAAATGTATCATATAATTTTCAGTTCCGTGTTTATTTTATCGAGATTCTGCGATAAACACTGCACTTTTATCAAATCTTTGCATAATGATTAGGTATGTTAACTAAAATATATTTATAACATATGGAGGACCTGACAAATGGATAAGGACGGCCTTTCTCTTTCACTTCCACCATCCCATATATTTATGTAAAGAAAAAGGATAACAAATAATTAAAAGAAGTGAACAAATTTTCACAGTGCAACGAGACGGGACACACTTTTCGTACAATTAAATAGCGATAATTATTCTTGAATAATGTATATATTGTGTATTTAGGCAGAAATTTCTGTGTCATGGATATAAAAAAAAATTGTCACATTTTGTGGCTTCGCTATTGTTTCCATCGCTGTATCCTACATTAACCCTGGGACGACCGACCGCCAACGAGGATGACATTGCCTCTGATAAAATGGATTAATACAATTATAAATTTATAATTCCATTGTTAATTTCAAAAAGAATTATATGCAGATATAGGATGTTCTTGGCTATTCAATATTAAAAGCTTCGGTAATTTGACAGTCCCTTTACCTTTTATTAAAAGTTCGACTCCTGGCTGCTGTACTGGTACTGGTACTAACCGGTCGTCCCTGCCCATATGGCCGAAGCCCGAAGATGACAGCATGAAACTCCCACTAGGAAAGGGTTGACTGTTAGCCCCTTGCATAAACAATGTACTACAACTTTTGTTAAGAGCAGCATCTCAGCATTTTATTAAGATAAGTAATCTTGATTTAGTTATGAATACAAAATTATGAAATCCAACAGACACCAGACAGGGGATTATCATTTACGAGGTCAAAGTACAGTTGACCGTTATTTGACATAATGTCAAAGATAACAGAAGTGTTTGTCAAAACAAAGCGATACTGGAAATAAATTGTTATCACAACTGAAAGGATCAATAGAGGATTAATTATTATCTTCGTAATATCCATCCTCACAATTAATAAACACTGGTTACTTCTCATATATTTTCTTCCGAATTTTGCATCTTAATTTCTGTTTCGCTTAGCCTGTCCCACATTAATCAGTTTTGGATCTAAAACAAGGCTTATGATACGACTGTATCAGCTTGTGCTAAAAGCGCTTATACAGTCAACACAGCAGCGCATAAGGCGTGCAAAGGATTCATGTTATGTATTCATGTTTTAAGCAGTTTATAGAAACTCGATCAGTAGTTTATACTATTACATTAAGTGAAAAGTTAAGCTGAATAACAGTTTACATAAAAACTCTCACCTCTCCTTTACTGGAGGTTGGCCGTCAGCCACGCAAAGCGCATCTTGTCCTATGGCAGAACAGCATTCCCGCAGACGAAATATCGTCAACTAACGTTACACAGCCATGACTTCTTCTGTATCCTCATGCGCGTTTCTCTCGTGAACTTCATCATAATGATTATGAGTAGCTGCAGGTGCTAGTGGTGATGGCCTAGATATACAACTTTCTGTTGTTTAATTTTCTGTTATTCCATTGAGACCTCTGGATGACTCCTGATGCTGCTGATTTTAATTTTAAATGTTGGTCTCTGCAAATACATGAAAGCAGAGGATGAAAGTATAGTTTTGTTATAGAGATTAAACTGAAAAATATATTTATATATAATAAGGCGGTAGGAGTGGCAAATGTCCTCTCACTAATAGTAAAACAAAATAGAAGGAATTCCAAAATATAATTTTATAAGTAAAATTTAAATTGCAAATTCTTTTTTTTTTTTTTTTTTTTTTGTTTATGCATAACTTATCTTTGTCCAAAATACCGTTGTAACAATTGAGTAATCCTCACCCTCCACAAATCCACGTGTACTAAAGAACTGACAAAAATGTAAACAATACTGAAAGATAAGTTATCTATAATTCTAAAGAACGATAAATTTAACCCCATGTATAGTATATATTGTAATAAGGCGGAAACGTCAAGAAATAGTGCGGAAAATGTTTCGATTAAGCGCGGTTGTGAGGTAAGTTTTTATTTATATTTATAATATTTATACAGTACATTTAAATTACAAAATTTTCAGTTCTATATATTACGTGTCGCTTTGGGGTATCCGTTTGTTTCTAGGATCTGTCTTCTGTGACTCGTGACAAATTGTGAATTTTCTTGTTGCAAGTATTAACTGAACAAATACAAGAAAAATGCATTGATACAGGAGGAGTTCGACCGCAGTGTTGATAATCGTAATTTACGTAACGAGGCATCGGAGTTTTTCCGGTTTAGCAACTTATTTTGTCTTCATTCTATATTTATTCGTAGTTAAATGATGTGAGCCCACCTATGTTACTAAATTGTGAAAGATGTAATAGGCCGTACTATAAAAGTGAGTCTTCAGAGCAGAGCTTATAGCACTAATCAGAGGGCTACGAAAAGTAAACTGGAAACTGTTTTAATACCCTCCAGATCTCCTTACACATAAAAAAAATCAAAAATAAGTATAAGAAAGATTGAGGAACGACAAGTGTCAGGTAAATTTTTGATACCTACACATGCCTGTCGATGTGTTGTGAACCCATGACAGTAGAAAGAAGTCACAATTAGAATCACAGCGTCCGCAATCTTCTTAATTAATTACTATATAATTGAATTACTACAATTATTCCCTCATTAACTGATTATTATAAATCATCGAGTGCACGAGGTACAGAGAACGATCAAGGTTAGTGTTAGTCAGGATTGATATTTGGTTTTTCCATTCTTTCCGTATACTGTCATTTTTGTGTTGATAACGATGATGAAAGTAGGTATAGCTAGAGTCAGGCACCAGAGAGTGGAGTTGTACTGGATCAAGGCAGATTAACAAGTAAAGGAGGCAGCAACAAGGTTGACAAACATAGCTGTATATGCAAGTTCCTAAAGACGTAACCTCAACCTAACGTAAACCTAAAGAATTCAAAACTTTGAAAATGGAATAGGCAAAATGAGTCACAGAGCACAAAGCTCAAACGATGACAGGCCACGGTCCTTTCGCTGATTACCTGTAAAGATTTCAGCTAAAACCTGAATGATAAAGATATTAAATGGTTGCAGTTTAATATCTTTGTCATTCAATTGTTTAACAATCCTCGCCTATATAAGCGCGCGTCGCGATAAGAGCCCCGCCGCCCCGGAAACCCACAAGTTTGTAAATAGAATAATCCCACTGGCGGCGTGGTCTTATATTAAAAACATTGCACTACAACTTAGAGTTTAATTTAACTAAATTTCAGCCAGATCAACAATTGTAAAGTTTAAAAATATTCCCGAAAAAAAGGACAAAATTATAGAATTAAAAAACTCATAATATCGCGAAATTCAATCTGTATTTTGCGATATTCATAAAATTGTATTATCTTTACAAATAATAATAAAGTATATATAATATAGAATAATTTAGATATGAATATTTTTGCCCAAGTTTGCTGGTGGCAGCGTGTGTTGCGGAGCGAAAATTTCCTCCCGGATTCAAATTCGGAGCAGCTACAGCTGCCTACCAGGTGGAAGGTGCCTGGAACATTAGTGGTAAGTGCAAATAAGAGATATATAAGTGGGTGGGTCGTATTTTATTAGCACTTTAATAACTGTGTGTTTATTTTGGCAGTTAAACTAAAATAATAACATCTTATTTCATGTCTAGATAAATCACCGAGTATATGGGACACATTTAGCCACGACAATCCAGAAGTCATCACCGACAGATCTAACGGTGATGTGGCCTGTGATTCCTACCATCTGTGGGAAGCTGATATAGCCTTAGCCAAGGATTTGGGTCTGCATTTCTACAGGTAAACTTATGCTGTATTTCTTAAACTGTCATTAAGTTAGTAGGAATATACAAGTTTTTTAATATTATTAATTGCTTTACCGCTTGGAGAGGGAGATATGCTCAGCTATTGAGCTCATTATGATCCTGTCAGTGTATTATGAAAGTTATTTTCGGAATATACCTCATATTCAGTATAAAAGTAGAATATACATATTCATATATAGTGGCTCGAAATACTGTTAAGTATATACGTCGTCGTCGTCCTATGACACCCCAGAGGTGCAGAGGGTCTCCACTAATGACCGCCACTTCCAAATATATACGGCGTATCGTATATTACATATCCTTAAAGTATCTTATATATATTTATCCATATTTAAGGAAAGTTATTGTAATTATTGACACGTAATGTACTTGAAAATATTTACTATCGCGCGGTAAAAAATATTCGTGATTAAGTTCTCCAATATAACATAACATGAGTTACTTTATCTATGATAGCGACGATAAGGCTAGTTGGACTCATTGCTGCAATACTTTTATTAGAAATTCAAATATTTAATATGAATTTTTAATTATATTAATTATATAAATTATACTATACTAAACAAAATCATTGAATAACACGGATAAAAATGAAACTTATTTACTAAAATTAATTTAATGAGTGTGGAACCTGTGGTAATACTGCTGCCACAGGTTCCACAGTCTTCTTAAATTCAAATATACGCTTCGAGCGGTTTCTGATCACGATTGGTCTCATTTTGGATTGGATATTTTATCGATGATCGCGTTCTCAACCGATAACCGTTCCGCGTTCACAAGGTGTCATCCATACGTTGTCATTGCGTGATGATATCATATGTTTAGTCTTCCTGGAAAGATAGTCTATCGAACACGGACAATAAAAAAGCAGGAATTTTATATAGGTATTGGCGCGTTCAACGAGAGAAAACTCGCCATTTTTATAAACATGAATGAATATTATTATCGAAATACTTTGTCATCTTTGGCCATATTGTATTTCGTAAAATAATAGTTAGTTAACAAAAATAATAATATGTCTTATTTTAATATCTGTGATATTTTACCGACACAATGCAATTTGCATTTAAATAAAAGGTTGTCGAAAGTCTTTTCATTTAAAAATATCGACTTCGAAGGGGTAATCTCTATAAAAAACATTTTCCTTATAAAAAAATATTTCGGCGAGAACTAATACCGAAAAAAATACTTCGTAGAAAAATATCTATACGATAAAGAAATTTCTATTGTAACGCGTAAAACTTCAAAAGAAATCCATTACATCAAAACATTGTAATCTTAAATTCTCAGAATATTTAAAAGAATGTACTAAAAATAGTAGATTTCAAATGTTTCGTGTGGATTGTTTACACGATAAGAAATATACGAACTATCTTGTTTTTATCGATGAGTAAAGGCCATATCTTATACATCAATGTTTGTAAATATTCATTTATAAATAGGTATAGAAAACTATATACTTAATAGGATATTCAGATTTTGTAATCAATTATATATTCTTACAAAGTAAATCTATAAGTTATTAAAATATTCAACATTTTACGAAAAAATTAAGTGTGACGCATAAACAAGTTGACAAAAGATCAGAAGACCCATCATTGTTGCCATGACAACGATATTTTTCACGCAAATTACAGTATTAAGTAGATATACCAGCTTACAAAGCTATGGAAAGCTAACTGTTACCTGTAGTTTCACTCCCGTAGTAAAGAGAAACCAAATCGTTTGAAGCGTTTAAATTCATACAATTTATTTCAACCTATTATTAGTTGTTGATGTTAGTTGTCAGCTTCTCCAAACCATAAAACATAGACAGTGAGGAAGACTTTTGCATTTATAACATGAGTATGGATACTTAAATAATTTTTGTTTAAGATTCTCAATATCGTGGTCTCGATTGCTTCCCAATGGCCATTCAAATTATGTTAGCGAAGATGGAACGCGTTATTACAATAATTTGATAAATGGTCTGATCGAGAATGGAATTGAACCAGTTGTTACCTTATACCATTGGGATTTACCGCAAGCATTGCAAAACTTGGGTAATTATAACATGAAGTATTTATATTGTGGTTGCGAGGTCCCGATCAAAGTTCTCTCAAGACCACATATTATTCTCTTTAAAGATCCTATTAATAATATAAATTAGTTCAGCATTTGAAATTGAAGTCAATACTTCAACTAGACGGAGATATAAAACAGGTCTTTAAAGATTAAAGACTGCTATATATTATGAATATCTATCTTTTTAGGTGGTTGGACAAACCCGGAATTAGCAGGTTTGTTTGAGGACTACGCTGGGGTAGCGTTTCGTCTTTTTGGAGATCGGGTCAAGACTTGGGTAACGTTTAACGAGCCGATTGTCTTCTGCGATATTGCATATGAAACTGGAAGATTCGCACCCGGTATTGCTCTTCCTGGAATAGGAAATTATATATGCACTAAGACGGTAGTCCTGGCTCATGCGAGAGCTTACAGGCTGTACGACACGAAGTTCAGGGCTCAGTATGGAGGTAAATACTGTTACTATTTAATTTTTACTGTAATTTAAAATCAGACTGATGAAATTGACAGTATCAAAGGCGTAATATTAAGAAATAAAACATAATTAATTGCTTCATTTCGAATGATTTGATTTTAATAATGGTTTTTGGTTGTGTATGTGGTACACTAACAAAAAGTAAACAATCATTTAACAGATAAAAGCGGTGGTGTGTGATGTGGACCTACTACATCCTTCAATATTTCAAAAGTATTTTATTACACCGCACTAGAAAGATTTTTTATGTAGACGACATTTTGTGTGCTATTACATTTTCCAGTCCATAGACAGAACCCAGGAACCAAGTCAACAATTACGGCTACGTATAGACAATATCCATTTGAGTATATTTAACTGCTTTGTTCGTACAAATATTTTGTACGTTAAACAACAAATATAGCTACTTTATAAGTTACATTATAAACAAATGAAATATTAATCTGTTTTAGGAAAGGTTGGTCTGACGAACCAACACCTCTGGATTGAACCAAAGAACTCTGATGAGGAAAATAATGCAGAGCTTATGAGACACCTATTTGTATGTATCCAAAAATCTAAATCTATATATTCTGTTTACAGCTTATTAGACGGAAAGCGTTAAAATATGTTACAGTTTTGAGATACTAAATACAAGGCTAAATACTGAATTTAAGGCGACATACTAAAAAAGAAGTTATTTTTGGAAAAGTTATATTATGGTGTCTTCATTCTCAATTTCAAATAACTATAAACTTCTTAAAATTCGAATGGATTAATGAATAATTAGAAATAGCATATCTTGCTCTACTCAACTTTATGTTAAAAATTATCGAAGTGTATTATTGCAGGCATTATCCGCGTATCCTATATTTTCCAAAACTGGTGGTTGGCACCCCATTGTTGAGAAAGGCATAGCTGATAAGAGTGAGCTAGAAGGATACACTCGCTCTCGCTTACCTGCCTTCACCCCGGAAGAAATTGAATTTGTCAATGGTAGAGTTCACAGATGGAATCTTCTCCTTTTTGCCCCTTTGGTTTCTGTTTCCAGTGTAAAAGGAATGCTAATCTATATTATGAAGGCTCATGCTTATTAATAAATCACGATAAAAATTGGGAAAAAGGGGGGGGGGGGGGGGGGCGTTTCCCACCCCCCCAAACACACCAAAAAAAAAAGAGAAAAAGGCAAAAACCCCCGGGGGGGGGGAAAATCCAAACCCCCGCCACGGGAATTTTAAAAAAATTGGGGGGGTTTAAACAACCCCCCCACCCCCCCGAACACACACAAAAAATTTCACCAAAAACGGCTAGTCGTTTGCGAGAAGTTCAGTGCCACACTCACAATATATTTATTATTTATAAATGAATTGTGCAAAAGCAATTTTTTCCTTGTGCAAAGAGAAACATTTGTTTATCGTAATGAATTGCTTTAATTACTTAACAAGATGATACATTTTCAGGTGCGTTTGACTTTTACGGACTAAACTACTACACCTCGCGAATCGTTGAGACTGCTGCGGCAGACGAAAAGCTGATTTGGCCAATCACTGGCAGCTGGGAATTTGGTCTGTCTTTGAAGACTGATACGAGTTGGAAAGATGGTTATGAGTGGCTTGTTGTAAGTTTAATAATATATTTTTTATATAAATTTATATAAAAAATATATCATATATGAATATCAGATATACAGTTCCTACTTAAACAAAATGATGAACAAAACTAAATATTCTATATAGTATTATATGGTACTACCATATTCGGTAGCTTAGCTTAGTATAATAGGTACAAAAAAACAGCACGACAATCTCAAAACACTATTGAGCATGTTGGCACAGAAAAGAGAACACCTTTTACAAATTAAATTATTTGATATCGCCGCTTTCTTCTTACACATATGCCTAATTATTATGTTTTATCACATACTAGGAGCACATTTACTTTTACTTACTTACTTTGCCTTAAATACTTTATTTGTTATGTGGCAATTAAATTATTATTTATGATTGTAGAGCTACCCTCCAGGTCTTCGCCGGCAGTTGAATTGGTTAAAGCAGCAGTTCGGTGATATTGAAATAATGATACTGGAGAATGGTTACTCAATGCCAGACCCTGTTTTGTACGATGAAAGGCGAATAGACTACTACAAAAAACATTTAGAACAGGTAGGTTTTAATTAACATATCCGTACAAACATTTCGTTATATTTTTTATAGCTTTTTTATTAAACAGGATCAACAGACATGACAAACTATGCACTGACAGAAGTTATACAATTAAATCGTATTCTTTGTAATAGTCATTATCTAATATATAAAATTCTCGTGTCACAATGTTCGAACTTGAACTCCTCCGAAACGGCTTGACCGATTCTCATGAAAGTTTGTGAGCGTATTGTGTAGGTCTGAGAATCGGCCAACATCTATTTTTTATCCCCCTAAATGTTGGCCACCCCTAAATTGTTAGTTTCTATGTTTTTATTCTACAACATACAAAAATACATACAATCCTAAATTTTCAACCTTCTATGGTCAACCCTTATTTTTATGTATTAAGTGAAATTTGAAATCACATGTATGGCAAAACAACGTTTGCCGGATCAGCTAGTTTAACTATAATAATTATTGTAAAGGACGGCCTGAATGTGATATGTTTATCGGAGTCTCGCCCTCGGATTTATCAGTCTAAGTACGAATTTACCGGAAGTGGGAAGAGTGCTATTTGTCCTTAAATGCTGACGTTAGTCTGTTATAGCAATATTTTCCTATTTCGATATACTATTACCATTTTTGTTTGTATATATTAACTATGAGAACTTGCTCAACAGCTGCCGCATCCATAATTATAATGATAGTATATTTCAATCTGACGATGAACCTATAATCTTATTTATATTAGGTGTATCTAGCGATAACCGAAGACAAAGTAAATGTTACGGCCTACACTGCGTGGACTCTTATCGACAATTTCGAGTGGACTAGCGGATACACGTAAGAAAATTACATATCGGTCGAATTCTTCGTTTTAATTGTAGCAATGTAAACAAACATGACAGAAAGAGACGAAATGGTCTTTAGAGTAAAATAAGAATTCATTTTTAAGAATGATGTAATACGTACATGGCAAGTACGAGTATGTAAACACACATGTGTGTGTGCATTATGTGTAAAAGTTTTTAAGAAACAATTTTGAATTATGCATCATAGATATAGGGCAAGTATTTAGATATTTTTAAATCATGATGTCAGCTTCTTGTATACCAATTCTAATCAAATTGTTCCAGCACTTTGCGCGTGAAGAATTAACAAAAATACACTCTTATAAACTTTCGCTTTTCTACTATTGGTTAATATAAAATTCAAGGATTACTTCATTCGTTTTTCAGGTCTCGATTCGGTTTAGTGAATATCGACTTCACGGATCCAAATCGCAAACGGACGCCTAGAGCCTCCGCTTACTACTATGCAGCTGTTATAAAAAGCCACTCACCTGACCTACCTCAACATTAGCATATGCGCTGGTGACTTATTAGTATTTGTGTGACTGACTCTTATGGGATATTGCATTTCTGTCTCTACGAAGACTCGAGTGCGGCCTATCGCCATAATTACATTACAATATTTCTTGCGTACATGTCAAGACAATTATTGTATTGTATGTATTATTAAATTTGGGACCCCATATTGGGGTATAGGATCTATGGAAGATCTTAGAGTAAAGTGTTATATTACATTTATTGTTAAGATATATTGTTATGTAATAAATAATTATAGGAAGTTTTTTTCCGTTTTAATTATAACGTTATTATTAATTATAACGTATTAACGTATTTATTTATATACTTCCACTATAATATTTTTAATGAAGTGACTCACTTACTGTTGAATATATTTTTATATTAGTACGGCAGGACTGTCTTGCTAGACTTGGCATTCTTTTTATATTTTCATGGGATACCGTTTTACTAAAGTACTTCTGTACTATCTGTCACATATTAATTAAATTAATTTTGTTAAAATATTTAGAGTTTAAGTGTATGAGTATTCACCACATGTGTGTGGACTTTTATGTAGAGCTCTCATTTGATACTACTCAGTGACAATTTGTAAATATTTTGCGCCTGTAGGATATTAATTAGCACAATAGAGTAAACTGATCTAAGTATGCATTTATTTATATGGACTCGTACTTACAAACTCATAACAATTAAACAAAGATCGATGGGGCTTTAATTAAAAGTAAGATTTCGATCCTTTATCAAATATATTATATACGGCAAGGGTGCACTGGAGCTCAATGGGTCTTATTCGGCCATCATTCACGAATATCCAACGACGAACGACGGGATTTTATAATTCCCTGGTTAATGTGCCGAGGGCTCGAGGAACTGCTTCGGTTAATCATTTATTCCTTAGGAATGTAACTCTGCATCTCTTTTTCTGGCATATTATTTTCTGGATTAGGGGAGTCTTTAAATAAAAAGCTGTTTGTATTGTGTGTAGCTGAATGTAAGCCAAGCGTGATTACCAATAATGCGTCAATTATCAATAAAATAAAACCCACGTTCTACAATACAGCAATTAGTGCTGGAATTTATTTATTTATTTAATTCTTTATCACACATTAACAATATATAATAAATAGTTATATGATACAATATTAACAAGTGAAAATGTGTAAAGGGCGGCCTTATCGCTAGTAAGCGATCTCTACCAGGCAACCCAACAGTGAAGGAGATATTAAAGCCGGAGAAATTAAATAGCAAATAAAAGAAAATCATATCAGATATCATTTTATTAAATCATCCTTGATTATAAAACTGATGTTGAGGATTCGTATTGTTAAAGACACCGCAAAAGTTATTTTTCTCCAAATCACATTTTTCTTTTGTCACATTTTCTACCTCTTCTGGTTGGGGTGGCAATGTTGTAGTTTCAAGGGTTCTCGCTACCACACATACGAACAATATAATTGTTAAAGTCACCATCATTCCTATAAGGAAAATTATTTATAGTTAATAGATTAGTAAGGTTATTTTTATTATACGCCGGTTATATAAATAGAAGTAAAATTAATATCTATATCGTTATTGTAATACTTTTGTTGTTAAACGACAAGTTTATTAACACCACCTAACGTCTAGTATTGGCAATGGATTGATTCATCAGTAATTCTATGAGTCAGTATTTACTTTTTAATTGCTGATAGCTAAATAAGGACCCTATTTATCTTATACTTTTTTCTACATAAAAAATATAAAATAAAGCTAAGGGAAAACTAGTGTTCGTTTTTTCACGCGATTTCTCGTTAATTGTGATGTCTAGAGCAGACTAGACTTTAGCAAGATATATTTTTATCCAATGATTTCAAAAAGAAAGAAAAACCGCTAAAAATAAAAAAAGTAGATAGTAAGTCCGCGTTGCATTCGATCATTATTTTTGGTGTTTTTATTTCTAAACTGTGTGTGATATCCTCTTTAATATTCCTTCATTTAAATAAAATGTTAGGACAAATTTATTAAAAATCAAATACATAACCCGAAAGGTTTACATTTTTTGTTTAGTAAAACGTTTTTCTAAGAGGAAAAAACTGTGGTCGTTAAATAACAAGCTGACAACTCATGTCAAACATGGTCTACTATTTACACAGCTGACAATGCTCACAAAAATCCAGATTGTGGAGCATATTTCATAGATTAATAGGAATAAGATTCGATATTAATGATACTTTATAAGCGTATTTAATACTGCACGATAGGCGCTAACACAATAACACATGTCTTAAGATGTTCTTAGATAGCATTAGCTTAAAACTTTCTTATATATATTTCTCAGCCATTGGATGTATTAACAATTATATAATTGGAGTAAATAATTCTAATATAATAAACACGATCATGGTTATTACCAGTTATATATTGAAACTGTTAATTTTTAATGTATAAAGCTAAAAAAATATAGATATATATAGACTAATGTCTATATTGAACCTTTTTTCTCACACACTGTTCATGGCATCGTTCTAGAACAAATATATAGCTGTGTTATTATAACATAATTATTAAAAACATATAATATTTCCTACTTTTACATTACAAAAATTACTCTGTTAGATGTGAAGTGAAAATTTATATACAAATTGTATTGTTAAAATACGTACCACGGTGAACACAACACAATAGTAACAAAACGTGTCGGTTGTATGAGTCACCGTTTAGTCACTGCTTCATTGCATTAACAATTGTTTCCTGTACTTATTATAAAGTTCAATACCACCTTTTTGACAGAGATAAGTTTAAATTAATACACATTTATTAGTTATGTCAATTTTTTATTCAGTGATGGATCTGTCTTTTACTTATTTTCGTGTTTTCAATAATTGAAGTGTATCTATTACTCTTTGAGTGTATCAGAGAAATTCGTGTGTAAGGAAACGACTATGCTTCATTTACGTATAAAAGAAACTGGTTTTTATTTGTAATTGAAAACAATAAAGATTATTCGTAAATTATAGGTTACACATGTCAATCTATTGAAAATATAAACAATGTTTAAAATAATGTGCAGTAGTAGCAAACACAAGATTACATTAATTATATAAGCGTCATCTATGCGACATTTATAGTATGTCAATAGGACGTTTTCGTGCTATTATTTAGTCAACAGATGGCGCAATTATAAATAATAAACATTTTGGACGTATTTTTATGATAAATGCTTTAAGAATGGAAGTGGGCTATATTAGAACGAAAATCAAAGTAATTCATTTTACATTGTTATAAGACAAAGGCTAGCCGAAACACTACACTAAGATAAATGCCATCTTGTGGCAATTATAGACACAGTAACGAGAATCGAGTTATTTGTCATAGTTTGTGGCCGAAAGTTATTGAAAACATATTAACTGAAATCCATACTCTAACCTCGCGGCATTGTGGCCCATCCCGGCTACACTGCCCTTGACAGTACTGTAATTTTTGTCGACATCTTATGAGAAATTTACTTTCAAATTAATCATACGTTGTTGGGAATTGACCAAGCCCCTTGACATCAGCAAGACATACAGTTTGTATCACAAACGTGTACTACGTGTGTCACACACATATTATCTAATATTTCTAATATCAAAATGTGAAATAACTTTGTTACCACTATTTTTTTTTTCTTTAAGAAAGTCATGTCCCTCCAAAACATAATTTTGCAACGAAAGCCTTATATACCTTAAGAACAGATAAGTCGGATTCGATGGTGTACCGTAAACGTATTTGATATGTTTACACTGTATGATGTAAAATAACAGATGAATACTTCGTTTAAAGCAGTGCAATTGGACTGTTTTATTATACAGTTAATACGGATATAAATAATTAATAATAAATAGTATAAATCATTTGGTTTACGTTAATAAGATCTATTTAAATACATCTTCTTTAACGGATATTAATTGCCTCTTTTTACAAATACACGATTTTTCATCTACGAAATTATAGTTTCGCAAGAATATCGTTTGAGCATTGTTATATTTACTTTGACATAAAGTAATAAAGCGGACGACATTAACTATATTAAAAAAATATCTTTAGTTACTGACAAACAGCAGTTTATCAGGATGTCTCAAAGACATGACAAAGAGGGACCTAAAAATTAACGGTTGACAAAACTTCTTAAACATATAATATTTCCTTTCTCGTTCGCGGTATCTTTTTATATTTCGCTATGTTCGAAAGTTTTGAATAATTGTAAATATTTATGATAGTCTGTTAGAGAATTTCGTTGCCTAATCCTTTAATTTAATCTATTTTAATACAAATCACGGATAGGCTAAGCTTCACCCGTCTATAGTCTATACATTATATAAGATTTTTCCCAGGGCTGGGAGAGAGGGGCCACACGTCCGATAGCCGCCAACGCGTCCGCACGCGCGCCATGTTGTAAGCCTCTGCACGCACGAGAAAAATGTCAAAATACAAGTTTTTAATTGTTCTTCTATTCTCTGTGGTCCTGGTTGCTGGTGAGTGTTTCTTTTTTCCAGCCATAAACTGTACTTTTATGTCTGCGATTGACGTTCCCCTTGCGTGATTTATTTGTTTTCCTCCTGGAATGTAATGTAAATGATAAATATTTATGGGAGCTTTAAAATTTGGTTAAATGAATTATCATAAAATTCATATATTTCAGTAAAGATTTTATTTTATTTCTTTTCACTTTTAGAGTAATAACAAAAATGTTTAATTTACAATGATCACCGAATTTCCTTACTATCTCTACCATATTTTATCATAAATTATTACGAAGTACCTTTATAATTTCATACATAATTTTTAAATTAGGACCAGGTAAATCAATTGGTTTGTATGTAGGCATTTATTTCTCGACAAATTACAGGATTCCCTACAATATGTAGAGTCATATCCCTAGAGTGATATGATGTAGGTGAATATTAAAACGTTTTTAAATACTATTATTGATGTTCAATAACATTGTTAACTAATTTGAACAAATTTAACGCGGTTTAAATGGCCTTTATGGATATATAATTGATAAACTGTATATAATATTTGTGGTCCCTGGTGACCACAAATAGGCATATTGTTTTAAATCCTTGCTACTATGATAATATATAAAGCTAAAATAAAATGGTATGCAAATCCGCTGGCTGGATCGGAGCTAGATATAAAAAGTAAAGATAGAAACTTGAAGAAATATATAGTCTTCGACAAAATCGCGAGCGCCTGCTTGGGAGAAGTTTTGAGAAAAGTATAGCTATTTTGAAGTCTCGTACTCAGGACTTTAATAGCTTTAAACTAGCCGTTAACTAAGATTTTTCATTGTATTTCTTTGAAAAAATAACAAGTAAGTTTTTCCTTTGTACTATGGTTTTACGATCATTTACTTCCTTACGTTACTGTAATTTATCACTTCCATATTTATGGTGAGTACGCTCGTATGTGCGTACGTTTAGTACTAATTTAACACAAAACGTACATAGATATATGGAAAATATACTTTGCTGATAAAAAAATAAGTTTAAAATAGTCTGCACACAATTTTAACGAAAAAAGTTGTGGCGAATATTTTAGGCTACGGTCTATAATACATACGGCGTAGCACTCACGTAGATTTCTAGTTCGTAGCACAGTTGCAATGTAGCAAAGAATCAACGAGGTACGACGGTACTTTTTTACATACGTACAGTAGGTAGGTCAATTTATATGTTTCCACTTTGACCGTTATCTTTCACATGAATAACAGATAAATAGATAGTACATTTTTCACTTACGGAGAACCTACTCCTAATAATACAATATTATATTTAATTCTTTTCATATAACGTTTATTTCATAATACAGACAAACGGGACAAACGCAGGAGGCTCACTTGCTCGAAAGTGATACCGCCGCTATAAATTCGATAAAAAACTTCAATTTAATACTTGTATGTATTAAATTTTTTTTAACTTTCTCTCTCTTTTTGTATGTATAGCACTGTATACTATACATTCTTTTCAAATTTTCAAACAACATATACTTTATATGGAATCTGATTTCAGTAATTTATCATCTGACTGGAAATAAGTGACCAGCTCAATAAAATAAAATACATACGAGTACATTTGGTGAGAGTTTATTACATAAATCGAATGTGACATTAATTATTACTTCCGAAGACAATGCAATGATATACATAGTTCCGGTGGTGAATAAACTATTCAGGAACACGCAGTGCACGCGATTTTATAAGCTGTCCTAGTCTACTGATTTTATGGCATACAATCGAATCGCTTTAACTATCTCTTACAAGCGGTTTTATTCACTCATATAAATACTATGAAACAGATGTATTTAAGTCTCATGCCTTATGGTAATTAAAAGAGGTGGTATGTAACGAACGAACATCAATTTAAGTATTTTTTTTAATTCATTAGATAATTCTCATTAAAAAACATTTGAAATATTAACTACCAATTTCGAAGGATCTCGTCGATTTATTTAATATACCATCATCTAAATACAGAGAGATTAAAAGTCACCAAAATCCCCCAAATAACGGAGTTATATTTGTTTGAATTGTAAACAAAAAAATCAGCCTTAGTCAGCCTTTAATAGTAGACCAAACGATAGGAACTTTTTTTAGAAAATTACTGGATCTGTAATATTAAGCACGCAATGAATTCTGAAATGATTCTTCGGGTTTTCTTCATTCATGCACCCTCTTATATTGGGAGTAGCAAACCGAATCAGTTCCTGAGATGTTTATTATATTTAAAATAACATATTATTTACGCAGACGTTAAATAATCTCATATATATTACGAACACTAAATTATATAATACACGCAGTTGGAGGTTGTTTAGAGTGGAACCCTTTTCATACCATATGATTATATCAAAGGTTAAAGCAGTAGTTAAGTTAATAGAACGTCCCTTATGATAAAAATACAGCTAGTACTGGACCGAATTCGGGTTTTGTTAGATAAAATCAGTCCTCGGGTTAAGTAGGTACATATTCTGAGTTTTATCATATATATTATTGACAAACACCACAAGAGTAATCTTTTGCTTGTCTCTACATCTTTTTGGTAAATAATATAATATTATATATATAAATATTATATACTATATAGGAATACGAAATTATTCAACAGCAATAAGGATACTTATTCAATTTAAGGAGAAACGTATAAATAAACAATTAATTTATATTGTATTTGTAATGATAAAGTACAACAAAAAAAACTACAACAGTTTAAAAATCATAGCCAAGAAAATAAAAAAATAACTTCTATTGTTAGAAGATCGTTTGAAATTATATCTTTTAAAATATATTCATCACAATATTATATACGTGATAAAACCCAGTCCACCAACTTTATACTCCCCCCAATGGTGGAGGGTTTAATTCTCTTTTGTCATAGTCATATAAACATATATAAAACACATGTAACTCTCACACTTGAGTTTCGTAAGTTGTCCTAACGTGTCGTTTGGGGGTTGTTATATTAAGTAGGCAGACTTTAAATGCGTGGCCTTGTACTACTAGTCTAGATAGACATACCAAAAACGTAGACATACCATGTACAATTTTTTTTTTACATTCTTTAATTACTTTTGAACATGTATATTATTTAAAAATTACTTTGAATTTTGCGCCGCTTCATATATTTATTTAAATTCAATAGGAAATATCAAATGACATTATCGTGTGAAGTTTTAAACAAAATAGGATTGCAGTGATCGCCTTGCAAAATGATGGCGCCTCCGGTCATATTCCGGATACTTCAAAAGCACTTCAACTGTCGTCAACTTCGTCTGTCGAAGACTAAAAAAGATCGGGGCGGCCGCATTCTGCTAGAATTACAAAGGCTTTTAATGCTGTTAAAGTCAGACCTTTGCCGAAACCCCATTAGGAAAAAAAAAATATTATCACGAGAAATGAAGATTTTCGCTAGGATATGTCAGTTTTAGAAAACAATAGATCACTGAAGACTGGCCAGTCCTGTAACATCTAGCCAGACACGGACCCTTAAAATATGAGTTAGAAAACAGCTTACTGTAAAAAAGGATTACTTAAAAAATACACCGAGCGGTAGTAAAATTTTCCTTGGAAAATAAAATAAATCCATAATTCTTTGCCAAACAAATTAAATAATAAATAAAGCAAAGATGGACACTTCAAGCTTTAATATTATTATTTAATATTACATTACTTCATTAAATTTAAAAAAAAAATTAAACAGAACTTATTGGTGGATTAGGTATATAACTTTATATATTTCGCATATAAATTTTATGTATTTATTATTTCTTTTTTCTATTAATGCAAATCTATTAGAGCAATTTATTACCAATGTTCCCCCATATTGTTGCCTAGAGACTGTTTCTAGAGGATCAGCGTTTATTGAGTCAAAAAATATATGATATATAAATTAAATTGATTTAATATTTCGGTTACAATAAAAATAATGTGTTAAAAGAATGTAATAGTAAATTGTACGAATATTAGCACATGAATTTACAAAACTTAATTGTTATAATTCCAACAACTCCACCCGGAATACAATATTACATTAATGGTGACAGATGAACGGATGAACGTTGCCGGGTATACACTAAGGAGTTATCCGGCTTAAACTATGTTATAGCCGAGTACATGCGTGATAAATGACATTTCAAATTTCGATTTTAGAATTCGAATTTCAAATGTATCTAGTAATATATGGAGGCGCAAGTGAAAACTAGTTTATTTATATATACAAGATGTTTGCTAATTTTATATTTGAATACTTATTTCAAAACCACTCACAGATATTCCCAACCTATTAAATACTTTATGTAGATATTAAATTGATGTTGCGGTCACTAATCCTCGCAGTCAGAAACGCACTTTAAGACTGAAAAGGCTTTAGAATTTTTGTCTTTGTCACTCACATTAGGCCTTTCACGTGGCCAAATCAATAAACGTGACAAATCATTTTCAGTTTGAAGCGTATAAATTATACCGTAATTGTTTAATATATCGACTAACAAATTTAAAGCCTCTGCCCTCGATTGCCAACATTAAAACTACTTCAGCTCATAGTAATCACATAATTTGAAGCACTTTATTGCCCTTAAAAATACAAATTCAAATATACACAAGAAGACATACAAAAAATGCTTAAAACCAAGCTAAACTAAAAATAAAAACATAATATACAAAGTACTGTGCTCGTGTGAGTTCAATACAGTTAAATACAGAATTAAAAAAAACTATTATATTAAAATAAATTGTAAGAAATGTTGTGGTGAAATAAATTAAGGGAATATTATGATAATAATAATGATGATTTAAATTAACTTATTAAAAACCAGAAAAGACTGTTAGAATATTTCCATTATAATCTTAAACTTTCGTAATACTAGTAATTTTATAGCTATTATTTATTTGATAACTGTGTTGATAAATATGATAAATTTTTATATAATCACGTACGGCAATATATACTATAGATGTTTAAGTTCTTAGCGTATGTAGTCTTTAAGTGAAATTGTGTTTTTTGATAATAAGTCTTTAAAACTATTACTCGAAGATCCTAAAAATATTTTGTAGTCTGAGCACGTCTGACTTCTAAAGGTAGGGAGTTCTAAAGCAGGATACTTTGTACCGTAAAAGAGTGATAGAATTCAGTCTTATGGCTAGGAATTTCAAGAATCAGATTTTCACGATCAAATTATTATTTTATTACTAAAAACCAAACAAAAAAAGTACGAGGGAAGGTTTACTTGTACTGAACGGACACATTCTTCACCTAACACATTTCATTTTCGTTATATAACTAAGCTAATTTTCAAGAGCTTTAAAAAATAGCAGACAGCAAATTCTCGAATTTGGCAACTCGTTTAGTCTAACTTTTCTAATTTGCTTTTAAAGTAGTCTTAAATAGAAATTGTATAACAATACAATATAATAGTATTTCTTTAGTTCTATTTTATGAAAAACATCTCTTTTAACTAAAATGATACTTTTTTAAATATTTCAGCCAAACTTTTAAAATGAGACGTATAACTTCACTTTAAAGCTTTAGTTAAATAGAGGGATTTATTAAACCGTACATTTAGGATTGTTTTGAACCTGTTAAGTTTATAATTAACCTTTAAGTCTCATGAGATCTTTACTAGTTACTATGACAACTTAGATTTACAGCGACCCACTTTGCCCAGTTTTAACTGAAACATCAAAAATTTAGTTGTGACAGGACTCTAGGGTTCTTATAATACGAGACGAATTGGGGTTGCTATTCATAATTCATGTACTTAGTGCTGGAAAATGAAATTAGAACAAGGGTCGTGACGTACGAATCAAGTATTTCATTATAAGATATTTGATGTTGATTCAAAATATATTAAAAAAACGTCTAAAATCCTCTATTTGGATAAATTGTATAAGAAATAAATAAAAAATTCAAACTATCGTGTTACGTCAGTCACGGTAAAAAGTTGACACCATGTTTACATCATCGCAATTCAAATATGATACACCTCAGTATTATCGATTAAACGCACAAATAAACCCGATTAAATACACTCGGATATAACCAAATACCCGGATAACCGGACAATGCAGTCTATCATGAATATTGGAACAATGCCAACGCTGCAATAAGGTAGATGTTTAATATAATTGAATTTGGGAAGCGGCTTGGCGATACCACGAATTGTTTTAGCAAAATAAACCCGGTTTTACTCGAGCATGCAAAGACATGCACTTAATAAAGTAGAGTTACTCGTAGTAGGTTTTATGTTCTTTGTTTTATCGAATTGTTCTTTCATAAACTAGATTTTTGATTCTATTACATATCTGACAAAGCTAACGCTTGTGAAAATAATATGGCGCAGCTTTTGCTTAACCTGGGTAGTCAAATATATGAAAATAAACCTTTAATGTGATTTAACAGACATATGACGGCGTCATCATAATCGACGTTGTTAACAATAAAATGGAACGTGCCCATCTTTGTTTTTTTGGTTTTGATACTTTTAACCTCTTGGCTCTGAAGACGATTCGTAAGAGTATTTGATAAAGATAGAAATTTATAGATATATCAACAGAATATGAATTTTCATTTCTATTTGATATTGGGATAAAAGTGAGGCAGCAATTTAAATCCGGAGTTGGCCACGTACACAAACAATATTTATAAAGTAAAGTACAAATTTGAAAATGGAACTCTTCGGATGTAGAAAGTTGTTTTTTGTCTATCAATCGTTACTACATTATGGTACAATTAAAGAAAATCTTGTCATCATTAACTTGACTCGGCTAAATTTTGGTAGTATTATTTTCTACGATTTAAGTGTAATGTGACAACTATTTATAGATAGTTTGAGAATTGAGTCAATTCCAAACAAATGCCAATAGAGGCTATGGGTATTTCAGGATGAACTGAAATCAACAGAGCGGCGTACGTGCAAAGTGTATCTAAGCGGATGATTGATTCCTTTTTAATACGAAAACTGGATACGTAGCTACTGTTTTTTCATAGAATCCATACTGTGAATCGTACACGACCATTTGTTTACTGGAAATATTCGACTCCGTAAAGTTATTGTAAACGCCATTGCAGCAGACAATGCCCCAGACACACAAACGGGTTGTTGAAGGTGAAAACGTAGAACTTATGAGCCATCCAGCATACAGCCCCCACCTGGCACCTTGTGACTTTTGTCTATTCTTAAGGACCAATTACGATTTCACAAAACTATTCATTTTTTTGACCTTTAATGTTTTTTTAATTCATGCCGGAGTCTTAACGGCCCCGATTTTATTATTAATGTTTTTTGACAGCGTCTATCGTCATCCACATAGGAGTCTAAAGTTTTAAGTTCCACTCAATAATTTACCATGTTATAGATACGTTTTTATTAAATTAATATTTAATTTAAGGCAGGTGTCGCAACAAAAAAGAGGAGAGCCCGTAAATTAAAGCAAATACATTTTAATTGACGTAGGCCACCTATTGACCTATTTACCGAACATGAAATATTCGTAAAATATTTATTGCTTAAAATACAATTTTCGACATTAAACTCTCAATTTTCAGATGAAAAACGCTGAAAAATGTAGTGTGAATAGGTATTCAGATTGAGTGTGTGTAGGGGCTTTTGTGTTATGTGGGTCAGGGAATTAAATTGTCTATGAAATGCCAAAGGGAGGGATTGCGTAGAAAGCTTTTTTGGGTTAAAAGACAAAGACAGATTTTGAATTTTTTATTGTATAATAAAAATTTGTGGGCGACTCGTTTATCCAGACTAGCAAATTGGTTAGACGTTGTGGATATTAGAAATAAAGGTTCAGATACTCTCCCTGTCAGGAGAATATCTAAGAAATATACTTTGTAATATAAACCACATATTTCAAAGTCGATTACATTAAAGAGCTGGAATCTTAATTTAATTTATTTTGTTTTTTTTTATCTTGCTTGCCATATCTTGTTACGTCATCAAGTATTTATTGTAGTGGGATTTGACACGATAAGCACAAAATTTCACTTCAAATTATTGTCTTTTTGTGCTGTAAACTTAATATTTTATGTTAAGGTTTTATAACATTCCATACACAGTAAAAATATATATATAATCTCATATCCATTCCCGGTTTCCATTCGAGGTAGTGATCCATAAAAAAGCAATCTTCTATTGGAGCGTGAAATCTCTTCTTGAATCACGTTAAATCCGTTCCAAATTTAAACTTAACGGTAATTCGCTTTAAAAATTTCATCCGGGCGCACTGACCGGGTTATAGCAAGATACCCGGGCTGTTGCACTCGGTGTTGCCAGTGTTTTCTTGAATGGTAGATAAAATACTGAAAGGACTAGACTATTTTAGACTAGCTATATTATAGATATCGATAAGTGATATATTTTTTAGATTCACTTAAAAAAAAATGGTTTTAGTAAAATCATTGTATATCCATACAAAATGCAGATATATTTAATAACGCTGCTTTAATACATTTTCTAATTCACGTTAAACTTATCAGCGTGGTACCAGCATTTTGATCTTCAGTGTATAACCGATCTTTAGTGGGCAACACTGGATCTTGGATCGTTGCCAACCAAACGAGTTATAAATCTAATCCGGCTAACCGGTAAGCTGTGATGGATGCCCAGCACATTCTCACCCGGTTATCCGGGCCGTACGTCACGTTAAGTGCATGTACAATTTATGGGTGTATACAGCTAAATATATTACAACACCTGAAAGGGTGGAAAGGGAAACATCAAGCGGACCCGATTAATCTAATTTCGATAGCCATATGTAACTAAAGTACTAAGAAACGAACGTTAGAAAATAAATTATGAAATAAGAAGAACGTCTAATGTATGATATACTAAAGCGATTGTCAAATAGAGTTATCGCATAATAAAGAATAACATCATTATTATAAAGCTGCAGAGTTTGTTTCTGTCAAAGGTTGAACGCGCTAATCTCTGAAGGTGTGGTGTGAAACTACTGGTGTGAATCGCAAAAATTTTTTCGCGTTAGATTTATCATTTATCGACTAAGGCTATATACGATCTATCAAGAGCGAAGCATCGAGTGTTTAATGCAGAGTATGGGCCGCATGCTTTTTGAAGCTTAAAAATATTTATGAATAAAAATATTCGACGTCTCTAAAGGAGGAGAGTGGAGGGTGGAGGCATGAGCAAAGGTACCACGGGTGGGTAAATTTGTCAGTCTTACGTGTAAGTGGCGTCCAAGTATTGAGAGTTATGGAATACAGTTGTTTCTACGCCCACTGTGCAAGGCCAATAATCTCTGGGAGATTATTGGCCAACATCTATTTTTCATCCCCCTAAATGTTAAATGTACCCTTAAATTTTTCATTTTATTTTTAGATAAATTTTTTAGTTTCTATTTTTTTATGATACAAAAATATATACAATCCTCAATTTTTATTTATTAATTAAAAATTGAAATCACATGTATGGCAAAACAACGTTTGCCGGATCAGCTAGTATACATATTCATTATTATTAACATTGCTATATATATAGTTTTCTATACATTCACATACAGTACAGCCAAAAGCTCATCAAATTTGGACAGTTTCGGGGATCGATCGCCAAATTTTATACTCACAGGTTAGTTTAATACTTTGCCCCTCTGAGCTTTCGAGGGCCATGGAATTTAATTTTGTTAAAGTTAAGCCGTGACACTGTGATAAAAGTCTTTTCCCACAAATCCCAATCGTATTGAGAATTCCCTTTGATTAATCTTGAGTAATTGCTCTTTTTATGAAATCGTAATTTTTGCTGCTTCACCGACCTCGTCTCTTTTAATCTTTCCACGCAATTTAATCTTTTGATACAAATTTGATAAAATTTTGTATTTTAAGATATACCCTATATACCATTTGTAACTGACATCATTTGTCGTCAAATAGATAGAACCCAAGACCCTCTGGAAGGCAATATTAAGCCTCGGAATCAGTACGAATCCATTAATTTCTATCATGTATACCTTTTGAACACTATGAATAGTTGTATGTACTACGCGTAAAGCTATCGATGAATTATATGGTAAAGGCACATTTCTAGACAAGAAAAAAATTGCAAAATAAGTTTCTAAGAGTAATTACAAAAATTTCAAATGTCATAACATTTAATAAGCCTCGTTTACATAGAATCCTTAATGCAGCACAAAGTTTTCTCTAGAGAATATTTAAATTTCATACTGTAGCTAACTTTTGGACGTAACCGCAGTGTACAAATATTCAGTAGAACAAACGATTAAGTGGATTCTACTTAACTACTTGACCGTATATAGGGACCTTAGAATAGCTTATCCATCTTTCGTTATTTCTTTACAGAGTCAAAAGATAAATGTATAAAAGGGTGGGTGGCACAAGGGTACGTTCTATTCTCAGTTGTATTGAATATATGCAACAAATTTAATATGAATTTATTAAATTCATATTAAATTTATTTTTAAATTGGTTAGTCATTTTGGCATGGTTTTTAATAAAACACAACAATTTTCTTTTTATTGGTTGCATATCCTACTAATATTATAAACACGAAAATTTGTATGTACATAATTGTATGGATGTACGTATGGGTGAATAGATGTTTGTTACTCTTTCTACTTTTAAATCTACTCTATGGATTTTTATGAAACTTTTAAAAATATAGCTTATACATTAGAATAACATATAGACTACAATTTTAATAAGATATTCTCTGAATTATCGAAATTATCTGGGAAGTAGGTAAAATCTACGCGCTATTCTGGCCTGCGCTGCCAAAACCGCTACACATATGTATTGTTTGATAGTAATATTAATTCAATAGCGCACCACAATAAAATATATCTTATATGTAAGCCATTATAGCCAAAATAATGAAACATAACTGAAATTAAAAAAATATATATATGACACAGGATGCCAGTTATTTTTACAATACTAATAGATTTAATAAGAACCACATAATTAAAAAATACGAGATTCAGATTATCTATAAGCCAGAGTTTAATTGATTACCAATTCTTAGACTAATAGAACATATGTATCTTTGAATTGATACTATAAGAGTATGTTTCACGCTATTTAACCTGTGAGCCATTAATATGAAATTACACCATTAATTATAATAAGAAATACCGCGTTGATCTTCTATAAATTCCGTACACTGTGGCAACATTAAGGTTTTTCTAGTTTCATTACAGTTTGCTGGCAACTTCATAGAGTTTCAGCTGCAATATTAACTGTGTAATGTTTTTATAGTGCCTGTGTTTTACACTGCTATCAAAACTTTTCTTTTATACCGCGTTATCATCACGTAAATGCATGTCAGCCTACTAAGAGTTACTTACGATTTATCTATCAGAGACTATATCACACCAGTATGTTTTGTTAGACACAGTCATTCAATAGTAATAAATATCATAATATGCTAATTTTTATTTATTTATTTATTGATATATATTTATATAAGTAACGACTGTTTCCCATTGGGGTAGGCAGAGACCACAAACCTCTACTTGCTACGATCCTTGCATACCCCTCTCGCTTCTTCCACACTCAATAAATTCATCATGCATTTTCGTCGGTTATGGGTGCTTTTGACCTGCCCTTTTTCCAGAACGTTCTGAATCTGATCCAACGTTCGGGCAGGTCTCCCAGCCCCAACCTCGCCATCCACACTGGCCTTATATATACGCCTTGTCAGTCTACGTGCTAATCTTAATGTGCAAAATTTATAAAAACTTAAACTTTACTTAATTAATAAGCAGACTATTGTCTGTATAATATGTTGAAAAGCAATCTCATGAACATTGTTCAATTTATCACGTTCAGTGGCTTATTAACAAGTCTGTTAAGATACTGACTCTGGCTAAAGTTACTCAAAGAGTAAGAATATTGACTAACCACGTAATCTGATAAGTTTATAAAAGTTCGAATCATAGTTCGTCGTTTTGTCAACATTTGATCTGTAAATGTTCGGTGATTTATTTCGTATATAAAAATGTTTAATCTCCTACTGTCTTTGCGGTCATACGTGACGGGAGTAAACATTGGGCAATCTAGAAAAATTTGATTTCAAACAGGCACTTCCCTTAAACCGGGAGTGCTAGTGTGTTATCTGTAATATGTAATATTTCCTTGAAAAAACAAAATTAACAAAATGGATTCATAAGCGACGCACTTGTCTGCGAGTACTCATATAAAATCGGTAACAGAGAATCCTCCTCCTTTTTTTAAATCGACTAAAATACTGTCACGGCTACAAATTTGTAGGTAAACATATTCATTAAGAGTATACTAATTTCGCACTCGAACCAAGAGTTCCTTTTTCGCAATCGGATAAAGGACAAACGTTTAATCAGAACCGGTCCGGACAAACATTTATTTTCGTAACAAAGGGACTACTGATTATACCATTACGAGCAATAGTTGATGTTTAATGGAAGTTGTTAGAGCATTGAAGATAATCTGGAAACAGTATTCTCAATAGGTAACTTAGTACACTCTATTTACTTATTTTAAACAGGAAAATTACGTAAAACATATTTAAATTTTGCAAAAATACATAACTTAAATCTGTTAATAAAGTGTTTTTCTTTAAATGAGTAACAGTTATGTTAATAAAAGACAATATTACAGGAAAATTATGACAAAAACACATGCTCTTCATTCTTGTTTATTTTCCATATTTCTCTGTTTGCTCAAGTGATAGCCAGCTCATTGCCACTTGTCTCTCGTTATTTACATATTTCACACAATTGAAGTCCATCATTACATTACCGGGGCACAATTAACTGCAGCGGCTACTGATTTTTCAATTTAAAATTAAAATTTTCAAATGTATGCGAGTTCTGTATTTGTACTCGCTGGCTAATGATACTCTTTGCCTGTAGAATGCAGTTTCTTTCATCTGAGTGTGGTAATTTTACATTATAAATAATAAATTAAATATATATGCAATTTTTAAAATTGTTCCACCATTTAAAAAAATATATTTCTACACGAACAGAAATTGAACTCGGTAAATAAATTTATGTTATAATTTTCTCGATTTAAGTGTAATACAGCATCAATAGAGCGTCGCTTGGCTTCAATCTGCTTTAGTCGATAAAGCACCATGCAGGACTGCTATTTATAGCTGGTTGTTAAAATTCTAGTGTCAATCAATCCTTCTGTAATATTTGGTGTTTGTGTGAGAAAGCTTATTAGATTAGAGCACTTGGTGCAGAGCAATCACTTCATACAGACAAACGAATTTGAAGCTGAAAAAGGTAGCGAAAAACGAGCCATCCTGCAAATCGATCTGACCTTGCGACTTGCACCTTGTGACGTTTTTCTGATCTCAAAATTGAGAAGCAATTACGCCGTCATCGATTTCCGTTTTGGAGAGGCAGTCGCGGAGTTTCAAAACATGTTTCTGAGCTCATAACGTAGCACTGGCAGACAAGTTTTTAAAATTTGTTCTATCAAAAAGTGTATTTCACACAAAGGGAAACTTAAATTCTTTCTTTCTTTTTTAATTCATTTTTGACTTTAATATTATTTGATTATTAATTGCCAAAACTTGTAGTGTGACCCGCATACCCGTTTACCCGAATTTTTAACAATAGTTTGCGCTTTTGACATTTTAATAGCACCTATGTCAGATTATACATTACAAAACCTTTCAAAATGAAAGGTAAGCAAACTATTCCCGACATTACTTGACCGACTTTGTGGAAAACAAAAGTGTGATATTCATTTGTTCATTTCAAGTTCCGTTTTCATTTTCCCCGGCTCGTTCATTGTTTTCATAATTATTTGCGAAAATCTGCATTTTCAAATGAAAACATGATTTAGTTCAGAACAAAACTGCTTAACGAAGTTTTATATTACAATATTTAACTTGCTGTTTCGGCTTAGCTTTTCATATACAATTTTTTTTTAATAATTTTTAAAAATTAAATTTTCGATAATTTTTAAATAATTATATAATAATTAATAACTGTCTTTTTTTGTATTCCCATTTATCTTTTATTATAAATATTGTAACCCTATTTTAGCGTTATAAATTTAGTAGCATTCACATCATATACTAAATCAATAACGGTTAAATAAATAAGTGTAGTTTATACGTAAAAATAGTTTTGTATGTGTTAAACATATAAGACATTACATAGACAGTGAGGGTGATTTTTTATTTACAAATCCCATAAAAATTCTAGCCCACGGCTTCAATCGTGTGAAAATATATCTAGAAAACGCTCACACTTTTCGCCATATATATCTGAAATTTGTGTATTTTGTCTGAATTTCATGTAGAATCCTCGAAAAGTCGAGGTCACTGGTACGGTGGGGGAGACGAGAATTTGCATAGACAAGCTCAGTGGTCAAAGAACTTCGTTAGCGATGCAGAGTGTGACGTCATCATAGTGTTGTAACTGCAGATTGTTAGATCTCTCTACAGTTCTTTGTACTTATACAATAATGCTCATCACCCATACTAACCTATATACAAAATCATAAGATTAAATTCGGATCTAAGTTTCGCAATTAAAACTAACATTAACTGTAGTATAAAGATCATTGAATATATCGAAATTTATATTTATAATTATCATCTAAACTTTATTTATTCTAAAGCGAATAATATCTATTATAAAGAGAATCGGTTTCGTAATGCATTCGGATGTCAAAAAACTAAACAATACATAATGATAATGTGTTATGTTCTGTGAGAATGTCATTCATTGATTTGATCTTGCTTGAAATGGGTGGTACTAACGACAATGCTTTTAGTTTAGGACTTCAAGCACAATCAATGGCGATTCACAAGCTGATATAATGTTAATTGTTTTAAACTTAAACCCCTTAATTGTTCAGTTCAACGTGATTCCGTGATCTTTTTAACTTCCAAGTGATATTGTGGCATTCTCATTACAAACAGAGTGAACACAAATTATAAACCAACTGATCTAAATGAAAACTGGTTAATAATTTTAAATATGGAATGTGAATGATTTTTTTTACTTTTTTTAAAGGAATTTCTATTTCACAACTCGTCAGCTTCATACTTTCTTATACTCCCACACTACAGACATTCATTAAATGTTTTTTTAGTTTACATTTTTGAGAACTTTATTAAATTACTTTTAATTGAAAATTAATTGATAATAAATTAACATTCAAGACATACGACTTTATAGCTTCACGAGCATCTAAAATGTTAGGTTTTCTTATAAGAAACTCGCAAGGATTTCAAAAACCAAACTAATTATCTTATATAGTCTTGTTGTAGTATTGTTGAATACTGTTCTGTAGTTTGGAGACCGCACTATGCAGTACATACATTACGTCTAGAAAGAATTCAAACGTTTATGTGGATTGGTTTCCTTTACAGCTCTAAAAAGAATTTTTGTCTTAAGTAAAAGAATATCTCACTTTAAAATGACATCACTTGAAAATAGGCATATATAGCTGCTTAACTTTTTCTTAAATTATTAAACAATGAAATTACTTACAAACTTATTAATAAAATCAATTTCCGTATACCCCTAAATTTCCAAAACTAATTTTTTTTCCCTCCTTTACGTAGACTTCTCTTAATTCTCCCTATCAACTTTAAAAACTGAACATATATGATTCGACATTTTTGGACTGACCGAGCGAAAGTTATAGAAGTGTTATCTATTTTGTTTAAATTTTCTAAAATTAATGCAAAAGTGGAATAAAAAAAAGGAAGATGAAAGAAGGATACTTTTTAAATAAATAAAATAAATAAATAAAATAAAAGACAGAACAAGGTACATTTTGAACTGATCTCAACGTTGATATAATACGTACATTATATTTTGATGGCAATCCCTCGTCCCAAGCCAAAGTAATCGAATATGGCAAATATAGGTATATTTTATGGGAACTGACAAATCGTTATTGAGCTCCAAAAATAGAGAAACACTATTTTAGGTTTTTGATCGTATATTGTCTGAAGATCCTAGAAACTCGATATAGTTATCACAAATAGGATTATTACATAGCCTGGGAATATTCAATTATACATTTTAAAGATCATAAACCATGGTTCGGATTAAGTGAAAATAAACGTTTTAAATACTAATTATTAAAATATCAACATGAAAATTATTATATAATTATGTATATTATCTTTGTGAGTGTTTTGTGCGTGGTTTTTGACTGAAATATCAAGTAGTAATTATTTTGTAACAGTATAGTTCTTATGCTAAGTTAGTTCAGCAAAAGTTTTAGATTTCAAGTATTGAAATATATTATATCCTTTGATCCTGAATTAATTATAAATTTAAATATAAAACACAAAAATATATCCCTCGTTTTAAGTCAGAAATTTCATCGATGCTTTTCTCCAGCAGTAAATTATAAAGATCTAAGTTCTTACGCATCGAACATAAAATACTCTCTAGCTATTTAAAGAGAAATAGCTCTATTCCCCATTCAAGAGAGTCTATATCAAGGATCGCTATCTTATCATTCAGAGCTCGTAATTCAAGTCTTTCCAGTGTTCTTCAAAAGATAATGATAGTCTAAAAGCCACTAACATTTTAATGTTATTCTATAGTGTCGAATTCAAACGGAGAAGAGTTCAAATGTTGATGAGATAAACCTGGTTATAAATAATAGAAAAGCCACCAAAAGCTACCTGACGAACAGCTTTTATCTGAAGGAATACCAAAATTTAGATATGAGCAGATGTATTTTTTTTCCTAAAAAATAATAAAATGAAATTGTTGTTGCTATATACAACTATAACGTCAAAGTGTGTCTTTGATCCCTTCATTAAAATATATTATTTCAGAATTTTGATACTTTATTCACTTCTATATATCTCGCTACTATAAACGATCTAATTCAGATTTTATTGCTGAAGTAATGAACGCCATTTTATTGCTCTTAGTCTACAATGTCGAACGGGTCACAAGCTCGGTATATGAAAAGCGCGCACTCTTCGAATAAAACTTTATTAAGTTTCTATGTGGTTCATTGTAATAATTTCAATGTATACCGACGTAACTTTCGAAGGGTAAACATAAAAAAGCTCAGGCAAAAGTTTTTATATTGTAAAGAAACTTCTTAAATTTGAATGAAACGACTTTTATTTGAAAACGTCGACTAAAGATTTCTTACCAAGGTGATACGGGATCTTCAGTTTCAAAACAAGACCGAAAATTGTTACCTAACGTTTTTCATTTGTTTTTTACATACTTTTAACATTTAAGAGACCATGTTTGACCAATGAGATCCACATTTGATATGTCGTAAACACACAACTACTTCTCCTTATTTCTAACTTTAAAGTTTTTTAATATTCTTATGTAGAAATATCTCGTGCTACGAATACTTACAGGTCTCGACTGTGAATCTTATTCAAAACACTCATAAAATGTCCTCGTTTAATATATTATGTCTGTTAGCGTCTATTATATAGATATGAGACTATATAACCAAGTTTACAAGTTAATTTGAATCTCAAAGGCAGTATTGGAAAACTTACTTAGGTCGTACCTAGATTAGACTTCATTGAATATACCAGTTGTATTTGATACTGAGGGTAATTAAAGTTGAGACTTCGCACTAATTCCTAGAATTTGAGTCTCCCCAACGTTCTATTTTGAGGTATATTTTTTTATAATGCAAATTGCCTTCACGGGGCAAATAATTAAAAAACGATCTAGGCTAAAATAACACGAATGAGTAATTAATACCTTACTTAATTTACTAAAAGGAATAACTTTTCTTACAGTCTCTATTAAGGGGCTGACGTTTGGTGCGTGTTTTTTAAATAGCCCTCTCATAGGCAATCCCTAATATTATTTTTTTAATGTAGATCCAGTTGGCGCAATGATCACTATGCCGAACAGAGGGTTCCGAGTTCGATTCATCAACATTTGTATGATGAACATAAATGTTGGCTGTTCTATGGGTGTTATGTATAAAATGTATCTATGTTTATCAGTTGTGTTAGTACATAACAGAACTTTTAAAAAACTCTCCTTGGGGCTAACCGGCCGTATGTAAAAAAATCCCGATATTGTCGTTAATTGTTAAGTACACCAGGAATATAATTTAGTGTACTCATTTCTCTTATAATCCAAGCCCAATAAATACTATGACTTCCTGATATTTATTGTATTTTCCATGCATTTACTCACAGGAATCTAAAAATTGATCCTATGAGGCTAATTAAGTATTAGGAACGAATATTCAAATATTTGTTTTACTTTATCCAATTTAATTTTCATTGTGTTTTGTCTATTATTCATTCGTATATGTAAATATAATCAGCGTCCTAAAAAAGATAATTTGGGAAGCTCTCAAACTGATGAACGTATTATATACAAATTATTTAATTTAGCTCCAAATGAGCAGTGCTATCATGTGATTTATGTCTTATAAGGGTAACGTACCTATTATGTTCAATAAAAGTCCAATTAATTGTGTAATATTTAATGTGCTTGGTAACAAAACAAACTACAAACTGAACTAACCTATACAGACTACATTACCTTATTAAATAATGAGGCGTGATACCTACCTATACAATGCACTACTAATAAACATAAAAAAAAAAAATTTTTCCCAAAAAAAAAAATTTTTGAAAAAAAAAAAAAAAAATTTTTTTTTTAAAAGAATTTTAAAAAAAAAAAAAAAAATTTTCTACGGAACTATTGGTGCGCGAGTCTGACTCTCACTTTTTGGGTATGTTAATAAATATATATATAAAACTTGTGATGTTAAACACGAGAATAAATACGTCTTATAACTAGGGCTCAAGGTTGCGCTTGAGAGCCGCCTCAATCAGCCTTTATTACCTCGAGAGGTCTTTGTGAGAAATTTTTACATTTCTTTAGTAAAATGTACTCATTTCTCTTCATGTTTTACGTCCCAATAAACTCGAAATGTTTGTATTATCCTATCTTACTTAGTAGGTTGATTTTTGTAAGAGATAAATTTTGTTAAATTTTTGGTTGCAATTTTTTTTATATATAAATAGGGGGGGGCAAACGAGTTTGCGGGTGACCTAATTGGGACAGCCGTAGCCAATAAACACCCATTAATGAGTGAGTTAATTTTAATGTCTGTTATGGTAAAAGTATTTATAGCTGTCAACACTGAGGTTGCACGTTTGAATCCCAGTTTAGCACAAGTAGATAGATAAGTGTACACTTAACTAGGACTTTACAAAATAAATTATTGCGGAGACCTAATAGTTCCATATCTGTAAAATCTTTGCCCCAAATATATCATCTAAAGATGAAAAAAAATCAATAAAATGATTAAAACGTGATTTTTTTTTCAATGTGATATTCTATATAAGAAATTACATTGAAAACAGTTCGCATACAAACAGCTGAACGTATTCAATCGTAAACTAAATTTATTTTGTGCGTAGATCATCGCAGTCATATAGATCTAAATTGTATGTACGTAAACAAATACGTGTCGCAGTTTTCCTATCGAAGCCGCGAAGCATGACGTTCAACTGTTCCGGGTAAAAGTTGTTCACACACTGTGGACACGTCGGTAAGCGGAGCGAAAGACAATAAATATCGTCACAATCAAAGTCGAACTGCTGATTCTATGATATTAAATACTTTTTAAAGAAAACGTGATTTACGCAATTTAGTGAATGTTACTTTCGTAATTAGATCTCGCTTCTAACGAAAACGGCCTCTATCGATAAATTTTGAAACGAAAGGTTCATGTAATACTTGGATCAAATATATAAAGTCAAAGTCAAAATCATTTATTCAAATAGGATCGTTACATGATCGCATTTGCACGTCACATAAAACTAAATTTACAAGCTTTTTCACTAACGCGCCCATGTCTGAGAAGAACAAGCAAGAAACTCAGTCGGGTTTGTCTTTTTTTAAATCATATTTACAACTTATAATTTTTAGAACAGGAGCAATTTAGTCCCAAGCACTTCTATCATTCAGATAATCAGTGGTCCTATAATAGGCTTCAGCAAACAATTATCTTTTAATAACATTTTTGAATTTGTTTAATGACAGCTCTCGGAATTCGCTTGCAAGTACCATTTCCTTGAAATGAATTGCTTATTTTATGCAGTCTTGTGGATTTTGCACATAAATCGTCGAGTATTATATTGATGAAAGTCACAATTAGTACTAAAACGATTTATGTGCTTTCTAACATACATGATATTTTCATAGATATATTGACCAGCAATAATATAACGAAGTAGATAACTGAATTCGCTATCGCCTCTATAATGTTCCATTGCTAACAATAGTTGCGTGTATAGCAGCTGATACTGTTTTTATGACATACAGAGTTATGGCATTTCCATAACCCAATTATTCGACTTCCTAACTCGAGCTTTTCCTTACCTTAAACTTTTATTAATACAAATAGATTTCAAGAAACCAATGTGCATGGTGAATGCAAATTTTTTAAATGAATATTCCTGTAAACATTGTATTTTTGTACTACACAAAAGATATTTAATAGACGCGAATTATTTTTCAATATTCGTAACGAAGGACAACTTTGTATATGACAAAAAGGAAACCTTATTCCTTATTTATTTTATTTACGCGGAATTAACAATTAACAATTCTATGTTTAGGTACCGTTGCACTTCAATTACATCTTACACACCTTCATAATGTTTCATCGTCCAGCAATAACATTTCTTTACTGTAATGTAATATTAATAAATTTTACCTACGTATATATTAAAGTCTCAGTAATAATCTATTCGAAGTGGCCATCTTTGCTCTTATAACAGGCCTCTAATCTGTTTGTCCACGAATCGATTTACACACTGTTTCCAAGGGAATTTAATGTCGCCGTGTCATTTAGGTCATATTTTTTAAAACTGGCCATAATTTTAAGTATGTTAGACTAAGGTGTGGGCTAGGTGAGGTGCAGTTTTAAGTGTCTTTATAAAGTAATGTTCAATTTGCTTTGAAACAGGAAGTTGAACGTTGAGGCTTGCGTAGTGACCAAGTTGGGTAGCACCTGGTCCTACCCGAAATTCCGTAGTGAATATTTACAAAGAGTAAATGGCTGATGCAAATTGCTGAAGTTTCCACTATTTTTACAAAAATGTAACTGTTCTCCTTAATAAGATGTTTGTAGTTCCGCCCGCTTTGAAAGTGTCTGGAGTATGACCGACAGTTCCGAAGCAAGGCGATCACTACAATCCTATTTTCTAACACCCCTATAGTAATTGATAATGCGATATTTCTTAAAGATAACGTATATTCCAAATTCAAAATAGTTAAATATCTTACAAAGGAATATTTCGAGTCAGACCGGTTATGGAAATTATATAAATCGTTCCTTTACTTAGAGTTTAGTTTAGTTTTTGTGTTTGTCATTCAAGCGGAATTCGAAAACTTCTACCTATTCAACTTTTAACTTACTTAACTTATAGATTTCTGAACCTAACTGCAATCAATTGGTTTTCAGTGTCCGCCCTCCCCAGCCCGACGACAGAAGAGGATGATGACGAAGACGACACAACCGCACGTACCGAAGCTGACGATGACGGAAGGATCTACAAGAACCCTCGCAACTCGCCCTCCGCCCAATGCCCCAGGGACGAGGAACAGGCCACGCTACTGGTAATTATCGTTTCAAGCTACTGACACTAATGACAAAAATTATGTCTTTCATTAACGCGGTATAACGGATTAAATTGCGACTATAACATTTCATTAGTGATGTACTATGATTATATATAAACATATTTAGAGTACACATTAAAAAAGTGTCAGGCCCTTATCAGAGAATATAAGAAGTGTTAATGGACACTATTCCTATAATTTATATTCATTAGCAATTTATGTTATGTAAATTAATCATTAGTCTTTCTCGTTAGGCTAGATCGTAATCTTTTGATTTGTCGCCGTGAAGGCAATTCATCCCTATTAAAAAAAACTATAACATTGTATAACACTAAAAATGTTATTGGACATAGTGAGCATATCATTAGCAATTTTTGCTGTCTACTGTATATTGTAACTTATGTAAAATGGGTTGCATTTTTATAGATAGAGATAATAAATGCCGACGTTTCAGATGATTTCCAACAACTGTGGTCACGACCACACTGTAATAGCAATAATGAATCGCATTTCAATCTATTATACATTTTATTTAAATTAAATTGACTGATAACTCATCTACTTAAAATTGATTCTATTTAAGAAACGAAACTTTATATATATATATATATATAAAAATATATATTTTATTTTTAACTATTAGGGTGGAGGAGAAGGAAAGAAGCGGCTATTTGATACCTTCTTGTTTCCTTCTCCTTTACATTGGTATGGTAGTTTGTTACATATGGTGTTTAACAAGGAGTCGAGTCCTTGTTTGAAAAGAAAGTTATACAATACTAAGTGAGATATTATTAATTTAAACAAGAATTAGTGAAATAGCATACGCAGATGCTTTTACTACATTTTAAATTTAGAGAATAAAAAAGAAAAAAGATGAGGTGAACAGAAATATGTTAAGTTTATACATTTAAATTATCTTACATTAAGAATTTAATTGGTATTCGCAGATACCCGTGAATTTATCTACTTTAGTGTAAATACTGAATTTAATGAAAAAAATCACAGATGGTGATATATTAATTAGGCTTAGCATTCGCAGATGCTATAAAAAATGCCTTTTTATTATTTAGAGACGGAAATGAGAGTAAGAGTATTGACATTGTAAGACTAAATAAACTATACTGGCATAGCAGATGCCTTTATTGCATAAATTTGAGATTATGGTAGGAGTTTCTTTATGGGGCTGATGAATGATTTTTATTTTATGAAATATTTTTATGCGGGTTTGGAGTGTTACGATGAATGGCGTTGTGGTTGAATTCTTTTAGGTTGTCGATGAGTGGTATATATAAAAGGAATAGTTGTGGGTCAGGATTCGGAGAATAGGATCTAAATGTGAGGCGGTATTTGGGGTGGTGTGTCTTTGGAGGCAAATTGGGGCACTCTTTTATAGGTGATGAGAGTTGGGTGGGGTGATGGGCATTTGTGTTTGTGAGATTTTAAAACGGAAAGATAGTCCTTAGCGAAAGAGTGGCCCGTGAGGAATTGTGTAGTTGAAATGAAATGGGTGAGAGTTGAAAAATTCTTTTATGTTGTAATGTTGGGAAAATACAGCGTTGTGGCTGTGGTGTCCGATGAGACCATGTTGGATGGTCTCTTTTTAATATGATTTGAGAGAGAAATGGGAGTATAGGTTGGTGTGCGGGAACGGCAGGCGCCGGGGGTGCTCGTGCAGGGTGGTTGACCCATTGAAGAGGATATTGCGTTTGTTGTTGGATTTGGTAAATCGGGTATTTTTGAACATGGGGGGTGAATGGAGGGGGGAGGGATGAGGAGTAGGGAAGGATTGGTGTAGAGAGAAGGGTATGGAAAAGCTGGTGGAATACGAGATGTTTTGTGTAATTAAAAGTTTTTGGGGGGGGTTGGAGGGTGAAGAATGATAAAGGGATTGGTGTAAATGGTAAGAGATTAGATGGAGCATTGTAAGGGTTTATGTGTGGGTGATGATTGGTGAATGATTGGGGGTTTCAACGGGATATCGTGGGTATAGGGTGGATGTTTATGGTAAGTTTTAGTTGGGTCTTAAATTTTTAGGTCTAGGGGGTAATCCCGTAATGCTATCGCAGGATGGGAATTCGAAAACCAGGATATTAGGAAAGAGTGTTAAGTAGGAGTTTTTTATGATTTTGTGAGCGGTTCCCCATATACGGGGGTAGGTTAAATCAGACTGGAAGAGTAGTTGGAGTCCCCATGTGTTAAATAAAATTATCTTATTAAAATTTTAGTGGTTTGGTGGTGAGATAAGTTGAATTGATGTTAAGATGTAGGTATTTAAGGATTGAAAAATTTTAGTTGGGGTGAATGTTAGGAAAGGGTGCGAAGAAGGTAGAGGGGTGGGGAAGACAATTGCAATATGAGGCGTATGTAGTTTTGAGGTGGTTGATGGAGGGTGAGAGAAGAGTAAAACATGTTGGTAGCCTGTAGAGAGTGAGTTGGGTGAGTAAGAGAGAGAGGAAATTTAATTTGGTGCTTCCCTCACTCATCGTATAAGTATCGCAATACAGCATCCATAATTTTTTAATGTATTTTAATAAGAAAGTTTTGTTTTTATTATTGTTATTTACTTAGTATAGTACAGTTTATATGATACAATATCTTCATTTACTATTATATATATTCAGAAAGTGCATAAAAATATTAAAACATAATTTAATAGCACGTTAAAGTTTGTTAATTAAATTTGTGTTGTTTAAAAAAGTTTTGTTAATTTATTTTATTTCCAAACGAAATACTTCAAGTGGAGAAATTATTTAATACTAACTATTCTTCTGGTAGTATCCAAGCATTTTGAGAGAGACAAAACTACAGCATCTGTTTTCAATTTAAAAAAAATCGATATATATGTACCGGTGGTACCGGCGAATATTCTGACTAGCTTAGCTACAATATTGCGGATTTTATTTTAAAAATCCTTTATTTCCAGTGGCTACAGTGGAATTATATTCGCGAATACCTTTGAAGGTAAAAATCAAACAAAAACAGTTTGGTTTTTATAAATGTTTTTTGCCTACTCTAAACCTAAAAAAACAACACACCACTATCTTTAAAACGGTTATGTTTATACAACAAACAATGAAGTAGAAGCTCCTTAATAGTATAATAGACTTATTTATGAAAAATTGATTTAGTGACTTTTCATAAAAGCCTTTTCTCTTTTGTTAACAGCCTTAACACAATTTGATAGATAGAGATGGATGCATACTCTTGAATTAACATAGAAATCATTTTTGATACGTTTGTAGCTGATCCCAGCTGTTACATACATATATATATTTTATAAATTTTATAATAAGTTTTTTCTATATTTTTCACTCACCTTAGGAGCCTTATGCTCCTAAGGGGGGGTGACCGAGCATTGATAGCAGCCAGATGTTATATAACTTGACATACAAAGCAAAACCCATACAAAAAAAATCAAAGTGCACACATAGTTAACATAAACAAACGTTGAATATAAAAAAAATCATTTCAGGGGCAAAAATGTCTGCGTAAATGCTCATCAGATGAAGACTGTAAGAGCAAGAAGAAGAAATGCTTGTGTGACGGCGCTTGTGGCATGTCCTGTATCAAACCAGGTGAGTTGGTGTGAGAAACATTATATATAGAAAAAATAATAAAGAATTTAAAAAAACCTATCTAGGAACCTACCTAGGAACGATATAAAAAACCTATTCATTTTATTACGTACACAAAGGGTTGAAACAGAAATTCATTATGTCATATAGAAGTCATTATGACTATCGTCAGGCTGTATTTCAGGAAAGAGGCAGTAGAAATTATCTGAGATATTGTATTATTTTTTTTGTCGCTATAACAGCAAATAAATTTGCTAAATAAGGAACCATTCGTGCGCGAGTCCATCTCGCACTATCCGGTTTTTTTATATCAGCTATCGACACAAAATTGTGGTTTGAAAATAATTCAATTCTAGCTGGGGCTACGACGCGACACAAAATTCAGAGATTTGATTGATTGTAAAATCTAATAAATCTTGTACTATCAGTTTCTGCCAGTACAAACTGACAAATAGACAACGAAACAAAAAATAATGAAATAAACTAAATTGGATTAACTCTCTTCTCACACATCATTAATTCAGTTATTATCATCATTGGTCATACACACCTCAATGAAACACTTTAAAATACAAATGCTGTCAATTTTTATTAAACCAATTTATTATAAATATATATTCTGCGAAATAACCATCAAACACTCAACGTACGCTTCGTCCCGATACCGGATAATCAGGATGTTGCCTCTACGAACGTTCATAGAATGAACGCAGCGTTTCTTTCAAGGAATCTCGCCTTGCCTGAGGGGCTTTGTGGTGAGTGAAGCTCTGTCAAGACTATTATTGGTTGTGCTGCTACTAGCACAAGGGTGTCTTCTCCGAGACTCGAAAATCAGCTTGAGTCGCTGCCTGAACGGCGGAGAAACTCTGCGAACAAAATCGCCACCTTTTATACATTATAGTCTCCCATCAAACAAGTCTACGGAGCGGATATGTAGTCAAGCAATTTTAGTTGAATGCTCGAACTTTTCGAATAGAATTATTAGCATTGTTATTATCCATTGTCAGTTCACAAATCTTACTTCAGTCGTTAAATTAAAAAGGAAAGTGATTATATCAATCGAAATCACCTAAAAACATACAGAAGATTCCTATTACGTGAACGTCTCGACCCCGATTCACGCGTGTACCGTATATAACTAATCAATTGTTCCATGTGAAATACACAGAGACGAATTTTTCACGACTGAGGCCGTGGGGCCTCTAAAATCGTATATTAGTCAGACTTTGTTTATATGCGTCAAAATTAACGTTACGGAATTATTTTTTTTTAGAGTTAGATTGTCATACTTGGTAGATTTTATACGGGAGGTCATTAATTTCGAGTCACTATTTCCACATGAGTATTGACAATGTCACACTTCCTATATTGTGATATACTTATCTATATACTGTTATCTCATAAAATAGCAAGGATAAATAAATTACACATTTTATAGACGGTCGTCTCTATATTCATGGGGCCCTTATAAATCCCTTGCAAATCCCTTATACAATTCACTTACCTATTACCAAGTTTTATTGCATCATATAGCTTCCTTAAGCTGTATGTTATATAAAAGCTTAACATGTAATTGATGAGACCTTATAATCGCTTGAGACATCTGTTATTAATCTATCTATACTAAAGTAATATTTTTGACATAAGCAGGATTCGTTGCTTTATTTTTGTGTGTGTAATTTTACTGCTATCATGAAATATTTTTGTACTAGTGGTACTAAAACTGATTAACGATCACATATGTACTTTTATAAATGTTATAATATCATTCGTATGTAATTAAACTAAAAATTAACCGCACCGGTTAAGACCACTTAAACTTGCGAGCTACTGTTCGAAAGGACGGAATGGTGACCATTGTGTCACCTGGGTCGTCACAACAAAGTATAAATTATTAAGCCCTTAAATGCTTTGGGTTTAGTATAAATAATAAAAGAGTATTTAATAGCTCGATTTCACTCTAAAAATTGTTCATATCACTCTTGCGTAATTAAGGTTCTCAGCATAATTATTCGCTTATAAAAATAGCTTATAACGCGTAGGGCTCTTTGCGATTCATACTGTTATAAATTTAGTACATATTAAAAAGATTATTCTATTTTTAAAGGACAAATGCATTAAGGCTAGACTAGGCCACTGGATAACCTGCGTTGTTTTCAGTGGTTATCCATTAAGAATTTAAAACAAAATTTTAATTTTCTTACATAACTCAACGATTCAAGTACAAATGTATGTTTATATAATTTCACTAATCTTATACAAAAAGCGCTAAATCAATACTTAGGATAGAAACTAACTAACTATTTATCATATTTATGAATTTTAATATTAATTGTAAAATTGTAGTTAAAAATATATTTGCAGTATTGATTTAAAATTTCATATTTTCACTCCAATGCTCACTGTAGCGGTAATCGAAGCCTCTGTTTGGCAGTCCAGTATAGTGACGTTTGAGATACTATACGATTGGGTGAGACTATTTTACAACTCCGCGTAATATTAGGATTACTGAGAAACGATTCCGAGCGAAAGATTAGCTGAAACGATGTCACGACCACACAGTGTAGAGCCACTCGACCTTAGGAATGAAAGGCGATGCAACCACATTTACCTGCATGCGTGACCTTACTTGATGGAATGCTTTCACTGTTTTTCTTTTTAAAGCTCTGTCGTATTTGCGGCAGTTTCATTATCGGACATCGCGACTGAATTCTAATTCTAACTTTTTGATTCAGTTGTTGATTTGTTTTTACTATTATAAAAATCGCGATTGATGGATTGTGTGAAGACTTTTCTCATTTTTCTATATTAAATTTATTTCTATACGAATAAATAAAAAATATACCAATGGTCAGTCTATAAAATAATGAACGGGGAGATGTTGTAATTTATAAAAAGTATTGTACAATAGGCAGCTGTAAGTGCTATCACACCCTCAAATCTTATATTTAATAATATATATTTAAACTATATAACACCTTAGTAACCCAGACTTAGGCTATCCAGTATTGAAATATAAGCTTGCATCGTTTAAATAATAGGTTCTAAAATGCAATTTAAATTATAACATTTAGTCATCAGTTATATTTCCAACGAAATATAATAAAGAGCTTGAGAAGTGAGTGTGAAAGTGTCTGGCTTATGCAGAGCGGCGCTCGCTCATGTAAAATTTAAAACCGTCAGTCCTCATGAATACTGTCTTATCTTATATTTACGAAAATCAGTGTATATTACTCTCCCTCTCTCTTGTGGTGCCACTTTATTACTAAAGGTTGGCTATAAGTGTATATTACATTGGTATAATTTTATTAAAATAGTACAAACTAAAATGCTACCTGCGCTCGCGCTTGCTGGTAATCGTGACTCGGTTGTCAATATTTATAATTTTAAAAAAATTGTGTGAAAATACCAAAAAGCTCTTGAGCTGGTAAGCTCTGTGCACATTCATTTGAAATTTGTTTGAGTTATTTCTAATATCGGTGTATTAATAATTTAGAAATTTCATCAATAACTCATAATTCTAATAATTCCTCAACTAATAATAAACTTCCATCTATGATTTTAAATGCTACCTGTCGCCTGCAGGTTTTGAATTATTCATGTTCATCTCGCTTTGTAAACAGCTCTGCCTCGGATGATACGATGAATAATACTGTAAAGATTCAATTCAACGTTCAAGTGCTTTGGAGAAATTGCCCAAATTTTGGTTGGAGCGTTGTGGATGGTTTGTTTACGAATCGAATGTAAAGGAATACTAAATATACACGCTCTGATTGTTACAGTTTTGAAGATGGATTTTTCTTCGTGAGAAAAGTTCGGAAATTTCTTAATTCTATTGATTCTTCAACTGCATGTTTTATGCATTTTTCATTTAAGATCATGCATAATATTTAATGACGTATGTCTTAAAGTTAAGAATTTTTAATCAAACAAAAGAGAATTGAGAATCTTTCTATAATTAATAGAATCAGGCGTTACCTTACGGAAGTCCATAATACAAAACCCTAATAGACGATTTGTAAGCAATACTCCGCGACAAAATCCAAAACCACTCAAATTTTCTTTCTTTCATCTCCATTAAATAAGGGTAATGGGTACACCCTCCTTGTGGTGTAAAATATTATGTATTTGAAATAATTTAAATCAATTTATACGAATAAATTTTAAAATAATTAATATTCAATTATTATATTATTCTGGCTACAACTTTATTTAAATTTCAGTTAAGCGTAAAAATAGTTTATCGCTGAACCGAGGAAATGAGCCCTTAAGCTATACTCATACGTTTATATATTATATATAGACGTTTAGGAATTCAATAGTTTTAGTTAAAAGAAACTTTCTTCAATACCAGACCAGACTACTGCTGATTCAAGAACGCTTTGTATTAAAATTTTACAATTATTGAGGTTATTAACAAGAATAGTTTCTGCGACCCTTAAAAAGTAAAGTATTTTACTATGGAGAGAATTACATAAGAAAGAAACATTTTCTTTTAAAGTGTGAATCGCACTTACAATTTTCTACTTATATTTTATAATCACACAAATTGTTAAGGGCATATTAAACACATCCAAAAGTCCTATTAAGCAGAAATAGCGACTATTAAAGATGATTTTGCAACATTTGCTATGCAGTTGTAATTAGGCACCTAATGGGGATATCTTATATCTTGAATTATATTTACGGTCCTACAAATTGACGGTAAAACCTATAATATATTTGCAAATGTTCAGCCGTAGAAATTTAAGATTTTTTAAATTTCTTTGATTGAAAACATCTTAGTTATTACAATTCGACATTGGTTATGTAAGGCTTTTAACTAATAAATCACCTACGTTTTAAAATACACTGTTTTCCATACTAGTCTTTCTTTTAAATATAAAACTGATATAACACAATTTGTAGGGCAAATCAACTTGTAGGTTAAAGTACATTACCAATGGTCAGAAATGTGACTTGTGATTTTTGATTGGTAAGAGAATGAGTTAAATTATTGGTTTAGTTTAAAATGTAGAATTAAACCTATTGTAAGAAATCTTCCGCTCGACAGATTTAAAAAAGCATAGTTACTTACTTGCTCTAAATATTAATTACCAGAAGTAAAAATATTTCCATAGACCATGGATTATGGCTAAATGCAGTCGAAATACCGACATTGTAATAAATACTATATATAAAAGAAATAAACATGTTTATATTACAAGAATTCTATTTGAACGTTACCCGTACTTTGTAACTGTATTTTTCGCCGAGTTTACGACGCGGAGACAGGTCATAAAACATTACAATGTACACAAAGAGAAGGAAGCAATGGATTCACTGGAGTTCCGGAAGTGAAGCAAGTTCCGGAACTTCTCGCTGCTAATGTATTGCGCATTAAATATTTATTTTATGTAAGCGTGATAATAAGGATTAATGGCAATATAACGAAAGGATATATATAGTAGTTTTTCCAGTATAAAGTTTGAAATGGCGGACACTTTTTCCTGAACCACCCATTAGTTGAAAAACACTTCATCTTTCAAAGAGGATACTGAAACCTAAATGCGGTTGCGTAACTGTGCTTTTAGTTTTTGGGTGCGACACAGAAATATCACTTGATCCGCCTGAGTAGATCTGGCTCAGCAGGTCCCTAGATGCATGAAGCGGTGCCAAGTAAAGGAAAGAGATACCGGCGTAGCGTTTGATTCAGGACATTTTCGAACCCTGTTAAAAATCTCACCAAGTTCAGAACTTACAAGGCAACTAAATATAACTAAATTTGAATATGTCGTTTAGCAATTCAAGTAAATTTGGCAGACAGGGGCACCGTCTCTTTGTCCAGGTTAGGAACGAAATAAAATAGTTCCGAGGACCAACAGGCCGGAGAAGGACCCTCCGTATGAAACTATCAGGCTGCCGAAGCTGGGGTTCCCCTAAAAGATGGCTTAGGAGATGATGTCAGCCCATAGGTTGGAATCTCTATAAACATAACTAGGAATCTCCAAAAATATATAACCGGATTTTAAATTTTGCATTAATTAAGTTTTAATGTTTACGAAAAAAGAAAAATTAATGTAATCCATATTTATTTCTTATTTTTATACTATTTTTGAGATGAGGAACAGATAAATTAATGAATCTTCTACATTATGAGTAAAAACCATATTTTATAAGTGTGCATTTAGTAACTATGAAATAGTTTAAAAATAGGCTCAACTAGCATAGAACGACAATATAAAATGTAAACGAGAAAGTCTAGATTAATGCACGGTGTAATTAGGTCATCTAGATAGGTTATATTATATCTAATTAGTTGTCACCAGCAGCTTCATTAGCGCTAACTAGCCACGCTCTGCGGGTTTGTTTGTGCAAAATTTATACGCAACAATAAATTAACATAAGTAAGATTCCAGTATATTTAGGCTAGCGGAGCTTTAGTTTTGAGATAGAACAAATACATATTAACAATTTATAATTATTACCTCTTTTTAGATATAAAAAAGGTGTCTTAATTTTTTCAAACAACTTGATGCTAAGTTTTATCTAATACATATATAAAATTATCGTGTCACGGGGTTCCAACTTGAACTACTCCGAAGCGGCTTGACCAATTCTCATGAAATTTTGTGAGCGTATTGAGTAGGTCTGAAAATCGGCCAACTTCTATTTTTCATCCCCCTAAATGTTAAGGCTAGTCCATGCCTAATTTTTTTTTTATGATACAACGTACAAAAATACATACAATCCTTAATTTACACCCTTCTACGATCACCCTTTTTTTATTTATTAATTGAAAATTGAAATCACATGTTTGTCGGACAGTTAGTTATAATATATATACAATTACAGCGAGTTACAATAGAGATTTATTACAATATCTATATTGATAACTTATAAATTAGAGATTATTTTTTATACATTTTCCATGAATTATTCTGTGTACCTTAAATAAACGAGGGCCTCCTTTAGGAAGCGATTAAATACACAAAGTTCGTATTTGAACTGCTTCAATATAAATACGTCTCTTGAAGTCTTGAAAGTTGAAAGTTCTAGTTTGCTTTAACTTGTAAAGGACCTAATGTTTCACTCCTATATATAAATACTTCTCATACACGCGTTATTTTTTTAGTACCTGAATGTCAAACCACACTTTTGAGATAATGTACAGGTTCGTATAAAATTATTATGTTGTAATAGCTGGTGCTCGCAAATTCGTCACACTTGTTACGGAAACTGAAAATAACTTTTTGAAAATTGCTTAACAAAACCAAAAGTTACTATTAATACTATAACGACCCAAAGATTTAGATGAATTAATCTAATAATAACTGTTGAATCAATGTTAGCGTGTTGTCTACACTATTATGTACTGTACTGCTTGAACAATAATACTAGACTTGGCAAATTACAAATAGGATTGAAATTTTGACAGGTATGTGGTAACCCCACATAAAACTAGTTAGTTAACTACATATACCTATTGATTATCTCTGGGAATACTATTAGACTGCTAGTCGTAGACGTATGGATTACTTTTCCGAAACCTGTCACTTTTAATACGATTTATAAATGTAATTATGTCCAATCTTTTCTTACTCATTTTTCTCGGTTTGACTCGGGTTATATCGGTTCTTATCGGTTTGATTTATTTTTCTCAATTCTTCTCTGTTTTTATCGGGACTACTCGTTTTAGGCACACAGGGAGAATGAAATCATGAATCTTAAAGGTCGATTACAGCTGCTTGCTAAGCAACAAATGTTTTATCGTGGCGATAACCGCTTCATATTGATTATAACATAGTGTTTAATTTAATACATAACTTATATATACACATAACGTAATCGAATGCAGTGATAACACTGAAAAGCGAGCCGTGGTACATCAAACTAAAGAAAAGTAACAATTGCGATTAGACAAGCTACCTTATTTAGAAAAACGGTAACAAATTGTTTGTTGTTTGGAAAGCCATAATTTTTTAGGTTATACATATAATAGATTGCCAACACCGACTCCGAAATATTATGATATAGTTTTATATATTAGTATCGAGATGTTGATAAATTTTCAAATCAACAAAACTAGCATTATATTAGTTAAACTACACTTAATATTTATAAGCCGTTAGAATCCACTCCACAGTTCAAATCGTCCTCTAAAAGTTCTTTATGAACTCAAGCCAAGTTGGAGCTAAGAAACTTTCAGTGGCAAATTAGTTTGATGACATAATACACAGTACACGGTGAGAGGCGTCATATGAAAATAGCTGACGTAATATGCATCTCAATTTATGTGCATATAGAGATTATATGACTAACATATGCGCCTGAGTTTAGTCATCATTCATCACAGCCTTTGTATGGCTTTTGAAAGGCTCCCATCTTATTTTAGTATTTGTTGCTTTAGCGACATATCAACTATGACGAGATACAGCCCAGTCGTAAACGGACAGCGTAGTCTCAGTAATAGAGTATCTTTGGATACGAAACCGTGAAAACTTTTTAATATAAAACATTCTAAATTAGTCAATATACGTCAAGCCGTATTACATCGTGTTCACTTTATTAATTTATTCTATATTATTATGAACATTGTGCAAAAGCTAAACTAAATTCGTCTAAATTTAATTTAGACCTGTCAAACATGGGTCAATTGTACATTATTTTTAATACAGTTCAGAATACTCAAATTATTTTTTTATTAATTCAATGCTATTCTGATGAAAAAATTTTTTTCTCCACTTAGACTTAAACTGTTTTAGACGAAAGTGTCTTATGTGTAGTATTTTACCTCATCAACTTTCTCGATTACATTTATAAAATTATTAAAAAAATAGATATATATATATATTTAAAATGGACGTTTTCATAACTTTTTAAGATAATATTTGCAAATATTTTGAGTTATATTTTTTTGTTATATGAG
>CAVNZL010000135.1:1635000-1647500 GCA_963693355.1 Pontia daplidice | reverse complement strand
ACTCATACGATGCAAAGTCAAAAACGAAAGAAAATCACTTGTTATCCTTCTATAACTCGATGTTTCAAATGTTTTGCATGAGTTATAAATGTATATTCGCAGAAATTAAAATCAATATTCCGATTTATATTTTAACCAAAATTTGCAAAATCAAAGTGTGCAGTAGAGATAGTAGAATTTAAAATAAAAGCAACATTTTCAAGGAATGATCACTTACAGGGCGGTGTATTCGTGTCCCCATGGTTACCACGTAGTTGGTCTGCAGAGTAGAAACTGTCAAGCCGATGGAAAATGGGCGGGGCAGCCTCCGGCCTGCAAGGAGAATAGTAAGTATATATGAACTTTATATACATTTTTTTTAAAGGAGAACGGAATAACGTCCAGTATTTATCCCTAATTTTATACCTAATTGTATCGTTTTATCTAAAGTACTCATCTGTCTCCTTTACAGAGAAACACAATCAGATAGAAAGAGACGAAACAGTCCCAATAATATGCAATATTTCATATAGCTATGAAACTGGTTTTTATCAATAAAGTTTAATAGTTGATACCATATTAACAATTATGTATTCATTTATTATTGCACTCTATATAAACTTTAAGAATATGTATTTGTGTTAATATGTATTTAAAGTTGAGTTACATTTGATATCTTATATTTAACGTTATGAACAATCAACTAGGAACAATTTCTCATTATATACTCATTACATGTAAATCATGACAATATAAGCGAAATCAAATACATATACTTTCAATTATATTACGTTGAAAGTTACGCCTATTAACAACTATTACGACCAATTTATCTGTGGCATGCACAACGCGTACCTTATTTAAAATTAAATTAAATAAGTTTCATTAAAAAATAATATGAATTGTCAAATATTTCGTACTGAGTTGTCCCTGGGATTTACTAAGTTAAATGCTAAGCATCTATAATTAAATTAAGACAGGTTTAAGTAGTCAATTTAACAAAGTCCAATTATGGCTGGTTCTATATTTGAACTAGACGGACAATACTTAACAACGAGCCATTCAATTTTGTATCTATTTTTATGAAGGTTGACTTATTTTTGTTGTAAAGGAAATGCAGGTTTAGATAAACTATACTTTAGCGGTGTTAGTTATGTTATATAAAGTTACCTTATAAAAATCACATTGTATAATATGGTTCGTCTCGTTGGTGTATTTAGAAATTTATATTTATATTCCTTATCCTCATAAAGAAAAATTGTTTTAAGAGCAAATTTAAATAGTTTGAAGAACTTACTGACCATTCGTGGTCTAAAACACAAAAAGCATTCGAAAAATCAAAAATTATACAAGTCCGAATAAAATAAATATTTAAGGGTGGTTCTCAAACAAAAATGTGATTTTTTCGCACGCACGTAGACCAAATATTAACACAATTCAGAAGATAGCTATAAAAATGTAATTTACCTCAGTAATATAATATCTCATGTAGACTAGATATTATGTGATAGTTAATAAAATTCCAGTCTATTGTCTCCAACCGCCAACGATTCCTCACGCCCGTCACTCAGCATTGCCTGAGCAGGCGACCTTCGACCTCGATGCGACTGTTCAGTACAATTGTCATACTGGCTACGTCACCAATGGCTTCCCCCGTGCTAAGTGCCTGGCTATAGACAGCCAGGCCTCGTGGTACGGACCGGACATTACTTGTGAACGTAAGTTTGGCAATATTATTAAAATATTGTGAATTGGACACCCAGTTTTTTCTAAATGAGTTCTGACGTAATCTATACTAATATATAAAATTGGTGTGTCTGTTTTTAATATTGAAATAACCGTTTTTTACTAAATGCATATGAATATATATATACGATACCGATACCAAAATGACATTTTTTTAAATTTTTGTCTGTCTGTCTGTCTGTCTGTCTGTTTGTTCCGGCTAATCTCTGGAATGGCTGGACCGTAGCTAATGTAATGAGGAGTCACTTAGGCTACTTTTATTAGGGTTCCGCAGTCTACGTAAAGGACGCATGTCCGTTCATTCGCCCGTTCTCACTCTAGCGTCGAAACGGTTAGTGTTAGGAAGATGGAACTTTGCACGGATATATGTGTATTTACTACGCCGATAAAAAACTAAAATAAAATTACGTAATAAAAAACGTATAAAATTCTGTAGTCTAATTCAAAATATTGTGATTAATTTTTGCTGCGTTCCTTTTGATTTGATTTGATTTGATATGATTTATAAATAAAAAAGTACATTTTTGTTTATTTAGTTAGTGACGTAGATAGTAGATGTTTTCTAAAACAAATATTTTTAAGTTGTTATACCTAATCCATGCGGACGAAGTCGTGGGTAGAGCTGTACGAAATAACTATACAAAATAAGATAGGCACAAGCTACTCTAAAGTTCCCCGGGTCAGCTAGTACAAAAATATTTATCATCTCAATTATCTTTCCTTTGTTAAAATATTTTGTTTGGTCCACTTTTATTTAACGCATTTACTGCTTTACGCAATTAAACTCATTAATGCCTTTTGTTTTTGAAACGATACAGCTTCAGTAAAATATAGCACAGATAAAACATGTCTAAAATCTTAAAAGAAAGGCATAATTTAGGTGTTTTAATGAAAATTTACAGTTTCTCATGTTTTAAATATAAAAAATAGTAACAGATAAAGTCAAACGACGGGTTAGCGGTGTCATTTATTAATCTGTCACTATACCTCACATGGGAAAATATGTTTCGTCACGTGAATATACTTAAATAAACAGAAACATGGAAATTATTTGGAATGTACAAAAATCTTTCAAATACTTATGAACCTTCAATTTCACAGCCCGTTCTTGTGGTGAGCCTGGTGAAGTTCCCCACGGATGGGTCACCGCTGACTGTCACACCTTCGGGTGTCGTGCTGTGGTGCAATGTGGTCAAGGCTTCGAGCTCGTAGGGAAGGCGGAGCGTTATTGCCAAGCTGACGGAGCTTGGGCCCCCAAAGAGCTTCCTACGTGTGTTCGTAAGTGTTGGGTTCTTTGAATAAATTGCATTTAGTGATGAGGCCAGCTTTAAGAGATATTTGGAATCAGGTAATCTCTTTTTGTAATCTTGTTGTGGCTGTTATTAAACTTACTTTAGGTTTAAAACTATTCCACCTTTATATAAGTGTTGAAAAGCTATATTTTAAATCCATTCTAAGTAGGTAATTAATATTATTAAAATAATACAATTAAATTAACATTTGTTTCACGAACAAGTGTAATAAACTTATGACTAAACATGACTAAATTCCCATTTCCCGAACCCTGTATTTTGTTTATTTTTATAAGGAATCAGCTGGCTCATCACTAAATTTCTTCACTATGGCATTGCTTCGTGACAATGTAGTTGCCGACTTGGACCTTTGGAATGTGCATGATTTAAAAATCTTGTTCGGTGACTAGTAGCATGGCGCTTTCTCTTATCATGGCTATCATCAGCAATACCATTGTCATGACGCAATCTGATACCTACTTTGTATTGGAGACTTGCTGCTTCCAGTTTGGTTCGCTCTTGCTAATTGTTTGATACGATTCTAATCAGAAACAAATCTATTTAATAATTATCACAATTTTATTTACACTATATGATTATATATTTACACTTGAATAATGAAAACGATAGTAGAAGTTCCTTCTAAAAATGCTTTTATTTCGTCATCCAATACAAAGTGAGATATAAAATGTTGTGTTTATTAATAATTTTAAACCTTCTTTTTTCTCCTTTCCTGCTGCTGAACAGAAGGAGAGAAGGGGACAGTTTGAATCATTACATGTAGTAGTTGTTAAACCATAGAAAAGTTATCAGAAAAAAATTAGTAAGAGAAATATGGCCATGGTAAAAAAGATTTTTAACTGCCTCTCGCCTAGTAGATTCGTAGCCAAGTATTGTATGAGATTAGTAGAGAAATAAAGTTTAAAACAACTATCTGTTTTTCATTTCTGCATGTTGCATGGGTTTATTGTAATCGACTTCAAAATCATTGTCATTTATGAACTCGTTTATAATTTTGAAGTCGGTTTTTTAATTTCAACGCCATCTGTTGGATGTTAATGCGACGCTGTCGCCACCTAGTGGTCACGCAGGTGCAGTGTCCTCCCCCTGAGGCTCCAAGACATGGAAAGGCTGTGTACACCTCTTGCGCATATAATTCGGTGGTATCTTATGAATGCAAATATGGCTATCGGCTGGTTGGAGACGCTACTCGGCGTTGCGGCGCTGATAAGAAGTGGTCAGGAACCCAACCTCTATGCAAAGGTAACATACAATGTCATTGTTTAATTATTTATATAAGAGAACCAAAATTAACATATATACATTTTAAAGTAAGTAATATGTAGTTAATAAAAAGGAGAAGAAAAATTAATAAATCTTAAAAAGAATATGAACATTGATATGAGTTTATTCTCACAACGAAAAGTGAATTTGGAGGTCAGAAAAGGAACAGTTAAGGCAATAACTCTGATTTAGCAAAAAGCACTTGAAACGTCGAAAAGTGATGTAAAATACCAAAGATGTTTTAAGTAAATCCATGCGTATAAATATTAAAACTACTACAGCTTAAACAAAATATTAGTCGTGTTATAAATTTTATTTAGAACACATCGATGGCAACAAGCATTTTATTACTACAAATTACTGCTTAGTATAATTTTTTGTCCTTTTAGAAATAAATTGCGGACATCCTGGCCAGCTGTGGAACGGATGGCTAGAAAATATATCTTCAGGCACTGGTTTGGGAGCTTCCATAATCTTCAGGTGCCAAGATGGTATGAGGATGGAAGGAAATGGTTCTGCGATCTGCCAGAGTGATGGGACTTGGAGTCATCCGTTGCCAATGTGCTTGGGTTTGTCTTTCAATAAAGTTTGACATCTCCCAAAAACCATATTTATGTAACCTAAATTAATTAATTACTTGTGAGCCCATCTTATGTTTTGCACTTTCTAACGTGGTGATCAATGAAAAGTATAAAACTAAAACTCTAAATAATATAACATTTGTTACTGAGCCTAACTTATATATAATCGTCAAAAAATAGCCAAACACCAATGTTATTTAAACCTCTAACATTGTTTAAGTTTTCAATAAAATATCGCAAAATAGTTTCCAATTGGCTACATTTCATACCATCAAAAATGTTATTGTAGAATGTCAGAGACTAATAATATGCCTCAGATGTTACTGACATAACATCTTAACACTATAATAAAGGGTCTGAGCAACATTTTTTTTATTCTTACACAACGTCCTATTCAGTGATTTCCTTTTCTAATACTGTAAATTTTCACAAGATTCTTATGTTTCAGCTCCCTGCGTAGTGCCGCATGTCTCACAGGGTAGAGTCGTATTGATGGAAAATAAAACAAGTGACAACGACACTCAGGAGCACACACAGATAGTTCGTAGCTCTACAATGGTCCAACATGGTGAGTGCAGTCTAGATTATATTTTTAACTGTTACATAAACATATCAGTAACATTTATAATTCAGACATAATTAATGATATAATGTATTTCAATTCTAGGTGAAATAATAGTAGTAGAATGCGAGAAAGACTACGAGTTCCCGTCTACTAACGCTGCGATCACCTGCAACAATGGTACATGGACACAGATACCACGATGCCAACCAGCTAGGTAAATTTGTGTTACTAATGACTAATACTTATGGCATGCAAACGAAGCGCCTGAAGTTGTTTTAGAAAATGTTTGTACTGGTACGATTGAAAATAAAGCAATAATAGAATATTCAGTAGATACACGTTGTATAAAAAAAATGTTAAAGCTTGCAATGCAAAAGTAAATTTCGATATATCGAACTCTACGATTGCCGGACTCATAATTTCTTTGCCGGCCAAACAGCACGTAGTTTACTCTTTTAGACGTTAGACTAAATAGTAAAGAGAACTGATAAGAGTAAGTAGTAAAGAATATAAAAATCATAGGTTATATATCATTGGAGAATTTAGTTTCACGGTTATTTCAGATGTAAGAGAATGCCGAAATTTCCTAGAAATGGTATGGTAATGGCCCCAAAAACTGAACACGGCATGAAGGCTCGGTTCCGGTGTAAGGACGGTTTCGAGCTAAAGGGAAACCCAATTGTCGTCTGCTCTTTTGGGACTTGGAGTGGAGAAACGCCCAAATGTGAAGAGTGTAAGCATTATTACATTAATTAAAAATCTCTATTACATAACCTGAATTTAATTTTCTCGAGTTTAAAAATGTTTACACAAAGTTTCTTATATCTTGTCTCTATAAGTTATATTTTTTCGCTCTCTATAAGTGAGTATGAAACTCCAACAACTGCGTAAATATTGCATTAATAATAATCTGCAATTGGTGGAATCAATAATATAGATACTAGTTATATAACTAGTGTCTACTTTCATACGTTTATATGAACGAACCAGCTCTAGGCGCATACAGTATTATAAATCTTAATCCAATGTTGACTGAAATCTATGTTATAAGATAAATGCTTACGCTAACTATTACTTTTAGTATTATTTCATTTCCAATCATACTTTCATTGCAGTGTTCTGCCCGTTTCCGGGATATATAGAGAATGGTAAAGTACTTCTGGTCGGTAACATGGGATTGTACGACTACCGTCCATATGTAAAAAAGGTAAATACAAAAGTAAAGTGGTCTAGTAAAACGAATCGTCCAAGTCAACAAGAGATGACAATTTCTTAGAGCAATTAATGTTAATATAGAAGATAATTCAAAACCTAAATCGATATGCTTGTACCCTTTGTGTACCATCCAATGCTCTTATTCAATTAAATGCCGTAATATTATATATTTTCTGTCTAAGTAAAACTTTCTTTGAATCAATAATTGCTAAATATACTCTACATTTAACTATATTACAGGTTGTTAACAACAAGCAAATCATGTATGAGTGTGACCGGGGATATGTTTTGTCTGAAGGACCCCCTGGTGCTACATGCGTAGGTGGCCATTGGAGTCCTAGAGAATTACCCAAGTGAGTTCTATCAGACGGACCTGAACGTTACTTAGAGAAAATGTTGTATGCTTAGCTATCAATGCTAAGTATGTTTTAATGCTTAATTCACTCTGTAACAAAATTATTCAATATTTTTTTTGGTTGAAACGTTGGAAAAAATTAATTTTCTAAAATCGAATCGATATAATATAACCAATGCCCTTTTCGGCGATATATATATGAACGACATCAAGTATAAAAAAAACATATGGATATTTTATCGCAAATACTCTATGAATTTCATAACGGACCCAATGAATTTTAATAATTTAGCTAAGAATGAAAAACATTTTTAACGTTTACCATATCCATTTGAGCTTCATAGTTAATGTTACGTAGCTTAAAAAAATTCTAGGTGCACTCTTTACAAGCATCCACGAATTCGTTGGAGTCGAAGGCGTCGATCTATCACTGATACTGAAGTACGTCACAGACGCTCAGCTTATCTAAGGCAATACTATAACAACCTTCGCAAAAGTCTTGAAACCTCACAAGAAAATGTAGATCAGTTATACGAGAAATACAATCATGACACTGAAAAACCAACGCTTCGACATGCTAATTTCAAACTAATGAAAAAGTTTGATTTGGAATTTGATGAAGACATGCTGGAACCACAAGGCCCTGATGATGGAAACCTTCCAACAGCTATCTATACTGTTTATAATGTTCACGGTGAACCGATAGCGCATAAATTCTACTCCTACCAACCAGTATACGAGCCTGAAGAAGACGAAATAGTACACGATGAAACTCCTGACTATGGAGATTCAACAGAAATGGATAGTTCTCAACTGACTATTCTAAAAGGGGGCACTTTCCCTGATCATGAAGATGCAAGTAATGAAATTTCAGAAAATATAAATAAACTAAAACATCAATATTTTGAAAGATACGTAGATAGACGCCATAAGCGATTTTTAAACGTTACTGACTCACCTGATCATAGCATTGAAATTGATTCAGGCAGTGAAACTAAGGCTAGGAAGAAACGAAATGTGAATTATGAAGAACACGACACACAAAGTTATGCAAGACCTACACATGAAGTTTCTAGTGAAACAACTGATTTCTTCCTGAAAGTTATTCCATTACAAACTCAAGTCAGCTCGTCTAATGACATGAAAGGAGTCGGAGTAATTCCATTGCAGTATAAGACTACAAATTCCACAGAGTTTGTAAATATTTTAGATAAACGAGAAAAAAGAACGAGTAGGAAAACAGATAGACTTAATCAGACTACAGCGACTGTGCCCAAAACGTAAGAGATTTAAATTTATTACTAAGTTTTGTTTAGTGTTCTATTAAAAGAAATAAATCATGAAGCTTTCGTTATTATAATTTCATTCATTTTGACATAATCTGTACTACAACTCAGTGGAGAAATGCTTGTAATAAAAATAACATACCTAATTTACTACAGTGGCCGAGAGGGAAAAGGTGGTAGAAGTCGCCAGGCGGGATCTGAGAGTAAATCTAGTGAAGACGATGTCACAATTGAAAACAAAGAAACAGAAGGAAACCATACTGTGAATGAGAAAAATGGTAAAAAGGGGCGTCCAAAAAGTCCTTGTGAGCCCATAGAGAGTGAACCGTATGTTAATATTGAGATTGTTAAGTATGGACGCGACCCTAACAATACATTTAGTTCTGGTAAGTTTTGAATTCCAAAATTTTATAAAATAAAATATATTTAAGTAGAAACTTATTAGTTTTTAATTTAAATTATGAGAACATTAAGACGGTCTAATATTTTCTTAAATATATTATAATTCTTTGAAGTATATTTTATATTCATTCAAAAGCTTTTTTTTGTATTTTAAGGTACTATCGTACGAGTAGCGTGTGGAAAAGGATATGGGCTAAACCTTGAGGCGAATGCAACTGCTAAATGTGTTAGAGGAAGATGGAAGCCGGAAAAGCCGTTGTGTCAAGTTTGTAAGTAAAGAAGCTTTTGTTGCAACATCCTGACGATTTGCAATTATAATTGACTGTAATCTAAACAGTAAAACGATATGTGTAACTGATGTTTTAAGAAATTTTTTAAAAGCAGTTACAACTGTTACTATATCTAGGGTTCTATGCTACCATAAAAATGCCCTACATGAGTTACTAATATTATAGGGCCTTATAGGCCACTCAGCACTAATACTATCTATTATATCTATTCTTCTATGGTTATATCAAAGCATGAAATTTTTTAAAACATTGAACTGGTGCATTGGAATCTCTCTCTCTCTGTATCGAGCACTTAATTATTCTTATTTTTATTATCATAATGTATTTCTTATTATCATTCAGATCCGAATTTAACAATTTTGATTGTGAATCTTAGTGTAAACATTTAAATTTCTGGTAAAATAACAATTGTTCTTACCTTTAAAAAATGAGTTAAAGCTCTTCCATATCATCATAGAGCATATGAATATCGATTGGAGCGATGAGAACTTAATACGAATTAAACTCAACGATTCGTCTTGCGTCTTTCATTTTACATTCCTAGCCTACCGTTCCGTGGCAACAGAATTGGACGCTGTTAATAAAGGAAATGCAAACCTTATATTTAAAATAAAAATATATATAAAACAAGGATGATGCCTTACTATAATGCGTGACTTATTGTTGGATAATACTATCTTTCCAGTACCATGTCACGTGCCACCCACTGAATATGGAATATACACCATGCCCCCAAATGAGAACTTGGGCAGTCTCATAGCTGGTACTAATAGAGATGATGACAAGGAGCTCAATGAAACAGACCCAGTTCCAAATGGACAGATTGTACATTTCTCATGTGAATATGGGTAGGTTTGCGAAGCTTCCGTTTTCTCTAATAAATAAATATATATTACAGTTTGCATTAGTTCTTCCATTTCGTATATCTATTTAAGTGACATTGCTGGTTCAGTAACACGCTTTATTCTTGAGTAAACAAATAATTAATGAAAATTAATTGTATTTTTTTTAAAGTACCTTAATTTTTCAGATATAATGTCCAAGGACCAACTAACTTACGTTGTTGGCTTGGCGAATGGGCGGTCACCAGTTTGCCTGAATGTGTTGCGGGTAATTTAATTTTAGTAATAACCCAGAATTATATATATACTGCGATATATAAATAATTAACCTTTTCTTTTACTGCCTTTCGTTCGTTCATTATTCGTATTGCTTTATAAAATTGTAGCAAACATTACAAAAAAAACGACATTCAGTGAAAGGTAAGTAAGGGAATAAGAAAGATAAATTATTTATTGTACACAAGGAATAATACAAATAAAATTATGCAGAATAAAAATTCAATAAAGAAAGATTTTTCAAAATAGTTTAATTTTGCAGCACCATGCGAACTGCCTCAGCTAACAGGTGCGACATACGAGGCTGGTTATCGCGCAGGTCTTACAGTTGCGCACGCGTCGTCAGTAGATATCGCGTGTGAGCCTGGACGATCACCCCCAGCTACACTAAACTGCCATTTGGGGAGATTACAGCCTACTGTACATGAGTTTTGCAAGCCGCAATGTAATTTTTTTTAATGATTTTTTTTGTTGATTTTATCTATTTTACGGTGAAGTAAACTATCATATAGTAAATGTAAATATTATGATAAGAAAAATTATTAAAAAAAAATTTTTTTTTTACTAAATATCAGTACAAGTTTTTAAGTAATTCTAAGTAAATCCTAAAACAATTCTTCTGCATAATTCCAGTAAATGTAACACGACCCTGGATAAAATCAAAGTTCCAAAGCGGCTCAGACATTGTAAGAGAAGATATCTCAGAGTTGGAACCAGATTTGCAAGAAGGGGCAATACCCTGCGCCCCACCTGAGAGGTATAAGATTTCTTTGCTACCTTACATGGACGAAATATACTACGTAGCCCAAGAATCTCTCAACAATTTCACTAATTCCTTGTCCAAATCAACGCATGAAAGATTCTTAGGCGAGTTGTGTAAAACGCTTTCGTTGTAGCTTTCGTGGTTTCTTTGATCCTAAAAAATACAAGAAATAAAATAATTGGAAATCCTCGCTCGCATTTCATCCGTTTGTTATTAATTTGCGGACTTAATGCTAATTAGAAGCAAATTGTACTCAATTGTGGGTGCATTTTGCTTGGTCGCAGCCCAAAAATATGGGAAGACAAAAAATAATATTTTTGCAAAGTCTGCGTTTCTTATTTGCTGGCTGGAAAGACTGAAGGGAACACAGGCGTTCAGGGAAGCGAAGCCCTGGTGAGAGCCTTTAGGTTCGGACTTTTGCTTTTAACGTTTATCATCTTTCTAATCATCAAATTCTAGATCATCAATGATGGGACGGAGAATAGGTCCTAAGCTATTAAACGTAGAACTGTGTTCCCCTTTCGTAAAGACTCCATAAGTTTTATGTGAATGGTTATGTGTGCCCTATTAGTTGAAAGAAACAAGTTCTACGTTAGAGCTATCATCATCATCATCACCACCGGAACCGGTGATTATTCTCTATTCTTCGATTTTTCTAGTTAAGACCGTGAAATCCTCAGGTGGCAGGGCTTAGATCAAATGTATCGGGAGTTTTTCGCTTTTCCTTTCTGTCTTGGCCGAGCTTACATTATGTTGCAATTTTTTGCAAGTGTGTAGTGCATGCTTTAAAAACTCTTTAGGCCCATTATTGTACTTTGCTGAACACTCAGAATTGTGTACTGTTGTAGGGTGCAAGGCACATTGATATACAGAGATGGTTCTGACGTTAATGAGACCTATGATATCACGGACACATACCCTCATGGAGTGAAAATAACATTTAGCTGCATTGCATCTATAATGGGCGAAAAAACAACATGGAAAATTATATGTGAGAATGGAAATTGGGTCGGAAAAAGTTTTAATTGTGGTAAGAATATTTTCTTTGGATTGAAAATTTTAAATACCCCATCTCGTTGTATAATTCTTATTTTTGTGAATTAGTATTAACTTTAAGCAGTATTAACTTTTAACTGTGAGCAGTACTTATTTATTATCGAGAGTTATATTTGATAACTTGTGTAGGAAATAAATAAAATGATTTTTTTTTTCATAATAATAATTAATTTGTTATTGTTTTTTCACATACCGCGATATATAATACGATTTTTTTTAGAAATATATTTTTTTCAAACAAACTAACAGTACTAAAAATTATGTTCCAGATGAATTGGATGCTCAAAGTGAAGAATTAATAAGTAATAACACATGCACGTTCCGGAATGAGGAACCTCATGTGGTTACATTCTTCAATGATCTGGAGATAACTGAAACTGTTGAATTTCCTCCCGGCGCAGTTATTGTATCTAGGTAAGTAAGACAAGAATTTTCAATAATTTCGGATTGATAGTCAGTAACTCAGTTCAACCAAAATAAATCTTCAGATCTATAACAGTATTATAATAATATAATCTAATCTAATATAATCTAATATAACAATATAATAATTTATAATATATGGGTT
>CAVNZL010000135.1:1517500-1625000 GCA_963693355.1 Pontia daplidice | reverse complement strand
CTTTTATTATCGGAGGGTATACTCTCTCCAGTCTTATTTATAGACCGTGATCTAAACTGTTAACAACCATGGGATTTCACAGTTATATAAACAAGATCTGGTTTCGTCTATGCTATCCAGCTTATCCCAGTACCTCTTTCAGCTTCTATTAGCAGAGGTCGCAAGCCAGATTTTGGTTTAAACATGAAACGCGTTCGTCAGGAAGAAAGAACTATTTCCAAGTATCGGGGTAATGTACTGTTGTGTATCTGAGTGGATCTGTTCGTCTTCCCAGCACGCTAAACCTTGAAAACAAACCTAAACAACTTATACCTATTACTATATTCTGTACTTATTCTTCTAGCCTACTAACAGGAACGATAAACAACTTCTTTCACAAAACATAATTTCTGCACAGCCGCTACTGTGGTTTATCGTTTAGAATATCCTTTTCGTATTGACGAAAGTTCTGAATGTACAATTTGGGTATTTTAGTTTTCCTAACAAAATAAAGTTTTAACCAAAAGTAAATCTGAAAGCACTTATACTATCTTCTTCAGTGAAAACTTTCTAAGGACTTATTTCTTCATCTACTAGGTACTTACTATATATTTAGTCTAGAAGACAGCTTCAATATCATTTTTCGATTTATTGAATGATTGTCTTCATTATTAATAAACAAATAAAGTCCTTTAAATATGTTCAGGTGTAGAATGCGGCGATGTGGTCCACGACACCCCAATAAATGAAGGGGAGCGAAGACCAAGGGTTGCGGTGGTATCTAGAGGTGTTGGAGGTCGGGCAGCGTTCTCATGCCCCCCTGGTTGGGCACTTAATGGACCAGCAGAGACCGTCTGCCTACCTGCTGCAGATTGGGCTAAACCTTTTCCAGTTTGTCGAGGTAAGTTTTAACTTATAGGCAATTAATTTTCTTCTGCACAGACTTAGTAGGCATTAACATTTTTATAGTGTTACTTCCGAAGAAAAATTGTCCTATGTCATGAATATGTAAAACCTCTAATCTCTACTAAGAGATTTGTTTGGATATCACACACATGCTATATTGATATTTTCTTTTCGTAGAGGTATCCTGTCCTGCACTCCCTCCACCGGCATCAGGTTACGTCTTAGGTCGTGCTCCGTACCGCGCTGGTGACGTACTACAGTTCCATTGTAATCCAGAACACACCCTTCATGGCAGACCTATCCTAGTATGCCAGGACAGCGGCAGGTGGAGTGACAAGCCCCCCACTTGTAAGTATAACAACAGTAAGTATTACTTGATGTTGCTACTTGATAATATTTTTTATAATAATTCCATAGTCCATAATTTGATGCGTTGATCAGGTGAAAATTTATTATTTATTATTTATGTTGCAAATAAATTTTAACTGATAGTGATTATTATATTTTTTTATTATATGGCTAACGAAAAAATCTATTCACAAATATATTTTTCAACTAATATTGTCTGTTAAATGACCGTTTTATTAAATGTTCAATTGGTGTGTTTTCTGTGGATAAAGTTGGATTATATTAAAAAATGAGTGATGTATATGAGATACGATTTTTAACGACATTTATGTTTTAAAGGCGCTCAGGCGTGCACATACCCGGGCACAACAATCTCCGGCCGAATGTCATCTGTCAAGTTTTACTATAAGATTGGAGAAACTGTCTCATTCACGTGTGAACCTGGATATAGGATCAAGGGAGCTCCAATGTTACGATGTCTGAAGTAAGTTATATTACAGTCGATATATGACGAATTTTTGTCTACGTACAAAAAGAACCAATAAAATGAGTTTGCAAAACAGTGGATCAGAAATATAGTTAGTTATGTGGATATCTCGTGGTCATATTCCTAACGCCTTTCTTCTTTACAGGAATAGGAAATGGTCCAACGCCATCCCACTCTGCACGCCGATTTCAAATTTCACATCATCAGATTCCATAGCCATGTTGAACGGTGACATTGACGCAATGCTGTCAGATTCCGCCATCTTACCCACAGACATATCAAAGATCGAAACGCCCGCCATTTTGTCACCACAGAGTTTAAAAGCTGCTATGACGCGAGTGGCTGCGACAAGGCTCTTACGCAGGGCACCTATAGAAACTGTGAAAAATAGAATTTATAGGGTAAACAGAATACTACGGAGAGATACGGGAAGATAATTATTGTTTCTCAATAAGTGGTAGCATTTAAAGAAGGGCTATTAAAATCATTATAAGTTTGAAAATGAAATAAACTCCTTTTAAACACAAAACAAATATCAGACCGTGCATTAAAAGTTAGGCATATATTTTTGTTGATATAACGAAAACAATATTAGAACATTATTAAATTATGAACTCACTCACACTCATAAACTTATAAGAAACACTTCGTAAATATAAAAATGAGTCATCAGTACCAACATGATGTTTTTAGAGTTTAATTGTAACACTAAATATCAATCTAAAATACAAAAGCCACATACTGTGCGCCTAGTGAAAAATTTCAAGATACGGATTTCTTTTGCATTTCTAATTACAAAGAAGCCCACTGAAATATATGATACAACGAAAGGTAAGCATCAGACTTTGAATTAGAAGCTATGCAGATTCCTATTTAATCAATATTATTGAAATAATATTTAACCAGAAATGATCCATAATTTATTTCAAAAGAATTTATTTATTAAATTATAATTATATTTTATTGTAACATACTTCAAAGTATCTAAAAGGTATACTATATATTACTTTTAATAATAGTATTCTAAAATAGGACTTGTATCTAAAGTCTATCACTACAAATGATTTTGCTATATGTGGATTTTTAAATTACTAACTATACTAATACTTAGCAAACGTAATCTTTTCGTGTCTATTAATAATGTATATAAGCCAAAGAAATAGAATAGGTCATATCAATTATTACTGTACTTAATAATTTATATTCCTATACAATTTTAATAAGTGAATTGTACTTGTAAGTAGTCGTAGAGAATCAAAGAGTAAAATTATTTAATTTTTTATATTAATATTTATTTATAAATAGTGATTTGCTCAAATTTTAACTTTTATATTGTATATAACTTGGCTCAATATAATTATTTCTAGAATCTTCGTCATCTTCACTAATTGCAATAAATGTCGATAAATACTCAAGAATTTTCCTAGAGGCATATACTGCATTAATTATTGTAAAGAGGTTTCATTATATGTCTAATACGCACACAAACGTCCCCTTTGGTTTGGGTGTGTTTTCGTCATACTGGATTTTAGGTATTTTATCATACTAAATCTAACGAATGAGATTTAATCTCATACTAGCGTTAATGGCATATCATACAATATATTTATTTATATTCAAACATCTAGCAAGATATTTTTTCTTGCTAGATGCACATTACATTAGATGCAATTAATGTACTAAAAATTGTGAATAAATAAGTAAACAAAATATATATTTTTTATTTCATATATCGATCTAGTAGGACTTAAGAACGTGGAACACTATTTAGGTGGGTAAGAACTAATCTAGTGAAAAAACACACGCATTTTTCCGTAGAATGTTGTAGTCTACTTACCTGTCAATCTCATTGTACGTGTTTTCGTGTTTTCTAAACATACGTTGCCTTTTTTTATTGACGACTACTAAAGTATGTAGCAGTGAACGCGCAATGTATATGTCGTCATAAGAATATTACCTGTTCGTTCGCCGTTGCATTTCAAATGTCAAACGTAAATTGGAATGCCTCTGCGACTTTATCTGTGCTTCAGTTTAACGCGCACCGTTGCTGTTGCGATACGTATTGTGCGCGCTGTATATTCGAATATTCGGTTGTTTATTTTCAAATAAGACGTTAGAAATATTTTACGCTTCTCCAGTTTATATGATAAACTAATATGTTAAGTTATTAGTGTTGTGTTAGCAGAGAGAGGCAATCCAATAATGCTCCGGTAAAGGTAGGTTAATCACAAAACTCATTGTAATAATTAAGATAATGTTATGTTTAGAATGCACGTTTTTCTAGTTCTATGTCGGCAAATAGATGACGTACTTGTTTAATAAGATAATAGTTTTTGCTAGTGTGCACCTACTTAGAGAACAATGCTGCAATGTAATAGTTTTTGCTATAGTTTTCTAAGTGACGTTCATCGTTGATCACAAACATTTTCGTAGTCGCGTTTTGTAATGTTATTTTTCTGGCATTTATAATTCAATTTTCAGAAAAGTTTTAATATCTATCGAATAATCATATAACATTGTAGAAAACTTCTAGCATAGACTTGAAGCCGCTTTCAACAGAGTAGTCGGTTTGATTCCGAAACAAAATTGTATTATATTAATAATTAATTAATTATATTATATATATAGAGAGAACCTATAAATGAGTAATAAAATTTAAATGTCTTTAAATGATATTGTCTGACTCTGCTATTGTTCGCGATACTAGGATGTCCTTATTAGCATGTACACCCTAACAAGTTTAACTTAATCCTTTTAGCATTTCTTTACGGAAACCACAAGAAAGAAAGGAAAAATATATTTAAAAATCACTAACATGTCAATAATAATGTAATTTAAAAGTTTCAAAGGTTTTCCAAGTATGACTCAACCTTCTTCGGTATGGCCCAAATTATAAAGAACATATTAATACAGGCCCCGCTCCCCTACGCGTAAGACTTTTAGGGGAAGGGCGAGATGTTGAGATTGATAATTGCTGCTGAAATACATCATCGGCCAATGAGGCAGAATACGAAATTTCATCCGTATCACCTCGATGTCCGCCGTTCCGCGCGCTTCCGTGGAGCTTCAGAAGGTACTTTAGGCACCACTATCTAACCAGTCTACGATTAAGGGATTATGAAAAGAGTTTACCGTTACTTGAAAGTCTCTTGCAGCACATGTGCGGCGATATCAGTTAACCTTAGTTGATTGTGTGAGGAAATACCTTTATAAGAGCAAAATAACAATTCTACTATTGATGCGCAAAGGCAACGTAGAAACGGATAAATATACATATTACGGATACGGACACGTATTTATCACACCGTTTAAGATATTGACTGTGAAGTACATACTTAATACCGAATAATACTATAAATAGATCATATTATTATAAATTATAGTTATATGTTGAATAACTTAAAACGTACAAAAAACTAAATTATTGACATGTTTAGTGGAAAAAAAAATTCCCTTGGTGATTTATATTTTATTTTTTGACATATGGGGTGACTTTTCTCTTGAACATGTCTGCTCCAAAGATGTTTTTTTCTGTATACTTGACAATTGACATTTTGCATGCCATGTTGGTTGGCTGTGTAGCAGCTTAATATTAATTTTATAACATGTACCTAGACCGCAGTTAGTGCAAATAAAGATGATGATAATTATTGTTATTTATAAAACCATTCAGAGTATTTTGTTCTTGCGTTACGAGCTAGTTGTGTTAGATTTATTAATCTACCTACTAAAGATTATTCTTTTATGATCACTCTGTCTTTTATGTCATAAACATTTCCTCTTTCATTTAATAACATTTCGATACCAGTTCGAAGAACTAGGTGTTATATATTTAAATTAGATGTATTTAACTTGATGTTGAGGTAGTTGGATAACTGGAGCATGTAATTTTTAGTAGTAAAAAATTGAAAAGGCTTCTATCGGCTGAGACGTGAGCTGGTACATCGATAACTTGGCTGGTCCATAAATTAAATATAAATTTGAAATTAGAACATTTAATTTCACTTATTTCGTACATTTATATTCGATAATAAGTGTGAGGTGATTCACCTAAGTCGCAATACGATTCGTCACGACCGACTTGCAATTAAAGTGTTACCTTGAACCCGTACTTAAAATACAAAACATGTAACCAATCACCATAAGTTATGTATTACAGAGTGGATTCGTACTAAACTCGACATTACCTAATTATTATTACAGGTAATGTTATAAAGATTCATTAGGGCAGTGTTTTTCAACCTTTTTCATGATGCGCCCCCCCTGGTATAAAAAAATATTTCGCGACCCCCTTGACCTTCGGTTTTTTATCATGTATGTCTTTAATTTTGGTTTTTTCACTAAAGTACCCATTTTTTTCGACCTCTAGCGACCCCCCTACAGAAGCTTCGCGACCCCCCAGGGGTCCCCTAATGCATTGTTTTTCAACATGTGGGTCGCGACCCCCTGGGGGGTCGCCAGAGGTCGAAAAAAATGGGTACTTTAGTAAAAAAAACAATTAACATAACTGTAACATACACATACGTACATGACAAAAAATCGAAGGGTCAACGGGGGTCGCGAAATATTTTTTTATTCTAGGGGGGTCGCATCATGAAAAAGGTTGAAAAACACTGCATTAGGGTATATGTCTTTGCTCACGTTTAGCACTTTAAAACACTAAGTTATAAAGAGACTCATGAACACCATTACATATACATGTTATATATATCGAATGTAACAATAATAGTAGAAGATAGGCGATAGCAGTATCTATTTTAATTTAGGAATCAATCGATTACTAAACTATTTATTAAAATGTTTATAATAAATTACCAATGCTTATTGTAGTTCATTGAATCCCTAAAAATAGGTATTATATGCATATAAATAAATGTAATAATTTTTTATGTGTTACCATCGTAATTTATATAGAATAGCTGGCAGATGTACAATTCACACAATATCTTTATAAATTATAACCTATGTGTTAATCTTTTTAATGAGCTATATTATTGTTAAGTTCCATTAAAATACATTTAGTAGATTTTATATGAACGATTAACCATTCATAATCCATACTTACAAACTTAGCATTTATAATATTAGTAGAATGTTCTTTGTGGTTTCATTACGCGTGAAACTTTAGGAGAGAATGAGAATTTCAAAGCTACATTATTCTTAACTTTCTTGCGCATGCAGTTTTTAGTTGAGCCTTGCGAGCCAACGTTTGCCTCTACGTTTGAATGCTCATCTCCAATACGCGTTAACAATTACTTTAGTGACACCAGAAGCATTATCTTTAACTCCGTTGTAAATACATTTAAAACAACAGTAATAATTAAATCTGTTCACGGTTGGCGCGTATCCTCGTGACGACCTTGCTTAAGTTTCCTCTTCAGTGAGACGTCTGAAGTCGCTCAACCGTCACAGGCGCTGTCTACTTACTCAAGTAAGCTACTTATAGATTAATAGAATTCTGTAGAAGAGTCACTGTTATAGTAAATACTAAGAAGACAGGCTTTTGTAAATATCCCTGTGTATACATTGATAGTCTGTGTTTGCGGGGTCTCAATGTGGGGTATGTTTGCCCGCGATTGCGAAACAAATAACGATCGTTGGTTGAACGACTTCCCCTTTATAACGGGAGATATAAACTATATATTTTTATAGATTTTACCACCCTTAGGTGTACGGTGTCATAGATAAATGCAAAAATATGGTGAGCTATAAAACTTGTTTAAAAAGTTTACTTATTGATTTAGCCATTCGAAAAAGATGAAATGATCGTCATTTCATTTATTATAGTCCGTCAAAGGGATTTTATTTAATTTTTGTATCTAGTCTGCTATTTCGAATAATGTATTATTTAGGTCTATTTTACTGTGAATAAAGTACGAAGTGTTATGTAATATACGAGTAGGTATAGCACGGAAATGGTAATTTTACGCAGCACACAACATCGATTATTACAAAGTCAAGGTCAGTTTAATGTTTTTGCTATTTCCACAATTGTAACTCCGTAGTTTATATTTACGTTTCTCAAACGTAAATATAGTTCCAGGAGCTGTCAGACCATTTCGTTCATTTGAAATTTGACAATGTGGGAGGAAAGAATGTAACCTGTTATATCTATTGGAATACGAATAGTTCATCAGTTTCGTTCGCTTGGACTAAAACACCGCATGCCTCGTTCAATAACCTTGAGGTTTCAATTCACAAAATTTAAATTGGACTATAATTGCGCTACATTTACTACTCTTTGAAAATCTCAATTCCATACCGCTTAAACAAACTGGTGTATTACAGGAGGCTTAGCTGCGAAGCCTTTTGTAAATAAAAAATTTTTATTTGAAAATACACATTATATTTAAAACAGATAGATTTGCTTTTATAAATCTCTCTTAATACGTATATCGAACATCCCAACTACTAATAATATACCTTATACTAGGTACTACTGTGTATGGAGTTAGCAACTGTGTTGCAATTGCTAAAAAAGATACAAACATTAAAAATAAAAATAATAAATGACTATCATTAAACCATTACAGGGCGTCATAAAAATTACCTCCTCACGACGTATGGTTTAAATTATAATAGGTGTTAAAAAATACTACAATTTGACGGGTATAAAGATTGCACATTTGCTTAATAGAATGGATATTAAGCATCGTGGTTCATCAAGACATTTGCATTAACTTTTTAATGTGTTAGTTGATTTAATATACAGATCTTCGACGTACTCTCGTCCGATAAAGTCTTGCGACAGGCTCTTAATTTTCCCTTTTTCACACATTTTTCCACAGATACTCGTTAAATTGAAATGTCAAGATGACATTGGTCCAGTAGTTTTGTTACAAACGTACATACACCTTATTTTGAAACTTTGTAACAACAATATCTATGTAAAATTTAAGTACAAGTTATCCATCTAATGGACATTCAGTGTTATATGTTTGCTAAAGACGATAACTTAAAAAGTACGTTCGACAAAGTCTATTAAAATTAGGTTAGTTGACATCACAAAAGCCTATACAACTCACATTGAAGTATGGATTATAATCAGGTCTTTTGTCGATCAAGAGCCCATAGTAGTGCAGGAAGCTATCGTACGTGTTCTGCGTCATACTTCCATAGGGATGTATACCGATTAAAACTAGTATTTAAATGAGAAACGTGTTTGATATAGATGTACAGTGTTATCTGTGGAAGTGATTTCGATAAGATTTAATGTGTGACATGAACACAAAAATCAAGTTTTGTTTTCAAGAATTTAACTGTAACAACAAATAAAAACGATAGTCCTATAATATTGTCTTTTATTGAACAAACTAATACTAATTTAAAGAAAAACATTTTACTAACGGTTTAACGGTTAAATCTATTTTACATTATTTTAAATTTTCCCGACGTTCCGTGTACTTTGGGTCACAGTAGACTGAAGACAAAAGGTGTTGATTGTCAAAATAAGTGTCACATCTGCGGAGAGGTTGTGTGTTATCTGTATTTATTGCACCGGAGTTGGTATCATAGTCCTATTTCATAAAATGTTGATGGGTTCCGGAGCCAAATCAAGAAAACCTTGATGTTTAAGAATCGTATGTCAAACTTACGTCTTGTGTTTGTTATACAAATATTTCTTTCATTGAGAAATACACCAGCCATGACCATGTAGATGTTAAGCTTATCGTAAATTTGTTTAGTTTTATAAGTTACATTTATATTTTTTTTGTCCAGACTTTTAATTTTCACGTGACAACCCTATTCCCAATGTCCATACACGCATGACCGTCTGTCTCCCTTGCACACGATATTATGTCTCGTTTACGCATAACTGTTCAGTCACAGGTGATTGACTAGAACAATGGCTCGTAACAAAAAATGAATATTTTTGAAATTGTTTAAATGCACTAAATGTGCAGATGCGATTCGAAAGTTTTTATCGCTTTATGTATTATTTATTCTTCATACGAGTAAATATTTACAAATATTATACATATACGCACATACTATGCATAATAATCTAGTACTTTCATAAGATGTTACCTTCCACAAATTTATTTTACAATACTAGTACAATATAAAGAGAGAAATGTATTTACATCGGTCCAGTACAATTTCAGTATATTGATTTCACATCTGATCGCTTCAGAAGGCACTTTCTGCCGCGCACTATTGCTACCAATACAGGTCCCGAAGCAATACGACTTAGGGACCTTCAAGAAAGGAGCGTATCGCCATTTTAAAAGTCGGCAACGCACCTCTGGCATGGGCGGTCGTAAATCATACTTACAATCAGGTGAGCCTCCTGCCGTTTGCCCTCCATTTTATAAAAAAAAATACAAATATCTGTATTTAGGCAGATTTCCAGTCCGGTGTGCATTTACACTACATTAATTTCCTTTCTTAAGGTTTACTACTATATTCTTTAAATTTTATATTTAGTTAGAAAACTTATTAAAACCAACCTATCATTTCAAGAAAACTGTCCTGAACAATTTTGATTCTCCCAAAACACTATTAGTGCACAATCTATAAGCTGTTTTAAAAATAGACTCGATAATTTCTTCAACTCAACAGACTTTTTGCATGTTGGGTTTTATATATAATAATCTAATTGCATTTTTTAACAAAAATATCGCGTCTCTTTCTGTCAAATCCAGTTCACTCTATGATGAAATGAGACAAGTTTAAATGGTTCCAAACATTACTAAATTAATTTTGTGTAACTCTATTTAGCGAATTCATATATAAAAAGTCTTCGCATACTGAACTAGGAAAAATACGACGGAATTACCATCACTAATTTGAATATAGAAACTACGTTTTCATTCACCAATATACGAGAATGCAGACAATGTTTGATCAATAGATTGCGAAACACAATAGCATTTACGTACCTTCAAAATACAAGCGTTTGAATTAGTTTAGGGGAGTCACATCTTGAACGTTACACTATTTATTAATTAAATAAGAAAATATAATTCTTTTCTTTATTACTAAATTATAATGTATTTGTAAATCTCATGAAGAACTTTTGATGAATTACAAAAAAATAGTCAGTCAATTTGTTAATAATTATAAGGGTTGTTTTCGATGTACACCTGGCTGTTACTAATGCTGGTGTATCCGCAGAAAACAGATAGTTCTGAATATACAATTATAAAATTCAAAATATTATAAGCTTATTCAGTTATCATTATATATAGTGGCAGATCTATTTCTACATTATAGGGATTTAGGTAGTCAATTTTGGAGACCTATAAAACCTATCACATCTTTGGTCAGATTTAAGTAATCATTTAGGAAATAATTGTAGTTTATGTAAGTACATTTTTCGCTACAATTTTATATATTAAAATATATATTTTAAATAGCAGGAATATGCAATTGCCCAACTTCTTCCGCTGTTTTAGAATGTGCTACGTAATAATTTAACAAACCTACACAATAATTGATTGTTTTATAATTATTCAATTTTGCTTGCATTCGGCTCAAGGTTGCTTCGAAGGTTTTGAGTTAGGGTTGTGACTATTATTTTCTAACCTTTATTTATATGTATTCATAAAAATAATACGTAGGAAGAAAACTACGTATAGGTATATCAGTTGTATTAACACCGCTAATACAAGCTATGCTTTCTTCTAATCGACCATGTGATAAATGCAAAAGAAAATCTTAACAACATTATAAAATTAATTATTAGCATTATCATTGATATCAATTAGGACAATAATGTTTTAATTATTATTATTACACTAAACATTACTAATTAATTATTTCAATATTAACCTTATCTGATGTCACCCAGTGTCTAAGCGTATCCATCATTTAATTATTAATAAAATAAAACAATACACATTTGTTATTAACATTCTCAAATTAACAAAAAATTTCGAATGCTTCGCCATTTGCATCAATGTCAATCGATAATGTTCTGTCAGCCCTGTTCTGTCATTGTCGCTAATGAGAGTCATGGCTTCGCCCAAACAGAGGGTTACAGGAAATTAGTTTTTTATACAGATAACGTTTAGCAAGGTAACTTGTAATGCACACTTTCATTCAAATTGTGTTATACATATAGAAAATATTCAGGTTATAAAGGAAACGTGTTTCAGGTTTTCTTGTTACAATAAACAGAAACTCTGTTTCATTTTTTAAGAGGCGGTTTGATTGGACTTTTTTGACTACACTTCTATGTCATCAAATAATATTGTGTTTATTAACGCTAGTTAAATAAAATGCAGTATATCGAATTTATTATTTATATTAGCCGACGATGCTTTTCAGCAATCGTGGTCTGGTCGAGAGAGTCTAGATCGTTTGCAGACTGTCTGTCTATAAAATCGTGTAAAAAGAGATAGATAAATACCTAATATTTTAGTCTTACAGTCATTAATTTACTTTTCATGAATAATAATAGGCATATCGTTTTTCCACTTCAGGTCCTTATCTAACAACTATAAATACAAATTATAAATAAGTGTTCACTGTAAATGTAATTTACCTTGCGTAACGTGAGAAACGGATAAACATGTACAAACTATATCGAAATGTCAATAATTAAATGACATTACCGATAACATTCCGGTCGGGCATCGAACACGCGACCATTAGACACCGCTAGCGTCAGTTAGCTGGAACGAATCGTGCGCAGGTACCGTTCCTGCATCCAGTTATAGAACTAGATGAGACGTAGGTGTCAAAATATTATAGATATAAATATTGTAAGTGAACTCTCATAATATGTGTACAATAAAAAAATTAATAGTGTGACTAAAAGGTCTGTGTAATAAGAAAGTGTGTGCTTCTGAAGTATAAATACTATTTATTTTGTCTCTTAAGATAAAGCTATCTCCTTACAATTCATTAATAATTTTAAAAGTATGTTTACTACTACATCATGTTTTATCATTTTTTTTTATTTAAACTGCAATCGACCGCAATTCTAGTACTATAAATTCATATCCTCACGCGCCGAATAAATGAATAATAATTCGAACTTCCTAAGATGGCGGCGGAATAGGTAATTTGTATGGCATTTATCGGTATTATTACTACGTTTACGTTTTTATGGTGATGTCTTTAATTATTTTGCATGTACAAACTGAGTCATTGTCATATATCATGGCTGATATGACATATAAAAGTCTACGATGGAACGAGCGAATTAGGTCGTGTCGCTTGCCTATGATTGCTTGACTAATATTTTCATCTTGCCTCGATAATCTCACTGTATTGCCTTTTTGTGTTTGGTATACGTAATAAAATAGTTTGTGAAGAGTTTAAATCAGGAAAAATAAAAAATACTTGAATTAAGTCCTTGTTTGCCAAATAAAATGATGAATTGTAAGGAAAATATAGGCTAGATAATTTATTAAGTACAAAAGGGGCTTAAAAAAAAAGATTAACATGTTTTTAAATTGTCCAGGAAAAATCGCCATGTAAGGTTGTAGGTTGGAACAAGTGATCTGAGTGAGAAAAATACTGATGACTCTTTGGACACATTATTAAATGTACTTGTTTGCCAAATCACACGATATTTAGGTGCTATGTTGTTTAGGTAGTCCATATTAGTTAGAACAATGACAAGTGATGAAATTTTGTTACCATATGCTACATTTTAATTGTGTCAGTTATTAACTGTCATCCAAGACTTTCACTGCCGATAATTTATTAATAATTCTTCTGTGAGTGTGTATGTCACTGAACTTCTCTCAAACGACTGGACCGATTTTGGTGAAATTTTTTGTGTGTGTTCCAAGGGGATCTGGGAATGGTTTAGATTCACAATTTTGTCCGCTAGACAATGTTTTTTAATTAATTTTTAATTTATTAGTAGTTGTTGATTTTGGAATGTTTTACATTGGATCCAACAGACGGCGCTGCCATCGCAGTGTCAAATTTTAAATAATATTCGAATAATTAATTGAAAATTGAATCACATGTATGGCAAAATAACGTTTGCCGGATTAGCTAGTCCATTTATATAATAATACATGAAATATAATTGAATTGTACTAATAACATTATAACTCATTGTAACCTTGCGCAGGCTTTACGCTTATAGCACGAATTGGAGCATGTTACGTTGCTGTTATAACAAATTCCGATATTTTAAAGACTTCTCACTTAACTTTTTTGTCTATGGACATTGTTAGTAACGCAAGCTTGTAAGATCTAATGTTCCTTATATGCGTTTAGGTAATTATTAAACATTTAAAACTTGCAAATCCTACGTGCACGAAAGCCAAAGTTAGTTATATGGGCTTTGGTACACACAACACAAACACACATCACACAAATATACATACACACCACACAACATACCACACCACACACCCCAAACTACACAAACATACATATAAGCTATATCTGGCGAACCTTGATATTCTATAACTCTGTTATTACTCGTTAATCCTTTGCATAAATTTTGTGTTATCTTATTCTAACACTATATTATGTTACCTTATAATAAAGCCTCGTTAGCTTCTACCTTAAATAAGTATCAGTTTGGTATGCTTTCTTTCTAAAATAAAACTTATTTCACTGCTCACCTTTCCCTGCACAATGTAAATATCACCTGTATATATAATTCCCTGCTAAATATAGTATGATTCACGGGCAGAAACTAAAATCGACTTATATCGATCGATCAGCCAAATATTATTGATTACTTTGGTTAGTTTGCTGTTTTGTATGAACATGAATTGTTAGTATGGATCGGTTAAAGCATAGATTTCCTAAAGGTGTCATTATTATCAATAATTCCATTCATTGCCAGCTAAACATACCTGTTTACACTTCCCTTCCTGCGTCGTTAATGAAAGGCGACACAATGATTGATACTTTGGTAAATATCCTTTAGGATGTCCTGTGTGATTTGTGAACATAACACAATAGGGTAATTATTATACTATTAATTTATCTAACGATAAGGTGACACCATAAACGCCTTTATAGGTTCATATTTTTGATGACGTTTTGACCGAATCTCTCAATCTTATCTATTTATTTTTATTGATATATGTGGTAGTTATGTAAACAGTAGACCACCTGATTAGTCACTTGAATTGCATTGATTGCAAAAAAAAATACCAATTTTGTACGTGAACTGAAACAAAATAATATTAATGTATTGATAGTAACTTTTTAAAAATTATTATTGCTCAAGTGTTATCTGGATTTATCTTCTGTTTGATAATATCATAATTAATAGGACGTCACTGATTCGATAAGAATTAGTTCATGTAATAATACAATTTTTAAGCATAATTAGATGTTTACATGATACTTAATTCTACTGAATTGTACCTACTTTTAATTAACCTGAACGAATGGAACACCGATTTTCCATTTCAAATTTAGAACGCTTGATAATGTATATTGTCATTTGAATCGTATGCACTATATGTATAGTTTTATTTGAATACGTTATTAATACAAAGAGTCTTAGAAATTACTTTAAGTCTTTCTATTTACAGTAACACTAAGACGTGTTTACTGTCTACATACTGTGACGTGTATCCCTACAATTAATTACTCATGATAAGATTATGATGATTTCACTTCACTGTTGATACAGTGGTAAATCATACACGTATTATATTAAATCATTTTTTAAATTAGAAATTAAAATTATTTCCAAACGGAAATAATTTTAAGTAAATGGTATTAAAGATTATATTTAGGACCATAAAAAATCAGATAGACATTGAGGTTTTAGTAATAGGGACCCGTTTCACCTTGTGGGTAGGAATCTCTAATAATGTGTCCAATTAGTTTAGCCAAAGTAATCCAGTCCTATTTCATCAGATTGAAGAGAGGAGTAGGCCTCAATATGACAGAAAAAGACGAATCATTACAGAACATATAATATACTAAGAAATCAAAGTACACAATCAATGTATGATTCCTACATTATACTCATCAGAAATTGATAGTTTTATTTTAGAACCCCCACGATTAGTTAAAGCTTTGTTGAACCGTAACAGACCGTTAAAATTCTCCAGTAAATTTGATTCCGACAGAAACAGGAAAAACTTTAGTATTAATACAAAATGTTTGTTTATTTAATCTAAAAATCAACGTAAAAACTTAATTGAGATTACTTACTCTATTTTTGTTTCAGATCGACGAATAACGGAGCGATACTCTTTCGAATTGTGATGTCAGTGTTCTAAATTCAAGTTGCTTCGGCATTGGTGATACAAGTGTTTTTCCACAAAATTAAATCAATCCAACGACGTTCTAAATTCAAAAACTACCTTGTGAGTGCCCTGAATTCTACGAGATTTTTTGTTCGTTCTAAATTCAAAATGTCGTAATCGCTGAGTTTACATCTTGTTTTTAATTCATATGTGCGTATATAATGTATGAGTATGGGTGAACCAACTATACACAAGACTTGTGTGAGGGTGAACTCCGCTGATGACGAATCGAGGGATGAAGTTGACCATGACTTACCAAAGAAGAACCCTTTTATACGGGTAAGTGCTTAATTTTACCTTTAGAAAAGGTTTTCCTTACTTTTATATATGTACTCGTAGAATTGCATCCTTTTTCGTATGTACTAAATAACGTTTAAAGAATTCTCTGTATAAATAAAAAGCTAGTAAGAAAGTAGTGTTCTGTCGATGCGCTTAATGGGAACTGTCTTGGAACGGAGATAAATTATATTAAGAGTATAGTATTTCTTTCGGGTGGCTAAATCAATGTTTGTTATAAGTAGCCTTTAAACAATCTGCAATTTAAGTGGTATAAAATATAGATTCTAAAATTAAATTTATTAAAAAAGAAGCACAAATTCAATACACCATAGACTAAACTTGCGTTCTAACCCAAAATATAAAGGGATACTAAATAAAAACTAAAAGACGGTAGTCCCAAGTTAGGCAACTAACAGTGAAACTCTTTCCTATCTAATTTTTTCTTGACCAACCGGTATTTGTTCCTGTTCGAGAAAGTTTTCAAAATACGCGGAAAAATCTGTTACCTAACACAGGTTCCGGTAGTTAGTTGGCACTATGATATTAGAAAGCGTTGCAGGCCGATGGAACTATTTCCATGAGAAATTGGTTCACGAAGGGTATGACAACGCTGACATACCATGCGTTGTTGGCGAAGTATTCCAGAATGTGTGTGAGCGAAGTCATCGCTTGTTACCATTGTATTCTTTTTTTATACTACATAGTTTTAATAAATAAATAGAAGAAGGAATGAGCGAAATTAAGGAGCAGCTTGGTAAGGATGAAGGAACAAAAAAAAACATGTTTGTACAACAGGTAGAACGGTTTTCGGATCTTTATATTGTTCTGTCCTTAATTTAACCCCAAGTCCTATTAAATAACAAGTATAAAACATATAGATGAATAGCATCTTTACGACTGTGGGATCCCACTTTCTAACAGACAATTGTTGAGAGTGAATTTATTAAACTGAAATATGTTCGAATGGTGGACAAATGTGGAGAATTTCTATAGAAATCGAAAGGCATAATCATATTTTAACTGTAGATTGATTAACTTAACAAAGAATATTCTATGATATTTTAAATCGCATATATTATATACGAAATGTATGTTTTCAGAATATATACTTAGAAAAGGAAAATAATTTTTTTTAGTGTCTATTCGGTATTGGCTTTTTTATAAAATAGGGGGCAAACGGGCAGTGTCAGGGTGCCCATGGACACTATGCCGGAGGGTTCACAAGTTCTTTTCCGGCCTTTCAAAAAAACTTGAATAAGACGGGATTATTTAATTATTAGTGCTAAATACATGTTATACAATTGTATTTTAGTGTTTCGAAGGTTAATGCGGTGGTTGTCGATTTTGTCAATAATCTTGTTGAATCACTTTAAACCGAAAAATATTACTATTAATTTATTAAAATTTAGTTTACAAATGATTTTTTTACATTAATTAAGTTAATATTTTGTTAAAAGTGTCATGTTAAATATGTTTTTCACGCTATGTGGATAGTAAATGAATAGATTTTTTATAAAGTTCTATATCCACATTTGTCTTATTATGTACCCCTGATTACAACATATCAGAATTATAAATGTGCCAGAATCGTTTTGCGTAAATAACTAATATTTTTATATATGTCTTAACCGATAACGTATTGAACTTTTTCGTAACGTATTGAAATTCTTAAAAAAACAATACGTATTTAATATGTACGTAGGTATATAAATCAATTATATATCCTTTCATCACAGCATTGTTCCATCTAATATTAAAAGCCGACCAGTTTCTCACAAAAGAATTATGTAATACTAATTATTATGTCTCGTCCTCTAAATCTCAGCTACTCTAGAGGTTCTTGAACTCACTCATTCATTCGTAAATTCATTTAAGTTGACCTCAATCGAGTTTTGCAAGCGCCAAGCCTACCTTAACGACACTTCAACAAAACGTCCAAAGCGACACATGGGTACATTCAAAACACCACCGTGAATCTTTAAAATAGAGTTGCATTTTCATTTATTGGCAAAAAGACTTAATTTGACTATTACAAGTGCGGCTTAAGTATGTGTGATTTGCATTCCACTTGATTGCACCCTTTATGACAAATTGATGATTTGAGGTTTTATGCAATTTAAAATCATATGCCTTGAGGCTTTATTTTAATTTGGTAAACGTTTAAAGTTAAGGTTAAAGGACTGAATCTGGCATTAAAGCCTTTTAATGTAAACGTTAAATACACAAAAAAAAATCACTTCTCTCGCCCCAAAAGTCCGTCATTGTTGCGTTGGTGGGCGGTACTAAAGAAGAATTTAAGACTGTTACCAGACGAACGTACAAAAAAGACTTCCATCGAGCCTACAAAAAAGATTGTATTCATATTTTTTTTACAAATAGAAATAATATTAAATATTTGACAATGGACATAAAGTGAATTAAACATCCAGTTTTATTAAAACTACTTATTATTATTAATATCTATGCATGTACAACACTTTTATAGTTATATATGCCTCTGAATTTAACACGACTTTCCAAGTTTCTTGCCGTTCATGTAAACCCTTTGAAGAAGTATTCAACTATAATTATATGAATTAAACTTATATAACACGTATGGTAATAACAGTAATATATTTTTCACTCCATGCACGGCAACGCATGCGACGCATTCGTACATAATTAATGTATTTTGTATTAATTCATTTATTTAAGGGTGACATTATTCTTAAATTATCTCAAATGATCCTGATCTTATCTTTGACTGCACGAAATTAAAATCGTTTTAGATTTACTAAAGTAATTGGTAGTAACTATTTATTAATTCACCTGGTTTAATTTTCAGTCACTTTACAAATTTACACATAAACCTAGTCTTTAATGAAAAGACTTTGAAATCTTATCATTAAATCCATAATGGAATATCTTTACTGAACTGCTTGTGTAAACTCTCAATCGACTTTAAGATTGTATCTACGTTTGTTGAGAAAATAATATAAGGGCATATAATATATATACTCATAACTGAATTTATTTATGAATTATTAACGAATTTATATTTATTATATTTGTCATACAATGACGAATATAATATTGCAAAGATTTTCATGCTGATTTTTTAAATTAATTTTCGCTTAACACAAGTTCGTCAGTATCGCAATACAAAAGCCGAATCAAATTATTAAGAAACCGTAAAAGGTAACAACTGATGGTTCGATTATTAAAATTCATTTAAACCGCCGTAGAACCTTGATCTTTCAATGCATGCATTTTAATCGAAAGTTTTAGAACATCTATGGTAATTACAAATATTAACCGGCTTTAATAACTAGGTTCTCGTTGGATAGTATTTATGTATACTTTTTTGTAGAATTTACTTCGATACTTGATTGTTCTAAATTTAAAAATCCACTTTGAATATAGTTATTCGTTGAAATTATACTCAACTCCATAAATGCAAAAAATAGATAATTGTTATATAGATGAACACAAGCAGATAAGATTTGCAAATAAGTGCCAAGTTTAGCAATCTTCAAGCAAAATTTTATTGTAATTACAAAATCAATAGATCATCATTAAACCTCTATTTACGAAGAGTTAAATATGGAAATATCATCGCATTCTCATCTGCATTTAGGTCGTGTGCCGAGGCCGTTAACTGTTTATAGTTAAGGTCCCTTGGTACCATAACCTTTAGTTATTACAGGTAGTTTTAGCGAGGTTAAACATCGTTTAAAGTCTGAAATATCAGCTTTCTTGCTAAAGGATCTTTTTTGTCTATGCCATTGATTTTCTCAAACACTCTTAGAATAAGTCCCTGTACTAAAGAAAGATATATTCACAATCATAATGAAACATTTAGTCTTCAGTAAGGTTCAAGATAATGTTCTTAATTTTTATGTTTACTTCAGCTGGAAAAGCTGGAAGCAATGTATAGTGATCGCTTCAGAAAATTACGCAAATTCGTAATAACATGGCTGATCTGCGTCTATTACTCGTAACTTACATTATCTCTGCTTTAAAATTTATTTTAATGGGATGCAATTCAATATGCATAAATTATTGTTCGTTACACGACCATTACAGTTTTAATAAAACTTATTTAACGAATATAATCTGGGATGTTTGCTACTCTTTCACGTAAAAGCTATTGAATAATTAAAATGATGTCACAAAAATGTAGCTTATATAGAGTAACACATAGGCTCCAATTTGTGAGATATTGTATAAATGTTCTGGCGCGCTCTGCCAAAACCTCTCATTGTAATGTATGACGGAAATGGTTATGTTAATAGTCATACAAAATTGCCCGCCCACCACATTATACGTATATCTAATTTAATGTGTTATAAGCCATAAGTACAATACAAATTATTATATATTTCGAACGCTTACTTGGTAGTAATTAATTGATTTCTAAATGACAGTAGATACTTTTATCGCTTCTATTTGTCGCTTTTAATTGCGATTTAATCTCTTTACTAACACGAGGAAAGTCACAGTGATTATCTAGTTATTAATATACGTATATACGTTAAAGAAGTTTTATTTATTGTCAGTAGTATTCAAAATACGATTGATTTATATTTATTATATATCTTTTAATCTTGTATACTTTGTTACACAAATAAGGGCTTAAATAGTTTGATATTAGAAACATTAAATTAAATTTAACCATGCACAACACATAAAACTTACACCAATACTCAAATTACCGATACAAAAGTTAATTTAAAAAGAAAACTTTTTCGCACAATGAGACGTTAAACGCCTTGCAAACTTTTTTAGCAATACACAACTGTTCTATATTGTGAGATATACATTACAGGCGCATCTAACCTTAATGTTTGCCTTTTAGGTGTATTCAATGTATACAATTTTTTTTATTTATGTTATTACATATTGGAATATATATAATTTCTACTTCTTAAATAAAGCTATTGAATTATATAACTTAGACTAAAATTCTTTCTTATTTTTCCTTAAATGGTGTACAGGTTTCGCCGGATAAATATTTAATCTCCATTTTCATTTACTTTAATTTAATTTTATTTAATTCGGAATTGTACTATTATTTACATTTGTTCATAGAGATTCGCACTTAATCCTAATGTACGGTTATAGTAATTAGTATAAAGATTCAAAGTAGTCTGTGTATCGGTCAGCCGCCTTCCGTGTACAACTTAAGGCGAAGCTTTGTTGAAAGCTTTCTTTATAATTGCAATATTAAAAAAAATTGTAGTAGAGCTTAAGATTTTTATTTAAATTACCTTTATATCTATGTTTTAGCACTCATAAAACTACACTACTGACTCACGAAGGTGTAATTATATTTATTTTATTGACTAATTTATAGCCTATACCTTCTAAGATAATCCTTGATCAGGCTCATAAAATTTGGGTTAGTGCCATGATTGAGTAGCAAGTTATGAAAGCCAATAAAAATATTCAGTATATTTTAAAAACAGCCGCATCACATCGGAGCCGAACCTATTACAATACACTTCACCTTAAAGGTACATTCTCCGCATTTCGACTCTTGCGCACCACTGATCATTCCCGCGCGATCGCGATACAACACGCACGTATCAAATTATAATAGAAGTGTAGTGATTTGTGTTGTGTTTTGGTACATTAGAAATTTGTGGTTTGTAGTTAGTATTCTTCAATGTTGCAACTTATGAGAGGTGTTACAGTATATAAGTTTAATATTTCCTTCTTTATTTAATAATTGATTGATGATATAATTAAATTACCTTTATACTCGTAGGGCATGGCTAATAGATACAATGTAGTTCATTCTCATTTCAAATATTGAAACTATGAGCCATCTATTATCAAGACTAAAAGGACTTTATAAGGATTAATAATAATTTAAATACGAAATTTGAACATAATATTGACATAATCACACGCTTTGTTATTTTTTGTTTACCCCCTTTCAATTAAAAGCTTTCTTAATTCTTCTCTAAATATATGTCTTAAAATTGTCAGGAAAATTAACTTAACATCATAACTTCTATTCACCGCCAGAAAGCAAAAAATAAAAAACCTTAAAGAGAACAAACTTTCCCTGAAATAAGCGTGATGACAAAATTATGAACAAAACGTTCACACTTTGATTCATAAATGATACACTTTCTACCATAATTTGGAATTTCACTTAATCACCGTTAATTCAACTTAATTTATAATTAACGTAATTCTATGTTGAGTTAAAATGCAATGATCTGTATCTGCATAGCTTGTAAAGTGTTAAGTATGTAGTTTCTGAGTATTCATAAATAATAATCTATGTAACTTCTGTAAATTTTACGTCCTTGTATTTACATTTGACGAAAATGTTTTCTTGAAGAAAAGTGTCGTTTACACGTGTTTTAAAAATCAGGTTCTATATAACTATGCGGTAGAGAACTAAGGGGCTCGAATTCACATATACTTAGGGGCCTTTAATAGATCAACACTTAACTAATTTCCAATATTATATTCTGATTTATTTCTTATAAGGCATTGAACCTGAACTCCGTCATCATGATACGATCATTTCGTAGAATCACCGCTGGCTAACATCGTCGAAAACACTTTCATTTTGACATTTCTCCATTACCTTGCCTAACTTTCATAGTAGTTTAGTATTTACTAATAAGTCTAGAAAAACAATCGATTTTGAAAATATATTAAGTTTCAATAGTCTTCAACAAATTCGTCCTTATCGCCAAATAGCGTTCTTTAACTAATCAGTCAATCGCTGCTGATAGCATGTGCTTCTGGAACTCTATTATTTTTGTAACTTGTTTCTGAGACTCGATATATGAAAATGTAGCTCCAAAGGTTTGACAAAGTTTTAAAAGACCTATTTATATATTTGTAGCAGATTACTTTTCCGTTGCTACACATTGCTAAAAGTCTTCTTTCGCTAAAAATAATTATTTCCATTTACTTAACCAGTTAGCGCATTTTCTATTATTTTGTCTACATATATGGCATACTACTCGAATACATGGAGTAAGTTAGATCTATATACTGTGCTCAAAATGATCGTGTTTACCGACAAAAGAATAGATTCCTCCTACATAAATTATGCTCATAATATATCAAATAATTGTAAATATACATATCCCAAAACTTGCCCCAGTATAAATAAAATGAATACTCATTATATACAACATAAATAGTAACCTTTTCTCTTAAAGTTGTGACACCTCTCATGGGCTTATCTATTAAATTTGTAGATTAACCGCAAAGCCTGTAACTCAAATTATAAATGCAGTGAAATGTGCGATGCGATGGTTAGCAATGAGAATATCATGAAGATATCATCTGTTATTATGGTAAGTAATAACAACAATTAATGGATATAATGATTAGTTACTTAAAAAAATCCTAATAGACCTATTTTATAATCTGTTCCGTAGAGGCAACATCCTGATGCTCCGGTGTCGGGGCGAAACGTACGTCGAGAGTTTAAGGGTTTTACAACTCAATTGCTCTACAAGGGATTTTTATACTATGGACTTCCGCAAAACAACGCCTGATTGTATTAATTACTTACTTGATCATAAACAAGAGAATTATCTACTATGGCCGCTGAGATAAATAATTTCTTAAGCTATATATACGAATGTCTGAATCCTACAAACCAGTCCTGGTGACATTGCAAGACGTCCTGTTCCTTCCCTGTGCTAAATAAATAGATTGCTGTCGTTGAACTGCGGACAGAGCTGGAAAATTTCCAATGGAGTCGCAGCTTATATTACATATAAGAAAATACTTAGGAATTATTATATACTGCCTATATCGTGACCAAACTATTACCCTATTCTTGACAAAGTATGTAAGAACCACTACTTGTTCGAAGGCTACCTCGGATATCGTGAGAAGAAACGAGAATGTAAAATGAAGCACGAAATTATTTAAATACAATCTATCTATTAACTCCGTATTCTTAAAAAATAAAAGTTAAATAAGATATTTCATTATATTTATATTTAATGAGCAAACAGTATTGCAGAACAACTTATCTCCACTCATCCTTTGCGTCGGGTCGTCGCACCGCATTGCATAATAGCGTCTAGTCAGATCGATTTATTGCCTGGCCACAGGAAAACTGGCCTGAGATTGCGATAATCTTGCCCGGAAATAAATTACTTCTTACAGCGATCAATATAAGCGTATTTAAGGTTGTAAATAAGGCTAGAAATACTTACTCAGCAAACGTTGTTTTGCCATACATGTGATTTCAATTTTCAATTAATAAATAAAAAATAAGGGTTGATCGTAGAAGGGTGAAAATTTAGGATTGTATGTATATTTGTATGTTGTATCATAAAAAAATGGAAACTAAAAATTTTGTCTAAAAAATAAAAAATAAAATGTAGGGGTGGACTACCCTTAATATCAAGGGGGAAGAAAAATATATGTTGGCTGATTCTCAGACCTACTCAATACGCTCCCAAAGTTTCATGAGAATCGGTCAAGCCGTTTCGGAGGAGTTCAAGTTCGAACCCCGTCACACGAGAATTTTATATAATATTGTAAATCTAAACCATTCCCAGATCCCCTTGAACACACACAATTTCATCAAAATCGGTCCAGGCGTTTGAGAAAAGTTCAGTGACACACACTCACAGAAGAATTATATATATAAAGATTTTAATTATTAGATCATCCAAAACTTATTGTGAGTTAGAGGCTCATTTCGAGTGTTCATATACATCGCAGGCAGCACACGCTACACATATTTTTTTCGTATTTAGGAATTCAAAATGCACATGTTTTTAATGTTTCTTAACATTTCGCTAGGCTATTTTGCCGCTTACCTTATGTTTTCACAATAATGTGAAGGTCGATCGCCGGATGAGCCTATGTCGAAATTTACGTTATTTATTACTTCTAAACAATGCAAAGTGTTAAATGCATGGTACGATTGTGGCAGCAAGGCCTAATTAGCCGCCCGTTAGATTTATGTGCACCAATTAGTTTTGTATACATATGTTTTACAACTTCTTTAAAAGTAGTAATTGAAAATAAATTGAATTCCAAACCCCTTAACTACTAAGTCTAAGTAGCAACTTTGTTAAATTCACGAAAGACTACTTCTATCTGATTAAACTTCTAATTATCACAAGAACACGACTCACTTGAAAAAACTATAATGGCAAAATGTTTAAGTTGTTATTAAAAAGATATAATACCTCAAAACTTTTTTTCCAATACTAATTATAACACTAGTAATAAATATAAGTATAATATTATACCTATATAAAGATTTCTGCGCATACGCTGGGTGCGCTGAGGCCGGTTCTTTTGACACAAATTCAGATGTACCGTAACGAAATCTACTTCCGATGAGACTCGCTTCTTAACCAGTCTACAATGAGTTTTATGGCCCAAATTTATTTGTATTATATTTTCGTTTGCGTATCTGTACGACCCGGTTGGTGCCGAAGAGAGGGTTAGGTTTTCTTTTATGGTCAAAATTTGGATGATGAGCATTGTTGACTGTGGTGGTTTCAATAAATTATAGATATATACATATATATATATATATCAGTTTTGTTAGCACTCATAGCACAATAAATGTTATGAGTATTATAATTATCTTGGACCTAAGCCATCATCTGTCAAATGTGTCCTATTTGAAGTTTGGATTTTAGAACTCAAATCCTTTGGTTTAGTGGTGGTGAATGTGTTTCCCACAAATTATTATTTTGGTTGCTGAGAATAACTTTTAAAAATTGAACAAATCAGATTGTAGATCAGAGATATTCAGTAAGAAAGTAACCTAGTCATTTTATTCAATAAATGTTACTTTCCTTTGATTGATTTCCTCAATACATGATGTCACAACATACATTTACCAGGTGTTTCCCATCACAATTATGTCACTAGATTACATCGAACATCATAAGAGCTGTTGATGGCGTGATATTTACCAGCTTTTTTATCATGTGTTTACGGAAATCGTGATTATATGGCATTTGCAGTCAAATATATTATTTGTAGGTAGGCTGAAGACAGACAATGTGTTTAGTATTGTGTGATGTCAATATAGACAATTGATATAAAGAAATAATATAGAAAATAATCAAATTTAAGTTCAAAAATAAGTGTTCTGTTTTCAAGATTGAGAAGCCCTTTCATACAACCATTAAATTATGCCAAAGTCTGTTGCTAACAACTGAAATACAGCACCGATTTATACGAAATTTGACAAAGGAGTAATTGAAAAAATCAACCCCAGGTGGAGAAAAGTTGTATGCAGGTTGAAACTAACTAAACTGGAACTTAATACTAGATATAATCGATATATAATCTCTGCTTTCAATATATTTTCAAATACGACAAAATCTATATTTATCCCGCGTTAAGAAAACATAAATTTATTATATGCGTACAACAAACCAATTCGCAAGGCAAGTTTGTAATTAAATTAACGTAACGACTAAACAATTGACGTTGTTTTAATAAAGATATAGCCAAGTCCTTTTCCTCCTTCAATTCCTTTTTTTGTTTTTTTTTTTTTAAATTAGACTATTTAGTAGTTGGAGAGTTGGAGAGCCAAAAAAGACAAGGATTTATCATGACCATCGTGAACAACTCTTAGTTCTAGTACTTTCCTTTAATCGTGTTACATTTAAAAATATTTACTGTTAGTTATTTTAACATAAACTTAATGTAAACCTTGATGGTTAAATATAACAAACTTAACACTGGAAAACTTAAGAAAAAGCGATTATATAATTATCTAGTTTATAAATAAAGATTAGGGATAGTTGTTTAATAGTATTTAACGACATTTTTAAAATAATATGCGCTTAATTGGCAATTTATATTAACATTAAAACGCAATTTGTTATGTAATAACAGGCTTCTTACATAAATAGGTGATTTCAGTCACATCGGATTAATTTATTTCAAGTAATAAAGATTGTATACAATGTAATAATTTATTGCTTCGTGGGAGTCGGTCAACGTGTTCTTGGAACGCATCATTCCCTTAACGTTCAATAAAGAAGAAAACTAGACTAGGAACGACCGACAAATTGTGTCGATTCTGATGTACACTCTTTAAACTGAAAATCTCTAAATGTAGCTTTAGACCTGTCAAACATGCGTAAACTATTCTGTATATTTCTAAATTGATAGCATTATGGTTTAATGTTGTCAATACAGAATACGTTAGTCATGTTTGACAGGTCTAAAGCTAAAATAGATTTTTATTTTTGATAGTGTACATCAGAATTGCCACCAAATGTCTAATTTAAAAAGCGATTTTAAGTAATATAGTATTAGCAATGGTGCGCGGCAGAAAGTGCCCTCTGAAGCACTCCGTTGTGGAGCGGCGGATATCGAGATTTTTAGAGAAATATCCCGCACTGTGCTTATTCTTTACCTCAAATGAAAATGATGTAATTTGTCTGTATGTTTTCCCATTTTAATTAGTCCAACAGTTTCGCAGATAACATTGATCAAACATACAGAGAAACAAAAATAATTAACAAAATATTTTGTTTGTGGATGTGAAATAGACAGATTGTGTAAGAATTTGTCGTAAATACTGTTTAGTATATATTATAAGTATAGATTTTCGAAGTATTTATTATGGTCTGTAAAATATCTAAATTCAAAGAAAAGAATATTTATAACCTGAAACTTTACGAAGAAGTTCAAAGTGCTTGTTTTCTTTATAAATTGTGTTTACGCCTTGATATTTAATTAAAACGGTACAATTTGACTTGTAATTTTGATAAAATTTACCTCAAAGGTCAAAGGCTGTAACACATTTATACCTTAGTAATTTATTGAAATTTACATTCAAGCAAAAGTCCTAAAATAAATAATTCATTATTTGTTAGGGCAACTACACTTTATTGTATCCATTACTGACACTAACTTCTTACAATTAGCCACAGCATCTACGAAGGCTTTGTAAATTAACAAGGTAGATGAAGCTATTATGACATTTCTATATTGATTATACAGTGATTAGATCCACCTGGTAACGGTCTGGTAGAGTCGCCTTGGAATTCAGTCCGCGAGATGCACGATCTGCTTTCTCTTTCTAAATATAACGCCAAACTTATTAGGCCAAGCCCTGTATTGACGAAATGTTAATATTGAAATTCGTCTTTGGAACTTGAACAAAACTGCATACTAACGCTAGTACAATCAAAACGTTAACCGGATATAAACTGAGATTTATTACATGGTTTTAATAACTCGTTTTGAGTTATTTAAATTTGACCACACTTGTTGAAATTGATATACGAAATAAATTTTCTAAATTTGTTACTAAATATATGATTAGTAATATTAAGAAATACGTTATAATTTTGTGAATCGCGTTCGTAGATGTCTACTTATAATCGCCTGGCGTTGCATTCTTGAATGCAGAAGGTTTTGTCTATAAAATAAACTGTCGGCTCGAAAAATCAGTCAGCCTAATCTCGGGTGCTAATTTAAAACCTAAATATGTAACTAGCTGATACTTACAGTATTTTTACCAGTAGTTTCTGAGAGTTGTTCCGATTAAATTCTGCATTATTTATAGAATCAAATGATTTTACTGCATACCTCATACCAAACACGTTTGGTGATATATATTTAACATCAGATCATATATAATTATTAACACAGAAACTAGCAGCGCACCAATTTTCTTAAACGAACAAATTACATTGACAAATTCGCTCGATGCCTTCGGCTATAATTATGTGCTGGGCATATTGAGCTTCATAGCTACTTAATACTAGTGCTACCTATAATAACACACTGCGAATGTGTTGCATAAGAATGTTCTCGTTCTGTCCAACGCAATATTAATAACAGGGAAGCTTGAAGTTTGCGACATATATAACGAAAGGCTGTTGCCGTTTGTAACGTACAGTGACCACGAGTATTTTTTATTTACATCACACTTGTCGCGTTACAGATCTTACATCAAGATTACTTTTAGTATGGAATTTTGGAATTACATTATTATTGTTTCGATATTACGCGTTAATATTTTAAGTAAATGCTCTCTTGTCCAATGATTATGCCGAGCTACTGAACAGTGTTCGATACTCAGTAAAATCAAAATCGTGATTACCTGTTATAATATGTATTTATGAAAGTATATGTTTATAGTGGTAGCACCCTTAATACAAGCTATAAATATTTTTCAAACCGTGTGTAAAATGTTTCTTGGTATTTATTAATTATGTAATATAAAAAATGCTTGTTATTATTCGGTATATTCGGTAATAGACGAATGAAAGAATATCGGAACGCGTTTAACTCTTTTGTATTGAGTATTTTTAATATCAAGAACATTTAATTAGTGAGTTAATACTATTATAAATTTTAATTTTTTTGCTACCTACTTGTTAACTAACTAAAATATAGTCTCCTTAGTTATAAATTTCGTTTTTTCTGGACGTGAAAGCTAAGAAAACATCTGAGGCCAATAGTCGACAGAACACGGCATTTTATGTGTTCTACATGTAATGTGGATATCCGATTGCTATTCGATTGTTACCGCACGCGTTCGATTAGAAATCGGTGTTTCATAATCGCATCAATTATACATATAATAATGTTTTATATGTGCATATAGAATTATGACTTAAGGGGTCGAGCGTTTATTACAAGCCGCAGATTGGTCTAGTCACATCTGAACTGGGAATAAATTTACATAGCCGCACATTCTCCCTCTGAAATGGACTAGATATACTGATATTTATCTGGATTGATTTTAATAACAGTGACTGGAAGCTATTAGCAACTATAGTAATCTAGTAAAAGTAAATATGCTGTTTAAAAATGGTTTCTTTATTTTAACGACATTTAGCAACTTGATGTTTCATGACAGTTAAAATTTATTAACTAAACACGAATAAGTAAACATAAATTCATGAAATGAGGCAACTTATGCTACAACGAAAATATGTTTAATATGGTAACATATTTTGTAATAAATATATAGTGAAGTTACAAATCATATATTACAACATATGAAAGGTCAGTGAGCGAAATCGGAGCGTTTATATTAAAATATTTAATGTGTGCAATTTATTGCGTGCATAAAATTTATTATGTATGTTTGCTTGTCAAACCCCATATCGTCGACCTATTTATAAGGTTGTTTCAAAACGTATTTAATTGACAAATTTAAAGGGAACTATTTAATCACATCTTATATTTATTTATATGGTTAATTTATTTATTTATATCGCCCGATATTTACAAGATTGTCACATTACTATTTTATGTGAATGACTAATTCGCATAAATTAAACTTTAATACAATCTTGCTTGATAGTCAAGATTTATTATTATTATTAGATAATAATAATTTTATTTTTTTGGGCGATTGCAGGTGCAATTGTAGTGTGTATAATATTTACCAGATCTGTTTAAACTCATATCTCAACCCATAAATAACTTACATTGTCGCTAACCGACGTTTTGAAATATGTTCTAATATTATTAATATTGCTATTTACAACACATACATTAAACTCGTATATGACAATAATTATCATTGTTGCTGACCTGGTAGAATTTATTCGCGAGCTACCCTGAAGATCAAAAGCTGGCATTCACCAATTGTTTTTTCTACGTGCGCAATTACTTACGACTGATAGCTGAGCTGAGCCAATTTTAAGTTTTGTATTTCTATCGCGAGGGATCCACCGTTCCTTACAATTGTATTACTATTATTATAATAAGAATAATTACTGTAGCATGAATATCTATTAATTATTATTAATCTCTAGTAACTCAGCATTATGTATATAAACTTTGTACGTACTTTTAACTTATAATTTTGGAAAATAAATCCTAAGAAAATATAACTCCAAATGTACATTTAAATACGATATGCAATAAGAAAGCACTACGCGGGCGCATGCATACAATTAGCGTAATACTTGTAATTAGAATTTGTAACTGGCGAAAGTTGTGAAATTGTAAGGCCATACTTTCTAGTACTCAAGGGTATAGCCTCGGAGCTTATTTTATTATCTAGCGCCTGTTTTCAACATTTAAGTGCCAAGCTTCTTGCGTGTTAAAGCTTTCTCTTGGGCATAACCTTTGATTTACTCTAATCGTATTTAAAAGAGCAATTTACAGGACACATTTAAAAATTATACGTTCAATTATTAACGTTATTCTGTAACATACGATTTAAAGATTCTATTATTTGCCTTCATTTCCATTACTTCATAAAATAAACGCGGTTTAAGTAGCCATTTCTTGTTATGACTTATTTAGCGTAGCGTAAGTTTTAAAGAAATAGTTTATCTGTGGAACTATTATGGCGTTTTCTAGTAATCACACAGAACTAACAATACAATACAAAGTAGATAATTAATAGATGCATACGCCACTTTACGGATGTCGATAGCATACAATTCTAGTAGACAAATTTAATAGCAATACTCCGTGAAAAATCCCAAAAATATCACACAAGAAACGCCGTTTAAAGAATCAACATCCTGAGGTTGCTCTAGTGTAGGGGTGAAACTTGTGTCCAGTTAAAGAGGTTTTTTTTCACGGTGTAGTGCTACTGAATACTTTTCTTGAATTGTACATTATTATAACAATAATATATATATTTGCGCATTATGAAACCTACATATTTGCTCGAACTAAGCCAATTAATAATAAATAGTATAATACTATAAAGAAATATTTGGTTTTCTCTTAAGCTATATTTGCCATCTTTCTAACAAGCGCTCAGTAATAGGTAATTGGTGGGTAACGTGTTTTACTAATAAGGGCTTTAATTATCTAGTAGTGAAAGGTATACCATTTTAAAAGTCGTGTATTTATTTATAGTCTGTAAATAGTAATATTCACACTTCAGAATCATCACTAAGGGCAGTTTAAATTTAATAATGAATGGTAAATTTCTAATACACTATTATTATACTGATAACAGATATAGAGAGACGAGATCTCTCGTTGACCACGATTGCTGAGAAGCATTCGTGGTCATAAAATGAGATACAACATGAAATAAGGGGTATTATTGAATTTTTGTATTGTAAGGAGAATATTATTAATATTAAATAAATAAAAAGAATATTTTAATGTCCCCAAAGGAACATTTATTGTTTTCATATCTTTTCGATTTAGATTAATGCGGATCAAAGAAGCTTTGTGTTGCTTGGTTCTCTTTCCGGGAAAAGTAAACTCGAGAACGGAGACTTAAATAAAGTATGAGAATTAAAAAATAATAGTTTATAATGTATGTATCCAAGTTTTTATTTATCAACAAAAAGTTATTTTATCACGGCGGCGACCTCAAATCTTGTGACGGTTCTCTTTCCGCGCACTAATTATTACGGGTCGTAGATTCTTAAATACTCTGTGGCTATACGATGTACACAGTATATATTTTAAACAGAAAAACCACGCATAACTTGCAAAGCTTCAGTGAACTGCAATAGGAAATTGGCTCATACAAAACTTTATTAGCGTTTTATTGAGCAATTCACAACAATGGGTTTGTGCAAGCGCCGTAAAGCCATCGTACTAGACTTCAAGCAGGAAATCTTCTATAAATAACTCGTTATCATTCCAAGATGGAAAACGTATATTTTACTATATAACAATTATAATTGAGACCATCATCGTAAACCATATATAATATAGATTTAAGAACTTCGGATTAATAACAGTTAACTTACCACGTACCCACGGCTTACTCTAGGAGTAAGTAACCTTTCTAGAGACAATTCCTTCCCTTTTCCTATTGGACTGAATTTATTTACTAAACACATTGGCAACGAATGTATCAATGTACCGACGAATGTAGAAATGTATCAACGAAAAGACAAAGACAATAGAAATTTGCAGAGACTAGTACAGATTATATAGATATGAAATTATAAATTCTGGGCGGCAGTACGCTGCACATGACTGATTAAATACCCATTTCGATATTACTAATCTATGAAATTTGAATGACCATTCCTTCTAAGTGATATTATTTAACACCTTAATCCTTCAGAACACATAAAAGAAAAATGAATCTACGAAAAATGAGAAGCACAATTAATATATTGGCATAATACATAACATACACTTACATAGACACAACAATAGACGTCGAATTGTGGTTTTGAAATCGGCCAAAATGCCAGTACTGAAGTGCATAAAGCCATCGCACATGCCTCACTGAGTTGGACTTTCTCATAAATACTAATAGTAATAAATAGCGATTAACAACTTACGATTTCACGGATGTGCGTCCGTCATACAATCGTGCAATTCCATTGAAGTGTATGTAATTTCAAACGGCGAGTAAAACATACACTCAAAAAGTCTAGATAAAAAGCAGATATACGAAAGACGGCTGGATCTATTATTCATCTAAAATCTTCCGGTGTTCCACAAGGCGGCGTACTGGGCCCACTCTTACTTAGTATATTTATCGACGCTCTAACCACACACTTTTTCATATTTTTCTTTTGTCTTGCTCTCAGTTTCAGACGGTTTCAGAATTTTTGCATTCTGTTCATACTTGGCTTAACAACAAGGCAAACATTGCCTTTTCGTCTGTTCTCTATTTATTCTATTTTCTTTAATTCTAAAAATCATTTAAAATTAACAGATCGCTTTTACACGAAAAAACTGAACGAAGGCTGAAGTGGGAGTGAAGCCTTTTATTTACTATTTCTTAACTGTTGTTTAAAAAAAATGTCATTATAATCAAATCAAAATCAATTTGTATGTTGTAAATGGTTTCAATATGTAAATGTATTTTTGAATTTGATAAAGTTTCGTATCTCATTCTTTTCTCTCTCAGTGCTCAGTGCTAGACAATTTCCATGTTCTTTTATTTGTCATACAACCCGTCTTAATAACCTAAACTATTGTATAAAGGCTCTTGAATGTGGAAAAACTTTAACGAAATCAGTAAATATTTTATTGCCGCGTTAAATAACAAACTATATATGCAAACTAGATGTTCTTATTACTGTTTCCGATTACATATTTATAACTTAATACAAATGCTATTAATTTCCGAAGAGGCATATAATTACATAAGTTACCGCAATACGGAAACGCAATCAGAGGAATTCGCCACTAATTGTTCCACTCGGCTGTACCCGGGTATCGAACCTAGGCCAACATAACGGTAACGCTGACCGCTCTTCGGGTGCTATTGCTATTGTATATCTAACGGAGTGTTGAATATAAAGACAATAAAATAACAGAAAAAGAATTATAATACGATTAATGATAACTTTAACTGATTTATAATACAGCTACGGAGCTGGAAACTTTGATCAACAATTGAATGGTTTAAAAAGTATTTAAGTACACATCTTCATCTGTGTTGCTTTGCAGAATAAAAAATCTGTTATACCGAATTTCTTAGTATGATTCCCGGAAAGACAATTATCGGGAAATAAAGCGCTATATAAATTGCCCACCGAAAGATCCCAAATAGGCTCTTACAAAATACCAAGTCACTATAAGTTGTAAGGACACCAACACGTCTATCATAAATAAATCATGTACTGATATATATTCTATTGAAGTAAACAGTCCATTGATTTTCTAAATAGTGAAAACATGTTGCCTTACTGCATTTTAATTCGTAAATAAAATTGCATTGCCCCATATGACGTTTCTATTTTAAATTACATGATGTAATTACCCTAAAATTATTCATACAAATTACATCACACATATAGGATAGGCACAAACCTTTTTAAACCGTATTCTAACCAAACAGATGCTCTTCAACCGGTAGGTCGGCTGAATTACTATGAAAATATTCGTTTAAGAGTACGATTATTGCTATTATATTAGCAGTTCGAGTACGTAAAAACAATCAAAAGCCTCAAGAAAATATTCTATGTCGATTCAGCCGACGTATGGGTCTAACAATGTAATTGTTATTATATACATATACATACATATATAGTATATACTATATACGTTGATGTTCGTATGTATGATTAATAAATCAAAGTTGCAGTCCTATGTTTGTATAAGTTACTAAAATAAAGAATTCCACAATTCATTGGGATTGGTAGTGGAATGAGCTTTACAGATATTATTAGATGACAATATCAATATTTTTCATGTCACATCGTTACCTTAGGTCTTTTAACATACAACATATAGAAATTAAATATAGAACCTTTTTTGAGAAACTGTACTCCAATAAACTTCCACAGATGTTTTACAATGTCATAGACATGTCTTACAACCTCGTAAAAATGAAATTCTGAATTTAATTAAAATAAATTGAATCCATAAATAGCAACAATTAAAAGTGTAAATTATCTTGTATATCTTTCTTTATGGGCATGTCATGATGTCTATGACGCCAACATTAAAATTTATCGAATGATGAAATATGTACCGATTACGGAAGTACGGGAATTCTCTCTACCTTATTTTCAAATTAAAATATTTTTCTTAAATGCTTAGTAAATGCAAATAAACATTATTTTTATGTCCAATGCTAATTACAAGAACTTATAAAATGTAATTGCCGCTATTTATTAATCACTGTCACAGCCCTTGGAAACTGTCAACTGTCATTATAAGTTTATGGCCACCCGCGTTACGCAAAAAACTTAAGTACCATGTGCAAGTTTTTAATTGAAGCAATTTTCAAATTCCATTCTTTTTCTGGCCATGATTTATATCATGATTGCGTAATATCAGTGAAAACAGTTCTTATTAATTTTTCAAATGCAGAATTCTTATTACGTGGTATTAAAATTTTGTGGATTTGTAAAAATTTGAGTATGTTTTGAATTACAAAGAATCGTAAGTGTTTATCGGAACCATTATTTTACATAATGTAGTACATTATATGTTCAACAGAATTGAAAGTATAATTGGGTCTCACTATATTTTTGTTTCTTTTCTATTTTACAACGTGTATATTTTTCTTTGTTCTTAATTTATTTCTAAATTATATTAACATCATTAGTTCCAAATTAATACCAAAAGTTGATAATTATTATTAAATTCCATATCTAAAATGAGATTAGAAGCGCAACGAAGCGTTGATTTGTAGACATTTCGCTGTGAAACGATTGTACCGAAAGGAAGAGCCACTCAATATTTATGAACGAAATTCTCCGATATCAGTGTCTCATTACGAAACAAACGTTTCGAGAAATGATAATGATCTCTTTGTCAACATAGCTACGTGATCTTTACTACTAAACACCGTATGTTATGATTTTACTATATATTGCTTGCAATACATTTCCTTACGTTTACATTTTGAGGTGCACTGAACTAGATTTGATAACTGACATATACACGTTTCCTAAGGCATATTTTTCAAATCATCACGATTTCTATTAGTAAACTAATAGAAAAGTTCGTTTGTATTTACTTAATACAAAGTCAAAGTATAGTATAAATATAACAAAATGTATGTCTGAAAATAACAGCTGTCGCTGCTTACAGTTACCACAATTATAACTATTTTTTAAACAAAATATCAATTTCTACCTCGAATAATTGTAATGATGGTATTTAGCTGCAGTTATCAATCCGAACACCTCGTCGGAACGCTCTCCATGATAAATATGACAAGATTCAAATCGTCACATGTATGTTATCCCCCATACCCGATTGGGTTATCCGAGATTTTAAAATATCCCAAAATGTACCACAGTAGCCATATGATACCAATCACAAATGCTACTCAGTATCAAAACATTACTGTTATGATAATCGAACGTCGATTCTTGTGAAACAGAGCCTTTAGCGTGTCAACAACTGTGCGTGTCGTAAAAGCCACGCTCCGAAAGTTCGATACGTTTTGTAATTAATCAAACGACAGTGATGCAAATTAATTAATGCGTTGAAATGTATGTTAGAGGGACTGTGGAAAAAGTTTTCGTAAATGTTTCCATTTACATTTCACGTTCTGTATATTTCTGTTGTTGTAATTTCTGTTGATTGTTGTTGTTATTCACGCGAATACATCAAATTTATATACAACCTCTTTAGATTTCGCAAAAAAATATATATTTTTATTGTTTCAACCTATATTTAATTTGTCTAATGTATCGCGTTATGGCTTTGCAGGCTGCAGCTTAAGTGTTTTTTTTTTGCCTAAGAAATGTATTTAATAATAAAAAAGTGCGATGCCGGCTTTTCAGGTGATGATACGGTGTTTTCTTGAAGGTCCCTTCGTATTTGTGTTTCTAAACTGACGTTTGGAGTGTTTGTGAGTTGTGATAGTGAAGTATTCTTGAATTGTCTTACCCTATTCACAGACAAAAATGGCATCAATAGAAAGAATCTTTGGAATTGACGAATCAATTCTTAGAATAATTTTGTCTTATTGTAAGAGCTGTAAGTTTAATTATATCTTATTTATATTTCCGACTATCAAAAATGTACATCAAATTGTATACATTAAACTTCCTCTGTAAACGCCGAAAATGTTTAAAAAAACTCGTGCATCGCAATGTCTACGCATGTAGAATAATAACGAGATAATTGTGACTGATTGTATAACAATAAAAAGTTTAGAGAATACCTTAGCATGTATTAAAATACCTCCATTATTATGGCAATCAAAATTATCAGAAACGAATTATTAAAGATCTAAGCAACTTATGAATAACATTTCGTATCAGGTTACGCCTGATTTAAGGATATATACACATCTTCCCTTCTCATAAATCTCTCTCTTTTATACAGCATCAAAAGTACTTTCGTTATATGAGTGCAATTAGCATTTTGAAAATATGTTTTACGGCTTTGGTTTGCGGGGAATTTATTCAATACGGGTCTATGTGGCAATGCTCAAAACAATGCCACATAACATTTTTTTTTAATAATCTTTATTATATAGTTTTGTTTCGCAATTATGAAGTCAAGGTAATGTAAACACCTCACGTTCGTTATGCTTAAATTGAAATATCTAACAGAGGTTGACACTCGCAATACTAATACTAATATCAGCCATAAAATTGCACATAATTACAAAATGCATGCCTTTTTCGTCTTTCTCGCTAAATTATCAGCTTCGGATGAACATAAAACAATATATAGTTTTTTATCTATGATTTAAGTGTACATCCCGTATTTGTATATCTGTTTTAATACTCGTAATATGCTTTATATTTAAATTTATAATTATTAATAAAACCTTAGTTCTTTAATGTTTATACACTTTGGTTCATACCTATAAATATTTAATAATTACTGTTAATATTGTTTATCATTAATTGATATATATTTAAACAGTTAATGGAAAAAATTTTCACCAGCGGAATTCTTTATTCAAATTTCGTACCGGATTTACTTTGGTTTTTATTTAAAATCCATCAAGTGTGATTTTTTACATGGGCATGAACGTTATGCTTACCATGACCATACTAATATTTGTATTAATTTCGTAACCGTAATTGCGTTAACAAGGCAATGCAATAAATTCATCTCAGACAGCGTACGCACCTAACTGCATATGTAATGAATACAAAATGTAATATCAGACTTGAATATTAAGTTTATAATTATGAAACAAATATATAAGGTTATGCAATACATATAAGTAAAGGTCATCGTTCTATTAAATAATTTACTACCTTTTCTTTCATTTCAGTCCCTAAATAGTGTACGTGGTTAAAATTGAGTTATAAAACACAAATGTAAAGAAAAAAAATAAGAGAAGAGAAGGAACTTATAATATATATAAATAAATTGTTATTAAGGACCTGATTTTTGTGGAATCAATATTCTATTATCATATTCTTAAAATTCTTGTATTCAAAAGCTTTACGGAATCTTATATTTCCTTTTATATGTTTCTATTATAAGATTGACATATTTGACTTTAACTCGATATACCTAATGGGCTACTGCTGCTACTACTCTTAAAGCTACTCACAAGCTGTGCATCGAAAAGTTGTAATATAAAGCTATTAAATGTTTGTGTACATAACATTTGGTCTATATTAATAGAATACAAAATATTGTGATCAGTTCAAATCTAGTGTTGTTGAACGAGTTCCCTGTACAACAAAACTTTGGTTTTGTACTTTCAAGCTGAATCTGACTTTAATATTTTATTAAATCTGGCGCAAATGTATGCGCTATGATATCAGCTACTCTGAAGTCTTGCGTTCGAGTTTTATGTACACAAATTTATATTTCTATGCAATTAAAAAGTCGCTCGTACGTAGAAGGAAAACTAAATAAAGCGTAGGTACGCCACGGAAGTATAAATAAATTAAATTATCATAAAACAGATGAGGCCTAGACTTATTTAATTATAAATGTATCACATAACGATCAATTCTAGGACGCCCAATCGCGGCTTATTTTTATAAAGGTAATAAATGTACCTACGTAAATATCGTGGTACAGTGACCGCTGCATTACACTGATCCACTTTCACTCCATACATTTTTCATTATAACGAAATTGATAAATTGTGTACCGACTCAAATGGAATAACGCACTGACGAAAGGTATCGTTGAGTAACGCAAACTGCATAATTCGTTAGCAAAGCTTCTTCGAGATTTGTCTATTGTTGTGGCTTCAATTTACATTAGAATGAAACTATTATAAAAGCGAACTTAATGTTCTTTGAATATGAGCCAGGCAAAAGTTTGCAAGTAAATATAAGGTTACAATTCCTACAAGACTATGTGCGTTTTTGGCCAATTCAGTTCGGTTCAATTTGAGGCTGATTTATTAAGTATTCATTGCAATGTTTCAAAACCCTTATAGACCAATCAATAAGCAATAATCCGCGAAAAAATTATAGAATGGTCTAATAGGATTTTGTACTATGGACTTCCGCAACGCCTGATTCCGTTAATTATGCACAATATTAATGACACCATATAACGCGTTTATCATTTGTTATGTGTTACGAAGGCTACACCATACTACTATAACAGCGAAGAATAGTCATCAAATTTATAAGTTAACATCTAATACTTATCTTTCCAGGGTTCAGACCCCCGAGTGGCAACATGCCGCGGACGGTTGCAGACCAGACGCTGTCAGCTCAACCAGGAGATTAATAAGGAGCTCAGACTAAGAGCAGGAGCTGAAAATTTGTTTAAGGTAGTTAACTAAACGGATGTCATTTAAACGTACCTACTGCAATAATTATTTTTTGTAACACGTCACACTTGACAGCTGTTTAATATCATTAGTACTTTATAGACAAGTGATTCCTAAAAAAACCATATAGGTAGAAAGGCTTTATATCAAACAAATTCGTTAAGAGAGAAACCACTAAGTATGAGATAAAGAAATTCATATAAATAATACGGCAAATGTTAGATAAGTAATTGTATCAATAGTTTTTTTGTCACAGTAACTGTCAGGGTTCAAAAGTCATAACTTCATTAGGACAATTTTGTAATACAAGCCACAGAACAAACAGTGTAATCTGAATGGCAATTTGATGAACTGAACAATAAATGGGACGGAACGAATCGATTGCACTTAAATCGTTGCAACAAAACGCGGCAAGAAAAGTAATTAGTGTGCATAATAGAGATTTACTTTCGTGATTTAAAAAAGTACCAATGAACAAAGCATTCTGCCTTATGACGCAAACTTTGAATAATGAACATCGTACTAATGTTATAAACGTAGGTTTGTACTGTAACTACAATTAAAATTTGTTCCAAATTCACTTTGGTAATAATAAACTTTTTTATCGCTTCTATTTATAAAAATATATCTAATATAAATCTATATTCAAACAGAATGTGTAGAGACTCACAGTTAATCTCTCCAATAGTTTAGTATAGGCAAGCAGTTTCTTTAGTCTATATTTTATCTATAAATTTTATTATCTGTGGCCACGTTTAAGATTTATATTTAATAGTTCAGACATTTTCTTACAAAAATGTATACTTATTACCTGAAAATTAAGTAATTGCGTAATATTATAAACCTCGCCTAGTCTGCTTGAATTCTTATAGTCGTCTTTCAATAAACATATTATATGTTACTAGTAGCACAGAAGAAATAGTTTGATAACGTTGTTGGAAAGATGGCCCAGCCCACATAGTCCATGTCTCCCAATACATAAGAATACAAAATAAGAAGATGTCGATCTGAAGGTTGGAAAACCCCAGGGTATAATACTATAGTCAATTGTGCATTTAATTTCAGAGGATAACCATTAAATTGGCTACTTAAAATCTATTAAAATTGTGGTCAGCAAAGAAAGGTACGATTTGTAGAAATCAAAAAGCCTAACGCAAAGTGAGTCACTCCCAAGAGATCTTGACAGTGTCGTTTCCTGTTATGAACAATGGAAAGCCAACGAACCGTAGCGCCCCCTGGTCTCTGACCCCTGGCCTTGACAGAACAGACTTCTTTGATGAATAAGAACGCATGCGACAGCTGACCGAAGTTGGCCATTTTGTTGCGTTTATAATGTAATAATACAATCCATATTTTTAAATTTATAAGCAATTCACCGTTAAAGATGATTTATATAAAAGTATTGTAAATAAAATACTTATTGCAAATGTCAAGAAACTAAATTAAAATTTTCAGCCATGGTTAAGTCGATTCGACGTCGTTACGATAAATCTAAAGTGGTTAATAGTTACGTAATTACTATTAACATTATCAACATTGATTTACGAATTCTCTTATTTCTTACAGGCAACTACAAACAGGAAACTTCGAGAGACGGTGGCCTTGGAGTTGAGTTTCGTCAATTCAAACCTCCAACTTCTCAAAGAGCAGCTAGCTGAGCTGAACTCATCGGTGGAATTGTACCAGAATGACAGGTGATATGCTTTTACTGCAAATTTTATTAGATCACTGTGGTTTCATTCGCTTCAATTACGAATTATGAAAACGCACACAAATGGGACATAATTCCCGTTTTTACAACTTATTAAGGCTCCCTTAATATTGATATGCGATATTGATTGCCTTGATGCGTTTACCATTCTTTTAATTCTAATTAGTAGTTTCTGAGATAACGCGTTCAACCAAAATAATAAACTGTTCAGCTTTACAGCATGAATTAGCTATGAGGGTAATTTTAATTATAATAAAACTTAATAGAATCAGGAGTTACCTTGCAGAAGTCCATAGTACATAACCCTAATAGACCAATATGTGAGCAATACTCCAATACCAATATATAATGAGTACATACATGTTCGAAGAGGCAACTTCCTGAGGATGCTCCGGTTTCGGGGCGAAATGTACGTCGAGTGGTTGTGGTTTTTGTCGCGGAGTATTGCATACATATTGGTCTGTTAGGGTTTTATATTAAAACTTCTTACTTAAACTCAATCTTCGAACATTTTGTACCATAAGGTAAGAAGCCATACATAATATCCTCCAAAGACTACAGAAATAAAAAATAAATATGCTCAAGTTTCAAAATAAAAATGCAGACTTATACTTAAGTCGCATGCGATTTCCTAAAGAAGCCATAACATTAAATAATACCTGTTCACTCATGTAATTTTAAATTGCCCGCGTAATGATACAGTGCGCCGTGAACATGTGTGTAATTGTAGTTTTTTATAATTTATGTGCAATCACACTTATTTTTATTGAAATATAAGTAGACAATTCCAGCTCGTCATAATCAGGGTACTTGCATTTGTCGGTGGCCAGTTTCCTTTGCAAATTGTGAAGATTTACTTCATATACAATGATGTATATAGTATTTATATAACTATCATTTAAAAAGTACCTCAATTTCACAAACTTTATGTTGGAAATTACTAATAAATACTTTTTGGATAAGCTCAGTCAATATTATAAATTTGAAAAGATGAACGCACTGATCTGATCATCAACTGGTGCGTATTGAAAAATTCGTTTAGTATTGGATAGTTCATTTATCGAGAAAGGCTTTATTATTACATCTCACTATCAATAAGCATTATTAAAAATGAAAACGGGATATCGTTCTAATCGCGAGATACGGTCGGATGTTTAAAATGTTACTACTACTAGTTACCTATCTAGTGTTTAATTTTCTAAAAATTTATTTGTTTATTATATATGTGCTAGTAAAAACTTAGCCCTACTAATCGCAATAAGATTTTATAAATCTACTTATCAAAGTAAAAGTACATACGCATATAGTATGTGACTCGAGTCAATACCAACAATAGAAAAATTAAATAATAATGTTTATAAAGACACGCGTATAGAAAAAACACTCGCTCATGAGTAAAAAAAAAAACTCAAAAGTATGTAATGTATCTCCACATACGGACATTGCAAAAACTGTTACGCCTAGGCTGTAATGACCGTAGTTAGTAACGTCTAAATTGCATACAACTGATATCTCAAACAAGGCTTAATCCGATAAAAAGAAGTTAAGTGTTGTAAGAGTTTTAAAAAAATCACCTTTTTAATATGGCTCAATATGTCAAAAATAATAGGGAAATCTTGTGTCTTGGGAGTGCTCAGGCACTGGCGCCTAAAACGCAGAGTATATCAAGAAAACAGATATGTGTTTCTACCCACAGATAGTATTATATCACATTTTAGGGCAAATAAATTTCTCAGAATACAACCTTTGAATATCGTTTGTCGGAGCCACATAGGCGTTTCTTGCCTTTAAAGAAATGTTTTGAAACAATTAAGAAGTATATAATATATCTAATATAAGTGGATTTTTGTTGTAATATATTGGCTATAATCAGTCAAAATAGTGAATCATTACCATGAGGTTTATACATAAAATATTACGTTACGTTTATATATACATATAATATTAATAACAGTTACGATATTTTAATAATATTTTTTAGTGAATAAATTTTGTTTTAATATGAGTAAGTTTTTTTAGAGCTGCCATTTTATTGTAAGTTATACAATAATAAGTATTATTTATCTGTTAGCCGCTTAACTAAAGAGTATTTACGTGTTACCAGCAAGGAGTGTGTAATGCCGATGATCCCCCTGGGGCTGAAGGAAACCAAGGAAGTGGATTTCCGGGAGCCCTTCAAGGACTTCATCCTGGAACATTATAGCGAGGATGCCGCCTTGTATGAAGACCCTATATCAGACTTCATGGATATGAGACAGGTGAGTTTCAAAAATGTAATTGACAAGTTTTCTTGCCCCGTAAATATGACAGGAAGAGATGGAAGAGTGCGAGTAGAGTTTAGTACACTTAAATAGCTTTTATTAATAACGGGGTTATGCGGGAAAAAAGTTTAGGTTCTAATTGTTTATTTATTGATATGACATATATTTTGTTTTTAAAAATATCTTATGAACCAAATTTTAAGTTTGGCAGATAATCATGTATCACAAGTCAAGTTTCAGCCTTCTTTTTCGAAATCGGTAAATATTGTCTTGGATATTTTACCGGTGGCTTTTTTTCATATTAGTTCAGCTTCACACCTGATTCTTTATATTATAATTAAATTCCAGGCCATCCGAACTCCAGTGCGCTCAACAGCGGGCGTTGCTCTCCTCTTTAAATATTACAACCAACTCTACTACATCGAGAGGCGATTCTTTCCACCTGACAGGTCACTGGGTGTTTATTTTGAATGGTTCGACTCATTGACAGGTAAATTATAGCAGACAATTTTACCTATCAGACTGCCGATTTTTTGAGTTTGGCAGTCTGTGGATAATTTGCTCTATCGTTAAGTTGCCCGTGTTAATTCCCATAATAAGGTTTCGAATATTATAATCAATCTATTTTCTCAAAAATTTTGGTTTTTGTTTCCCGACAAATACTGTGGATTTTTCATAAATCCAAAGATCTAGTTCTAGTTTTTATCACAGTCTTAATAGGTCGCCAAGTTGAAAGTATATCAATTGTAAGCATAACGCTTAGCTTAATATCCAATTGATATTTTTTCACTTTCACACAAGCGAAAACAGCTTTTATATGAAGTAGCAAAACCACAAAAATTCTGTATTTCAGGAGTTCCTTCGTGTCAGAGGACAGTCGCGTTCGAAAAAGCGTGCGTATTGTTTAACATCGCTGGAATATATACACAGATCGGAGCTAAACAGGTATTATAATTTGTCAATTGTCAAAAATACACAGCGGCGGTTTATCATCTGTGGTCGAACATTGAATAATAGTTTCTAGACACATATTTATAATCCACTTACCTATAAATGTAAACTGTCGTTATGCAAAAATTAATTAAAATTAAGATTTAGATTTATGATAAATTTTCTATTCCAATCTGTGTTTTTAAACGCTTGCATTTCTTCATCTATTTTTATATCAAAATCAGTTTTATACATCAAACCAAAAGCATAATAAACCAGACGTCGCTTCATTAGTCATAGGATTTGCATGAGAAAACAGAGAGAATACAGACTCATCCCTGTAATTGCACGTAATAGTTTAATATAGCTAAAAGAATTGATAAAAAAATTGGTAAAATGTTTCTAGACTCTACAAACCAAAGCTAAAAAACTTAACATAATATATATATTCGAAATTATGTATAATAACAATATTTAATGTTTACCATAGGAACGCAACACGTGCGCGGGCTTAGACGGCGCGGTGGACGCGTTGCTGCGCGCGGCCGGCACTCTTCGCTACATTCACGAGAACTTCACGAACGCGCCATCCGTCGACCTCGCTGCGCATACGCTACTGGTGCTTGGGACGCTTATGACCGTGAGGACGTCTTCCAAATAATAAATTAAGCAAATAAAAATACGTTTTTGTTGGGTTATTAACCCATTAATACAATCTCAAATCTCAATACCTCTAAAAACTGTCATACAAAAAACGTTTCGAAGGAAGGTTCTATTTTGATATATTACGAGTAATATGTACCTGTGCCTTTCCCTTCTATTGTAATCACGATTTGACAGGGTAAATTAGTAATGATTAATTTTTACGAATATTGTTAAAATTTCAAAATTTGTTGATAAATCTTTTGAAAAATAATTCTACTAAGAACATGATATTTTATATATTATATACATATATATAAATCGAGGAAGCGATAAATTAAAAGGCCAAGTTGATTTGACTCTTGTAGTGGTGGTAGACGGCGTGACGTCAGATGTTTTTTGTGCTGAGATCACTTTTACTCGAGAGTCATTTCTCCTGAACGTCAATTGTCAGTTTGCCCATCGCATGAATTATTATTAATTAGTTAATGTGATTTTGTGTGCCGAAGCGATTATTTGCCCGAGCATAAACTCTTAGTTATATAGTAACTTGTATTAGTAATATTATGTTGCAGGCTCAAGCCCGCGAGTGTCTCTTCGAGAAGCTGCAGCTGCAGGCGCGCGAGGCGTGTCGCGGCAGAGACCGCGAGCTGCGCGACGACACCGACATGTGCCTCGACCTTGCGCAGGAGAGCGCGCAACTCGCGCACACCTACAACCAGTTGTATGAAAAGGTTTGTTTATAGACATTTCCATCGGTTCGATAATTTATTCTTAAACACGCCTCAAGATGTGTCGGCTTTGAAGTTAGTATAATTAATAGAATCAGGCGTTACTTTGCGGAAGTCCATAGTACAAACCCTAATAGACCAATATGTAAGCAATACTCCGCGAAAAAACTCACAAGCACTCGGCGCACGTGGTTAAATACAACAATCTCTAAAAACGCGTTGATGTCATACAAAAAACGTTACCAAAGATCTATTCTGATATATAACAATCGAGTCATATGTACCCACCGTAATCGCGCTGATAAAATCGAAATAATGTTTCCGACACCGGAAACGTCGAGGGGAAAAGGGGGGCCCTTTAAGTTTAAAGAAAAACACTTTGTTAACGGATTAAGTTATGTATTTTTACAAAATTTAAGAATATTACTTTTTTCTTTGCTGTGCTTTACAACGTGCGTGGTCACGGTAGACTGAAGACAAAAGGTGTTAATTGTCAAAATAAGTGTCACAACTCCCAGCAGTAGAGAGGTTATGTGTTATCTGTATTTAAGAGTTGGTATCGATGGTTGGTCTATTAAGTTTTTGTCTGTGGTTAGTGAAATCAATTGAAATATCTTGCCAGATGCAAACGGAGGGTGTGTTCAACTACGTGCCATACTCGTGGGTGTCGCTGGTTCACGTGAAGACGGAGTTCTACCGCGCGCTGGCGCATCAGTACGCCGCGACCGGACTCTTGCACGCCACCAGCGTCGCTGCCAGGGAGCGACTGGCCGCCATGTATGGACCGCCCGATTGTAATCATAATGGTATTTCTGACATTTGTGTACCCATATCAAAATATGATCTCATTTGTTAATGTACTACGGATGACGTCAAGATGAAAAATCATTAATTTTATGACCATCAATTTTTTTTGGTTAAAATTCTCAACTAATAAGAAACTAAAGAATTCTTTTTTTAGATGCTTTTACTAAAATTAAGCTTTTTCAAGTAGTTTTATAGTGTAATGTTTTTTAATGACAGGTTCAGTGTCCCCCACATTCAAATATGACGAGGACATAGATCATATGGCCTTAGGCCGCGCGCATTTGGCTGAAGCTCTCGCGTTATACGAAGAGGCTTTAAGGCTACAGAGAATGTGTCGGTATGTAATATATACATCATTAAATATTTCAATTGTGTTTTATTGTATAGGCGATGATGAATTTACTGTTTGAGGCTATATACGAAATTTCGCGGGAAATTAATAACAAAAGTCTAGACTTTTTTTTTACCCTAGTTTCAGTAACCAAGTGTCATTATAAAATGCAACATAAAATTAAGAGATACTCTATAATCAGTTTTGTGTTACAGCTATCTCTTCTATTTGTGTATATTAGATGATCCATTATAATGAGTTAGAGGTTATATTTACAGAGAGTTGCGTGGTAAAGAGGCTTTGTCTCTGGTTGTTGGGGCACATCGCGAGAGAGCATCGCGGGACAAAGCACAACTGGCCGACGAACCAGACTTCGCCGACCTCTTGGATGTACCTAATATATTACGTGAGTTTTCACATAATAAATTACTGCTGTCGTGTCTATGACACCCCAGAGGTGCAGAGGTTCTCCACTAATGACCGCCACTTCCGCCTATCTTCGGCTGCACTTTACCTCTATAAATTAAATAATATAAATTACTAGCTTTTTAAAAATTAATTATATCGTTCATTACCTTTATAAAGAACACAATATTTTGTATAGCACTAAACTCTTTTCTCCACAGACTAAACAATTAATGTACGGGTATTTAATCTTCTCATTAACAATTATATTATTGTATTATATAACATTATTATAATTTCATATTTTCTGTTTTCATATATGACAGTTCTCATACTTAGATTGAGATTTCATTTGAAATACAGCCCTCAAAAGTGAAACGTTATAATTAGACCTATTTAGTTTTTTATATAAGTTCTGCAGTTGTATTATATAAATTTGTGATGTACCCTCCAGCATCATCGAAATTCCAACTGGCCCTGACGCCTCCGGACTTCGCACAACACAGAGTGGAGGACCTCTTCAAGACCCTCGGGCCTATAGCTGTCTTCTCAGCCAAGAGGCACTGGAGTGCACCAAGACTGGTTCAGTTGCAGAGAGATGGAGAGAGACGGAGAGAAAGACGGAGTGATAGGCCAAAGGTAACTAAAGAAAAAGCAATGTTTCAGTATTTAGTTCGTCACAGTAGATCAAGGGTAAATGAAAAATTTACTATTACAAATTCTTACAAATATTTAAATTTATTATAACTTTTTATTTGGTAATTCAATATTTTTATTAATTATTTTCATTATTGGATACATCATCATAATTACTTTGGTTGATCCTAAAATCGAGACATTATGCTATATGGCTTATGGTAATAAAGGCTCATAAGAAAATATAACGCGTAACTCCCGTTCGCCTCGCTCGATCACATTTTTGTAACGCTTATGTCACGCGTTCGCCAGCTTACTCCCCAAGTTAAGCGTGCGTTAAGTTTCCCTTCAAAAGGGGAAAACTTAAAACACTGCCAGAGAAGTTCTAAATAAAATATTTTATGTTCAGCGGAAGCCAAGCGACAAACGCGATCGTTCAGAAGACAACAGCGCGTACTACGAAAAGTTTGACTACGAGGTGACGAAACAAAATGGCGTCTACATCAACTACGAGAGCTACCCCAAGGAGTATAAGCGCGAGTTACGAAGAGCCGCGAGCGAATATGACGTCACCGACGAAGAGGGATTCGGCTTCACTGTGAGAGGGGGGGCGCCAGTTGTCATAGCGGCGGTTGAACCCAACACGTTGGCCGATGTGAGTATGGAACTTTTATAATCTCAGGAACTATGGTACAGATTTAAAAAAATATTATTCTGTTTAATAGTCATATATTACGTACTAATTCAAATATTCATACTGGCTGGAAGCGCAGGAAACATCATATATTTAGGTTACCTTTTTTGAACTAATAATAGTATTCTATGTATATCTCTATATAATACCATTTATAGTATGTGTCTAATTACAACAGACTATTTTTATTATTCTGATAGTCTTGTAACAAGTTTAAAGATATGAGTGTATTAACAAGTATGCAATACTAAGTCTATAAATTTTCAAATCATAAAATCATAATCAAATTTCATCAACACACTATTCAACAACTATGTACACCACTGGAATTATTTAAATTAATTTTCTCACACAGGTAATTTCACCAATTTGGTGTAATATAAAACCTTATTTTAAAAGTTCACATATTTATATGAAAGAAAACAACCAAAGACAATAGAATAAAAAATATGAAATTCTATTATTCGACCTGTTTGACTCAGATGGCCGGTATGAGGGAGGGCGACTTTATAATATCTATCGGCGATACAGACGTGAAGTGGTCGAGTCACGAAGCCGTAGTCGGGTTGATTCAACGCGCTGGACGAACGCTCACACTAAGACTTGCTACGCCCATGGATAGTGGGTCTAATAAGGTATATATTCAAAACCGGCCGAGTGCGAGTCGGACGAGTATTATAAAAAATCATTTTTTCTGTTTTTTTTTATATTTGTTGTTATAGTGTCACAAAATAAAATATCTTTATATCACGGTTCATGAGACACAGGTGATTCACAGACGGATAGAGACATCACAGAGATAACTTAATAAATATTTAATTTACAATATAACTAAAACAATGAATACATCATATTATCCTAGGCTGTCTATTACTTATGAATTTCTTGACAGCAGCTGCTTATGTCAATTATCTATGAACATACATACTCGTATCTCTTTAAAAAAATGATTTATATAACTTCGTAGATTGTTTTTTAATACATATGAAATCAGTTAGAACAATTTTTTTGCTTTGCATGTTTATTATAAGAGATTTCAAAAATATTTTCACATATAATAATTATGAGGCATATAATTGGCGTAATTTATCAATTACTTGTCCATTAAATATACATAATCATTGAAACTGGCGATTGGAATTTGAAATAAAATTTTACTCGTGTATTTATTTTAAATACACTATAATTTTTAAATTTATTTATTTATAAAGTATTAAAAGTATGCTTGCAAAAATAAGACATTATTAGGCACTATATAATAAATATTGTGAGTGTGGACTTATATTTTTATTTTTTCCAGTCATCTCCTGAGACGAGTCGCCAATCATCAACCCCAGGGTCAGTATCAGCGGCGTCCACTTCAAGTGGTTCCACAGGTGCCACGGCAAGGTCTTCCGCACGAAGAATGCCCTCGTGGAATCCATTCCGCAGACATTCCGCGCGGGATCAAGCGCCAACGCAAACCAACGTCATATTCAGATAAGCTAAATATGCCAAAACGTATGAAGTGTCATTTCAAAATCATCGTACTACATCGTGGAACTAGCAAATTTCAATTGGTCATAAAGTGACATTTTTGACAGATTTGTTGGGTCCATTGTCGTTCTTCTTTTGTAATTACTAATTCAACCTTGTCTTGAATCGCTTTATCAAAATAAAACAGTGAAAGACGCAGAATTTATTTGTATAGTTTCAATTTTCACACATTCGTTTGTAACCAACCAACCATATAGATTTATTATTATAAAGAATTAATGTACCAATAACTAACTGTTAAAATTTAATATATTGTTCCGTCCATCAATTTTAATGTAATTTCGAAATAAAAGTGTTCTTAATTTAAAATAATGGCTATGATATTCCAAAGTATCTCCGAATTTAATTACTTATATTTTAAACATTTTGTTATTGTTATTTTTTGTCTTGCAATTCTCCCGCCTTTTTTACATTTTCAACTGTCACTTCTTTGTCATTTAAGACGTGCACAGTTGCCGAAAAAACGATGTTTTATAAGGCAGACAGTTTAAATGGACTATAACCTTTTTGTTAATAAAGCTTTGAATATTCCTCTATTTTCTAAACTAATCATTTTTCATAGTCTGCATTATTTAGTTGTTTTTTTATATTTAAACTGAGCATTTTCATCTATATAATCAGCTTAATATACTTTGTTATAGTGACTTTATTTTTTCTCTACTACGGTAATGCTCAGTCTATGTATAGTTTATTAAGGTCCTAAAATTTTATCTGTGGCTTAAATTTTCTCTTAACCTAGTCCAGACTAATGAATATTGCACACGTATCTTTTAATTGTTTTAAGTTTTGGATGTGATCGATATGAAAGTTTTATTTTTGTAAAACATTGATCGCACCCAGAAGTCCCCTTAACCTAATTAGATGTAAAAATTGAATGTAATATATTATTTAAAGCTAATGAGATGTATAAATTATCGTTTAAATCTATGTATATGGAAAATAAATAATTATTGTTTGAAAATAGTTCTTTCATTGAAATATCATCATAAATGTTTGTTTTCAGCGTACAATGATTTTAAAAAAGTTTTATATAATTTTTAACTTTTGCAAATTACGATTTAAGAATGATCACACACAATCACTGTATATCTGAACTATGTATATATCAGAAGTATAAGATAAAATAGAAAACACCTAAGAATCAACTGTATTTACTTTACCATTAGACAAACGTCATAAATGTAGAAAATTCTATAATTTCGTTTAAATGTTACCATAATCAACCTATCTATACCTATTACGTTGATCTTAAAACTGTGATTTTTCTTTATTGATAAGTAGGTACAATATTCGGTAGTTCACGCCGATTTTTGATATAAGACTAGCTAGTTTTCTTATGATTTATCCTCATATACTTAAATTACTCATATGAATTAACATTGTATGTACTTTTATTTTCAAGGTAAGGTAATAAAAACAGTATAAAATCAACAGAAAACTTTATTTAGATACAAAATAACAATGAATACTAGGAACTAGAGTTCAGTGCAGTTAAATTCAACACACATTCATATTCTATTTAAATTATTACATATTCAAAATACAACATCTTAATCAATTATTTTCATTTTCTTTAATTATTTAACCCGTAATTTACAATTTTATAAACTTAAAAACAAATACGATTTTCACTCGACGAACCTTGAAATTAATTAATTGTAACAAATCCTATTTATCACAAAATATAACCCTCTCGTTTTGTGCACTCACAAAGTCCTGAATAATCCGATGCTATCTGTCAAAATGACGCGTGAAAAACGATTTCGCATCATCGTAAGCACCGAAAAACACAAACCCACCAACCATAAAACCTGTAAACCGTGGTGTTACACCAGTGAAGAGGCCCCGAAGCCCGTTTACCGAATATATCTCAGATAAAACCGGTTTTATTTTCAATTTGCGGGTTTCAGCGTAATTTCCAGCTAACATTATGCGGGTTTTAGCGAGGTCTAGTGGAGTCGTCGCGGCCCCAGCAAAGCCTCCGGCTAAGGAACCACATAGGGCGCTCTGAAAACAAATTGAAAACAAAGATAAAGCTCGTATTCTATCAAAAATTGACAGTTAGTTAGTTTTTCATGTTATGTTACAAACAAACGTTTATGAATAAATAATTTATAAATAAACTATACGTATGGAAAAACGGTTGAAATTTAACCCTTCCTCCTAAATATTAATTCATCACAATAGGAATTTCAACATTTAATTAACTAACAATTTATATCAGTATATATATTTTTGATACGTCATGATGTATACCTGAAAGCTGGTAATCTGTCCATCATTCCTTTCCTTCACCATTGACTTCAGAAACTCCCAAAGCGGCAGCTCAATGAAGCTGAATGGTAAGTCTCTTAATACAGTTGAAAAGAAGCCGCGGTACAGGCCATTGCGAAAACCATCTGCTTTGAATGCCTACAAATAGATAAATCATAATAGAATGGAGGCATAGTGAAAAAACTAAATAAAATGAGGTTTATTACAGGAAGATTATATTTTTTTTGAAATCGGGAGCAAACCGACTGGAGGCTCATCTCATCGTAAATTATACTATATATATGGTATATATGTATAACCATACTATTTACATATACATGGACACTCACAATGCCAGAGACCTAAAATTGTGTTGCCGGCCTTTTTTGAAGGTCCATATGTCGTATTGGTTTGTAAATGCCTCTATTGGCAGCTTCTAAAGTGTCTTCTTATACTAAATTTTATTATTTTATTCATTATGACGATAATTAATTAATAACTGACAATTGTTATAATAAATAAAAAAAAAAAAAAAAAAAAAAATTCAGTTAATAAAACTTAAAATATAATTTAATATGATAAATCTGACACGCTTTCATTTATTGTCCTACAAAGTATTTCTCAATAAATTTGATATACACATTATAAATATATTCATAAAATTTAATGAATTCTATTGTTTCAATATCAGTAATATAGCATCAAAAATACAATACAAATAAATTTGCCTTTATTTACATTTATAATTAAGTATAATTAGAAGTTGCTAACTAATAACATATACAAGCCCCAATGCAAAACACTATCAAGTATCAACCACTAATACTTGATAAGTTTTATTTTATTTCTGAATAAAAACAATGGTTTTATACCAAATTAAGTTAATTTTCAATTAACAACAAAACATAACAAAAAATTTTTCTATTAAATACAATATACATATATAATATTTCCCTATTACAAAAAATATATAAATTCTTCGGAAACCACATACGCAATAACCATCCATTCAACGGTACAGAATAGCTTGTCTAGCGCTTAGTAGTTCCTATAGTCTTTGTTGGAGTGTCGAAATTGAGAACACAATACTTGTACCAGTAGACAATCCAAACCTTGTGCTGACATACAGCTGATTGCCATCAAGGGTCTTACAAATAATTTTATCATTGCTAATAACCTTTTACCACACATCACCATCATCTCAAATTTATATTCATCACTTCATATTATTTCCCGCCTCTGTTCTACCATCCAATTGTCACAATCTTTATTCATTATCCAGAGAGGCGCGAGAAGTAGTGTCTCTTTAGTTGTAGAAAATCAATTGCCCAATCAACAGATACATCTAATTAATCTTGAATGATTGAATTTATATTACTAGTATATATACACTATATAGTAAGTTATTACTATATAAAATTTTGCAATGGGGCTTGTAAAAAATATAATACAAATAATGATACAAATCTTTACCTGTACAAGTATTCTAATACTGCTCATTTTTTCTTTTCCAACATATGTCTGCTTTCTTTGTTTAGCTATTTCTGTTGGAACACGCAGCACACATGCCAACTGTAAGTATTAAAACATATTTTATCAACATTGAAAAATAATCTACAGATCAATGTAATAATTTAATCATTATATCTCCTTTTAACTAAAAGAACTATAAAGTAGAAACTTATTATTAGACCTTATATATATGTATATTATAATATATTGAGCTACATTCTAACAGCCATATTTTTTATCAACTCTTTGTGAGGGCTGATTCAAGTTACAGGACATATAAATAACTTACAACTTCTCCAACACTTGCAGCAAACATATGTACAAATGGTATATATTGTGGTGTAACCATTGGTGATATTAGAGACTTGGTTGCTTCATATGACACGAAAAATAATGCTGATGTTGGAACAGACGCAGATGCCACAGTCAAAAGACCTGAAATATTACAAAGCTTTATTATATTTCAAGCCGCATTCAAGATTTTTTTAAAACTTTTATTAATGAGATCAACATCATGGAAAACAATAAAAATTTTAAATATTTATTTGCTAACCTCTATAGACTCCTTTGAAGCCTCCAGCTTTATAAAATCCTTGTTGGCTTTGTAATCTTGTTTTTAAAGTATCCAATGGGTATAAAGCAACATCAACTGATACTCCTGCTATAGCGCCTGCCTAACATAAATTGCTATTTCAATACAGTGCAAGTTAAAATGTGCAGTAAAGTTATATTTACAGTACTATTCATACATATCATCATATTACTATGTACTCAATTTATTACATAAGTTTACAAAATTATTTTATAAGAACTGAAATTTAATACATATATTTGTAGCACACTCACAACACACACATTTCAATACTCCTTTAATATTTACTACTAATTTATTTTCTTTTTAAATGGAAAAGCCCAGTCTTAAAAAAAAATCCACATATTTATAATAATTAAACGAGATACATACGAAAAAAGGTGCAGCATATGATGTTAAAGGAGATTTTACTATTTCGCTTCCTTCCATGGTTTATTTAATAAATTTTCGGGTTTCAGTCGCACCGAAAACTTGAATAACCTAACTTTTACGGCTAAAGAATTGAAGTAAATGATCAAAGTTAACTATTGAACTTTACTATCTAACTGCCGCACTCATAATTATGCGCATTATAAATAGATCACTGTTTAGAACAAATTAATCACGTTTTTTTGTTATCATTTTACATAACAATTACCTATTATACTTTTGTAGTTTGAACTATCAACTAGTTTGTACAAACCAAATAATCTTTTTATTGTATGAGTAATGACAATTGTCGGCATGTCTATGTCATAATATTTTTTTTTTTTTTTGGATTTAATGGCCTGGTAACGAGACCTTTAAGCCACGTCTTTTTTTTTTTTTGGTAATTTTTCATTTGATGGCGTTTCATATTTCACAGCTATTCACTGACTTTTAAATATTATTTACAGTACTTTTAATGTATTTGTACAAAGGCTTGAAATTATGTATATCCTTTAACAATTTTTCAAGCGACGGCGGGCGGGAAGACAGATCAAAATCATTGACTTCACTCAATTCGCTAACAAGTACCAATCTGTCAATTAAAAAGCTTTGGCAGTCGAAAATCAGGTGTTTCATATCTGCATTGCTACATCCACAGTGCGAACATTTACTATTTTGAATAATGCCAAGTCTTGATAGGTGTGACGGAGCAGTATTATGGCCAAAACGCAATCTATTAATGGTAGTGATGTAATCACGACTGGCTTCAGGGAGTTTGTTATACCAGGGTCTGGTTGGTAAGTTGGTTTGAATGCTTCCATACCACTTGCCTTTAATCTTCTGATCCTCCTTCCATAGTTCTATCCACAGCTTTTCAATACTTTTATTAATAAAGTAACCATAATCAGTCATAGGAACATCTAATGCATTTCTTATGTCTACAGCATTAGTTCCCTCAGATGCTGCTTTGTCTGCCCTTTCATTTCCTACTATACCCTTGTGGGAAGGTACCCACATGAAAGAGATTTCAATACCCATGAGTGAATATTGGTAAACCAAGTGTTTGATAAAAAATAAAATATAGTTAGTTTTATAATTACAATTTAAGTTATCCATACCTTGAAGTAAACTTAAAGAATCAGTAATAATAAGAATTGTTTTAGATTTATTTACATCAACCATTTTCAAAACCCTCGAAAACAGCATATGCTTCAGCAGTAAAAATTGAACAAGCATCATGCAAAACAAAGCACTGAGAGAAATCCATTTGTGGGTCATAAAATGCGCACCGAGTATATCCAACTCCTTTACTGCCATCAGTGTAAAAGAAATAATAAAAGTCATTTTCTGCTATAAACTGAAGCATCTCTGAGTTATTAGACACATTTGTTTTTAGAATTTTAACAGAGTGGACTAGTCCTTGATAAGAAAAGGAGTAACATGGCCAAAGACATTGCCTTCGTACTTTAGAATATTGTTTTTCCACTTCCAGAAAAATAGCAGACAAGTTTGGGGGAAATCCGTTTAACAGTGCCAATCCTGTGGTTAAAGGCTCAGAAACATTAATACGATGAGGTACAATTTTGTTAATTATTTGCATATTGTTAGAAGTTAAAAGTCTGAGACAATACCTCTCAATGAGAAGTAATCGTCTCAGAATCAAAGGCATTATTTTGGTCTCCACTTCCATGGCCCTTATGGGAGTAGAGCACATAGCACCGGATATAAGTCTCAATGCTTTATTTTGCACAATGTCAAGTTTCCTGGTATGTTTACTTTCAAAGTAAGCTAATGAGCTGTAATCAAAATGACTGCGTACTATAGATTTGAATAAAATGGATAAAATTTTGGGGTCCGCTCCCCAGGAAACACCTGCCAGACATCTTATTATATTTAAACCTTTCAAAGCATTATTTGTTATGTATTTAATATGATCTTCAAAAGTCATCTTCTGGTCAATGATGACACCCAAAAATTTTTTTGATCTAACTCTATTAATTATTTTACCATTATAAATAACATTGCTATTTTGTTCATCATTGCCAAAAATCATTAAACTGCTTTTGGATGCGCTGATATTTAAATGTAATGTGTTATAATATTTAGACAACTGACTTAAAGCTAGATTAATGTTATCTATTGCTATTTGGATATCTTGGTTCGAGCAGTATAGTACAATATCATCTGCAAACTGAAGTATGTTTACATTTACAGTATTTACATATTTACATATCTCACAAATATACAAATTATATAACAAAGGAGATAAAGTGGCACCTTGCATCGTGCCCTTAGATGCAATTCTCGGGCCATGAAGAATATTGTTATGTTTCACATATAAGACTCTATTGCATAGAAAACTGTATATCCATTTACATAGTTGGCCAGGAACACCTATGTTGGCTAAAATTTTAACAAGTATGCCAGGAACAACATTATCAAAAGCTCCTTGAACATCTAAGAAGACGCAAACAGTGTGTGAATTTTTTCTTTTTGAATGTTTCAGGTCTGTAATCAGTGAGATGAAACTGTCAGCGCAACTACGCCCACGACGAAAGCCATACTGAACATTGGGAATGATACCATTAGCCTCAACAAACCAATCAAGACGAGCTTTAATCATATTTTCAAACAGTTTGCCAAAGCATGAGGATAAAGAAATTGGACGATATGAGCTAGCTAATTCTGGAGATTTATCTGGCTTGAGTATGGGAATAACACATTGGGTTTTCCATGAGTCTGGTATTAATTTCTTGTCCCATAAAGCATTAAGAATATTTAAAAACACCACTTGAACTGATTTATGTAATTTTTTAATCAAAATATAAGGGTAATCATCTAAGCCAGGAGTAGTATTGCGTCTAGATCTCAAACTCATTGAAAATTCAATCCATGTAAAGTTATCTAATAAATGCTTTGAACTTCGGTTGTTGTTATTATTTTCAAAGTAAGTGTCCAAATTATCTATTTCTTCTAAATTACTATTATCTGCTAACTTGTCTAAAAATGGAGCAATAAATTCATCTCTACAAGATTTATTATTAGTCTTAACACCTTTAAACATTTTAATATTGTTCCAAATCTTGCTTATCGGTGTAGTCCTATTGAACGAATAACATAATCTAGTCCAACTATCTTTCTTTTGCTGAGATATAGTCCGCTTCTTCTGCGCATTTACTTTTTTATAATTTAAGTAGTTTTCCATAGTAGGATCTGATCTATACAGTCTTAGAGCATCATAAGAAGCGACTACACTCTGTTCACAAATTTGATTCCACCATGGTGTTGGAGGTCTACTCCTAAAGCCATTAGGTTTTGTTAATTTTGGGATACACAATTGTTTAAGAGTATCAAGCCGGTTACAGAATTCTAAGTATGAAGAGATGGGATCATTTACATTTATCACAATTCCCCTAAATAGTGTTTCGGATAGTTCGTAATATTTTTCCCAGTTAGCTCTACTGTACAAGAACTTATCAACTTGTGGGTTAAATTGATATTTATCAACTCCTATAGCAATTTTGGTAATAGTAGGATAATGATAACTTCCCATAGTGTCGTCATGGACTGACCAGTCACATAGAGGTGTTAAGCATGCACTAGCAAAACTAACGTCGATAGCGGAAGGCTGACATCTAGGTGAGTTTATTGTTGTAAAAGAACCATCATTTAAAATACAGAGCTCGCAATCATCGATCACATCATACAAATCCTGACCCCTACCTTTTGTTGATACACAGCCAAAAGCGATGTGGTGTGCGTTAAAATCACCACTTACAAAAATGGGCTTAGGAAGGTCTCTAATAATATTACGCAGCCTGTTAAATCTAATACGGCGACTAGAGGGAGGACAATAAACACATAAAATACTTAAATTACCATTTTTTGTGGATACCGATAGAGCAACTGTTTGTATTTCTTCACAAAAAGTAGTATTTAAAACCCTGCTTTTCAAAAATGTTTTAATAAGTATTGCCACGCCATTGTGAACGTTTTTTGAATTTCTATTGAAAATATTATATCCAGGTAATCTAAAGCTATTATCCTTAAACCAAGTTTCATTAAGTAAACAAATATCAATATTATTTTCTTTCAAAAATTTAATTAATAGAGGTTTTTTATTACTGGCACTTTGAATGTTATACTGCGCAATACGTATCTCAGATGTTCGAGAAGAGTCCATAATTAAGTTAAATGTTTTATAAGAATTTCTTTTATTGATGTAGTGGTGACTGGACTAGAATCACCTTTATTACCCAGCTCAACCAAGCAACGTACCAGGGCCAGAAGTACGTCATTGTTTGAGACAATTTGGGCTTTGATGTCCGTAGTAGGAGGGACAACTTTATTGACAGCCGTAGGCAGATGCATATTTACATTTCTATTTACAGGCTTATTTACAATAGGTTTATTTACAATAGGTTTATTTACAACACGCACAGGGCGTGGGGACGGTAGTGGTGGGAATCTGGGAGTTACTGATTGAGTAACACTTGCATAAGTTATCTTGTTTTTCTTTTCATTAATTTTATTAATCTTTATTGGACATAGTTTAGAAATTGCAAGATGAGAGCCATTGCAATTGCAACACTTAATATCATTCGTTTTATCACATTCCTTATACAAGTGTTCTCCAGAACAGATGGAACAACGTTGCTTGCCGTTACAAACTTTTGCAGAGTGATTGAATTTAAAACATTTAAAACATTGTTGTACTGGAGGTACATATTCAGACACCTTAAATGAAAACAGATCAAATTGGACATCATCCGGTAAAATATTAGAAAGAAAAGTGATGCTGACCGTTTGTAATGGTATTCGTTCGTTACCAACTTTTTTAGAGAATCTGCGAATTGCAACTATCTCGTAAATTGAAGATAATTCCGTATACAGCTCTTTATTAGTTAAATTAATTGGGACATGACGTATGACCCCAGTCTTTTCAATTTGCGTTGCTGGAATGTAGGCTCGCATGCCATTTTTCTCTAGAAAAGCAGTGTTAGTTATGAAGTTATTGGCCGTATTATATTGTTTGAATATTACTGCTATTTTATTAGCGTTTAATCTTCGAATAGCCGTCACACCCTTTACCCCAGTGGAGAAAAGATGATTGAGGTATATTGGACTTTTATTGCCCAGTTTCTCATTAGAGTTCGCAAGCTCAACAAATACTTTGAACTCTGTGTTCGTGGAGTTCTCCGGATACATCCTTACATAGTTTGGTTTTATAAATGGACTATACATATTATTACGCTCACCGCCGCCGCTGATGTCAGGGTCCATATTGATATCGTTCCCGGTTGCACCACCTCCGGGTTCGCCGCCTCCAGCCTTCCGTCGAACACGCTTGGGGTTGGGCGGATCAGGCCCGCCCCCCCCGTTATCGTCCATTTTCACTAAACTCGCCGAATTCCGAAAAGTTTTTTTTTATTGCAATAATTTTATTTAAGTTGTAAGCGAAGAAAAACGATTTTACAAAATTTTGTAACACCGCTGCTTTCAAATTCCCGCCAAAACCCCCCCCTTCTTAAAAAAAAAAGGGGGGCGGGGGTTTTAAAACGTTGGTGGGGGGGGGGGGGACGTTGACACCCACCAATCTTTTGTCAACAAAAAAATTCCATACAAATACAGACACTTTTATTTCTGATATAGATTTGTATGCGGCATACCTTTTATTATACCTACCGATGTGCAACATTATTGTAATTTGTACTGCTTTTTTATTTGTTAAATGAATGGCGGGAAAGCACGTGATGAGTTTTTGTGCCAAGCGCGAGTGACGTTTCTAGGCTTTTATCAACAATTAAAGCCTAGCCTTTTATCTATAATTTTTCATTTTACTTAGACAAGGCTTCTGACAAATCTTATGAACAAGTGCCAATATAATTGTTAGATGGCCACATAGAAATGTCCCAGAATTGAGAGCCGCTCATATAAGCCACAACACATATAACTCGACATGGATATAAGAAAGTCGCTTGTAAAATATTAACTATCTAAAGATCTTTATTTTCTTAAATAAATAAACGAATATTGGATATATCCGTATAGATTTAACAAATGAATCAAGAATAATTTACCTAAGATGTCAAATTGTTAATAATTTTGTGTCACTATACATTATGGTATATTTCAGTAGATGGTCGGTATAGGTACGTGCCTGCTCCCTTCATCATAATCATTATCCGTTACCCAGCAACGCTTGTTTGTTATAGAAAAGCGTTTGTGTTATAATTTGTTTGATTTGTGTAATTTTCAAAATGCCAAAAATTCCACCAGCAAAAAACCCTCACGAGGGAATCAAATATCATTCTATAACAAAAGGACCCCAGCGCGGTTGCTATCAGCTACACAGGTGGGTATAAATTAAATATAGTATTTCATAAATTTAATAATATACTAATTTTAAATTATACAAAATAAGATTCCAGTAAGTTTAGACTACTAATTATTACTACAATGTGCCTTGGAAACAAATATCTTACATCCTGTATACTCATTCATTTTCATAGACTATCAGGTTTTAAAAAACTTTTTATTTTTCAAACATTATTTCTTGCTAGGCCATCAGAATGTCGTTTAAAGTTTCCGATCACCAACCGTCCGATACACAAATGCGAGCTGCCAAAACACGAGTACACATTGGTACCGCAGCTAGGGGGCTGGCGGACTTTGCTGGTTCCAAAGACAGAACCCAACTTCTATCCAGCTGTCATGAACAAAAATGAGTATGAACGGCTGAAAAAATTAGCAAAGGTGAAATTAGAAACTTTCTAAATCTATAAATTTTAAAAAACGTTCATACCTTATCTGTTGTTTTTCTTTTATACAAAAACAATGGCACTAATCTTACATTTTAGATAGCATGTGTAATTAAGAAAACTCATTTTTTGAGTTGACAAAGACCTTTACCTACTTTCCCATTATTGTTTGAGATTATTTTTTATTGCACTTGAAGTATAAAATATAACTTCATTTAATGCTTATACTAATACAGTTCTATGATAAAGAATCTTTATTTGAAATACGAACTCCTCTGATAGATTGTTACTCAAGAAGAACAGCTAGCAGCGATGCACGCGCAAGAGGCAGCGATTCAGAAAGCTGCCCACGAGTCTGAGGAACGGAAACGACTGCTCAAAGAGAAGTTACAGCCCCAACCTGGAGCAGAGGCCTCTTCGGGCAGCGCTGAAGCCGCTGAGTTGGAGGGACCTGATCAGACTGCTCATACTCTGTCTAGGGCAGAATGTAAGTCACTATACATTTGTTCTATCTAAAAGCTTTTTCCTAAAGAGAGTTCCATTATTGTAGCAAAAAATCAGGTTTTGCCACCTTTATATGTTTATTTTAGCGTGTTGTTAAACTTATAGCGCATAATATACAGAAGGACAGCAGTCTCAGTAATAGTTAACCCTTAAAATTATGGCTCTACCATCAAATTTCTTGAACCGAACTCGATTAAGTATTAGGATGTTAGCAGTGGATTATCTTTTCAGTATTTCGGGCTGACAATATGCAAGGTCCGCGTCTGTGTAATCGAATCATACTTGCGTCCAAGTGTCATGCGATACGAGACGCGCAAATCAGCGAGAAGGATCTCATTAAGAAAGAGCTTGAGGAGGAAGAAAGAAGGTTTATATGATCCATATAATTAAAAAATATATGATTGACTCGTGTTATTTACACTACTTACAACTCAGGATCGTTCATGAGTCGATTTTTGCTGAAAATTTGTGATAAATGTAAAAAAAATTGTATTAGTTTTTTCCGGGTTGATAGGATGTCTAGTGAAATAATAATATTCAAAGCAATGTCACTACAACAAACTACAGTTTTTTTTGAGGAAAACTCACTACAAATGTATATAACCGTTACTTTTCTTTCCATATACCTAAGTATAAGTACATTATATACTATAATTTATTCTTCATATTTATTTGAATCTGATTTAATTATAAGTGAAATTGCTGCTATCAATCCATATTCGTTATTTTGAAAAAGCGACGTTGAATAATAAATGTATGACGAATGTATTTCCATTTAATAATTAAAAAGATCTTAGATTGGACTCGATAATGGAGGAGAATCGTCAAGCGGCTGTCGCTCGAGCTGAAGCTGAAGAGGATAGAAGACACAACCTTCGCCTGCAGAACCTTGCCGCCCTGAAGGAGCAAATTAAGGCGCATGAAACTGCTAAGGTTGGTTTTAGGCTAGGGCGTAGACTTAAATTTGACTAAAAACTTTACTAAAATTACCTAGTAATTATTGATGTACCTAGAATAGGTCGATTAAATATATAAAATAATTAAAAAACTACTTATTTGTGTTTATATATCACAGTTAAGTTTAATAATATTATTGATTATGTAATAAATTTAAAAGGGTAGGTTTCTTAAATCAATAATGTATCGGTTTTATATATCTTATAAAATTCATGTAGGACATAATATCTGTACTAAGTAGTATGATTTTTTAAATAACGGCCATATTCCAGTAGCTTAACATCCTAATTCCAAAAATGCACAAGTGTGGAACTTCATAAAACATGATGACCATATTCTTAGGCCAGAAATGCATTTTTCTGTCTATATGTTGATGAGTTTTTTGGTGAATATAAATTCCTTTGATCGGTGAAACAAAAAATCTCACTGTATCTCTCTCACTCTACCACAGGGTCCACACTTTTTAATTTTTGTAAATAAGGTTTCTTTTTATAATTAAAAGTTTTATTTATTTGATTTTGTTTATAAATTAGACGAAAGTAAAGAGTCGTTATAATTTTTTATTCATAGAGATTTATTATTCATAATAACAAAAATATTTGCTATCCATAGATAATGGAGGCAGAGCGTATAGAAGAGGAGAGTATAAGAGTGAATCAAGCGAATATAGCCATGCAAATTGACGAGGCGCAGAAGTTAAAGGAGAAACATGGACGGCAGGCTAAATTGAAAGAAATTCTTGACCAAGGTATGAATTAAAACTAACGTTTTAAGTGACAACCAGCAGATATGCTCATGACACAAATATTGAACCTCATAATAATTATAACCGTCATAAAGTAATTTTTTAAATTTAAACTTACACTAGAACTCGCACACTTAGCTTACAATTTGTATGTATTATTAACAAATAAATTTTGTTTGAATTTCTATTGATACAAATTAAGAGATTGATGAGAATGAGCATTCGGAAATTCGTGTTTAAAATACTAATAGTTTTTTATTTCGTTAAATACCACTTCCGTTATATATTATTTAACTACGACAACCGAAGTACTGTCGTCTTTGTAGAAAGGCGAATTTCTGTGAAACCTAAAAAATTGATATTTTCCGATGGCGGTCCGCGCTCGTCGCGTCGTGTCGGCGAGAACGAAGAACCGTTTTACGCAACCGTCAACAAATAACCACTTAGCCAAGTTAATAAATCATTTAATTTAATTTACAGGCAATGCTGAGCTTCTGTACTACAAACAAGTCCAAAACGAAGAAGAGAGGATAATGGATCTTCGCATTGCGAATTTCCTCAAACAAAAACAGGAGCGTGAAGCTAGAAACAGAGCTGAACAGGAAGCCATCAAAGCTGCTAAACAAAAGGGAATTGATCATATCGCTAAGGCTCAAAAGGTATTTCTACATTACATGCTTCTAACGTGGAATTTGCGTTAAATTCGTCACTTGGAATATTTTCTGATCTTTAGGGCTTTGTCTAAAGAATTGTTACAAATTTAAACAAATCATAAAGTATTATGATACGCATTCGAATTGTATTACTGTGTGTTTATCAGTAACGATTCTATAGAAATAAGTAGTTCAGTTTCCTAGGATTGGAGGTGTTATTGTATGTTTGAAATAGATGTTCATTTTTTTTCATAACATTCATAAACTACATGAAACATTAGGACTGTTCTGTAATTCGTCTGTAGGACCACGGAAATGTCTTAAGAATAGAGTTGTATGGATGTTCACTTTTTATCTATTGCGTCACATTTTGTACATCCGGTCGGTTAGCCCGAAGTTAAGCTATTTAACTGATAAACTGATAAATGTAAGCTGTTTAACTGTATTTATGAAAAGATTCATAAAAACATACATAACACCCAGAGCAAAGTCAATTATTCATTACATAAATTTTGACCTTACCGGGGATCGAACCTGAATAGGGGCTTCAACTGGCCCGTCATTGCGTTACGTTTATGTATAGGCTGAACAAGAATTGAAAGAAGAGTTAGAGCGCATAAGAAACCTCAAGATTCAAGAAGACGTGGAAAGAGAATGTCGTCGGAAGGAGAGAGAAGCGGCTATTAAGAGGAATCGAGAGATGAAGCGGCTTCATGAGGGGAGAGTGCAGCAGGTGATAGAACATATAGCAGCATTTAGCTTTAGTGTTTAGGCGAACTCTCGAAATCTGCGATTCAAATCCCATTATAGTAGCGCCCCCGGCCCCCCCCCCCCGGGGGGGGGGGAAAAAAAAAAAAAAAAAAAAAAAAAAAAAAAAAAAAAAAAAACACCAACCAAAAAAAAAAAAACAAAAAAACCAAAAAAAAAAAAAAAAAAAAAAAAAAAAAAAAAAAGGGGGGGGGGGAAAAAAAAAAAAAAAAAAAAAAAAAGGGAAAAAAAAAAAAAAATTTTTTTTTTTTAAATAATTTTTTTTTTTTTTTTTTGGGGGGGGGGGGGAAAGGAAAGAAAAAAAGGGGCGCCCATCCCCCTCCCCCCACCACACCCCCCCGGGGGGGGGGGGGGGGGGGGGGGGGGGGGGGGGGGGGGGGGGGGGGGTTTTTTTTGGGGGGGGGGGCCAAAAAAAAAAGGGGGGGGGGGCCCCCTTTTTAAAACCCCACCCAAAAAAAAAAAGCCCCCCAAAAAGGGGGGGGCCCCCCGGGGGGGGGGGGGGGAAAAAAAGAGAGAGAAAAAAAAAAAAATTTAAAAAAAGGTTTTTTGGGGGTTTTTTTTATATATACATAGGGGGGGGGGAAAAAACGGTTATTTCATAATAAATGATGTAAATAAATTTATATATGTAATATTAAATGTTTACATCATGAACTCGTGAAAACTAATTGCCATTAAAATTTTTGTTAAAAAGGCTATTTCTAAGAATGTATGATTAAGATATAATTTAATTAATGAATTTCAGATAAACGATATACACAGATTGATTGCTCGTGAGATTGCAAAAGATGAGCAAAGTTTCAACAACGCGGCTAGGCAAAACGAAGAGTTCATTAGGAAGGAAAAAGAGGTTGGTCACGGAGTAGTAGTCAATAATAATATAATAAATTATGTGTAGTGTTATGAACATACATACAATTAAAGAATTATAGCTAATCGATATTTGGTTTCACGCAGCTGGAAGATAAACGTAAGGCTCGTATCGAACAACACAGACAAGAAATCATGAAACAGATCAACGACAAAGAAAGAGCTAGGTAAGAACAAATATTCCTTTATAGGTGTTTTAACGTCATAATGGAAATACAGGTTTATTCAGTATTGATTATACGATACAAATCAGGCATGCAGAAATGTCAACAAACAATAATTCGAATACATATGTAAAGTATACACAGATACATACAGACATATATAAACGTTTTAATCAAGAATTGTGATAAAATTGCAGAGCTGAATTACGAGAAAAAGTTCACAATGAAGGCGTGGCGTTGCGTATGGAACTGGAGCAACAGGATAAATACGAAAGGAAAATCATCAAGCACAAGGTAATATATGGCTGCAAGAACTCGCTTATATGCTATAAGCGAGATTAATGTATTATATTGATATCGTTAGGAACTTTATATTTTATTGTACTAAATACGGTGTACCACACTATTGTATTGATGTTATAGTTTTTGTGAATAAATAAATGATAAATGCCATTTCAGGTGGCTGAGATGAGGCGGCAGAAGGTTGCTGAGAAATATGTGAAGGAAGTTGAGCAGACGCTCGGAAAATATGGATATTAAAATACTATCGATAGACTGAAATTGATATTACTGTCTAACCATATTTTCTGTTAACTGAGAGATGTCAGTGTTTGATATTTGTTAAGTTAAAATTTTCCAAATTTCTGAAGAAAATTATTATTATTTTAAAATCAAACTTTTTAACATTGTGTAACTCATATTTGGCTTACTTTGGCCATTTTACAGATAATTGCTGGTGCGCTTGTCTATTATTAGAATAAAACCCTGTTTTCTATGATTTTAGATTACTCTTTTAAATGATATTTGGATAATACATGAAATGTGGAATGATACAAGTTTTGTATTTATATTTTCTTTACTACATAGTAATAACTCATACAATAGCAATATTTACAGCAATTACATTTGATAAAAAATATGTAAAGAAGAAACAATCAGTCTGTTTTTTGTTGGTAAAGACAAAGAAATACATAGAACATAGTAATAAGAATATAAATCGCGTCAATGAGCACACTAAAATTAGTACTTTTTTGTGTGTGCTGTTCAATTATAAGTTTTAACAGCTGACTCATACACAATTTCAGTAGCTCTATGGTATGTTTGACAAAGTATTCAATGCTAGCTCAAAATATGTCAATGTCAAATATTTTTAGGAAAAATCTTACAACAGCCTCTGTAAAAATATTCAAATGAATAAAAGATATTTTGTAATCTGACGTTAGCTAGCATATGAGCTTCCGTAGGACAGAGGTTTAAAGAAAGTTATGATTAAGCTGTCTACATATTTACACCATTAGAGAAGCAAATTCCTCTGTGTCTAATTTTTTTACAAAACATTAATTTTTGACTTTACAACATTGCACACTATAATTTTTATGTGTTCAGTTTCACATTGTCAAAACCATATTTAAGTTTTTATTGTCATCATTAAAAAAAAATTATAAACTCAAATATAAATGAATTCCACTCAAAACTTACCAACTTTGGGATATGTTTGTCACTATCACTAAAATCACACTAACACTATCACTTCATAGCTCTTTCTCCGAGTTTAACAACCTTATCCAGGTTATCCTTGAGGGTCTTGAGCTGATTTAGGACCTTATCATCCATGAGAGAGAATGGGATGTAGGCTTGTGATTGTCGGAGCTGCTTTGGTTGTAGGGACAGCATCGTACCATCTTGGAGAAGTATATTGCAATTTGCTTTTTCATCTGGTTGCATACTGAAATAGAAAATTTTTCACAGAAATTAGGTGTTTGTTTAACATCACCATCATGATTCTCCAATACGGAAAGTAGAATTAATTGATTTTTATATTTTAAATTTTGTTTGATGGACCATTTATCGATGAATGCTTAGGTTATATAACATCTCGCTCCTATCAATGGAGTTGGTTAAAAAGAGATACTACTAATGTTCACAATAAATTAATGATGGTAAAACCGCAAGAGCTTTTATAAAACTTACGCATAGGCGCAGGTGGGCACCATAACCGGCGACCCAGACATCGACACCACCATCTCACCCTGCCTCGGCTGGCGTAATACTGTCAACGGAGTCTGTGGCGTCACCTGCAATAAATCAAATATTGGCATTATTCATCCTACTAATATTTAAGTATAGCTTATATATTACTGTTTCACGTTAACACTACTGAATGGATTTAAATAAAACAAATAGCTGAAATTTTATATTGGGTGAATTGTCCGAAATATCAAGTAGGAAAAAATCTAGGATCTACGAGCTATGTAATGTATGACGAAAATGTTTATCTTAAATATTCCTACAAAAAGGCACAGTACTTCTTTTTAATTAAATAGGATCCATGCAGATATCATTGAGCACTTAAATCAAAAGGTGGGTTATTGGAGGTTCTACTAAAGGAACGCACATCTACAGTTATAGTGATTAAAAATAAAGGAAAGGCAAATTATATCTACAATACTATACAACATATAATTTATGTACAAATATTTTTTTATCGTGATTGGTATAAGTTGTTGTTAAAATTATCGTTGAATTTTGGGATACCCATATATATACGTGTTGTATGTAAGTTACAAACGGAAATTCAATTTTAAAGAAATCGTAACTTATGAATACAAATAGTCTTATCGTCGTGACATACCTTAGGAGTTATAACAGGATAATTAACCGCGGCATTCCTGTTATAGGCCGGCGTGCGATACACGCTCTTGCTCCGTCGCCGGTGCGTTGTTGCACGTGCTGAAGGCTTTACTACGGACCGCGCAGACGCATCTGCCGATCGAGACCGCCTTGTGGAGCGTGATGCTGAGGGAGGTACTGAAAATTGTAACAGCTACAGAACATCCATACATAGCAGAATGTATTCAAACATCCCCCAAATATTATGTATGGGCGGACATATTTTTTAAAATACTTTTGTACAACTTATATAAAACGAAAATCAAAGCTTACATTAACAATTGCTATAATAAATAATAATAAAAATCTTCTTACTAGTGGTGGTAATAGCTGATTAGATGAAGCATGAACATATTATATTATCCTTTAAAAAATTGAGAATTACCAAATCCTCAAATTTAATTAAAATGATAGCTAGAACTAAAAGCCATATTCAGGTGAACCCCTTAACCTTCAATAAAATTAAACAAAATAAAAACAAAGCATAGACAAAAGAGACTCCAAATGAAAAAACAGTGATAACTTACTGAATGTTTTCTTAGCACCACGATCCCCAGAGCCTTGGGATGAGTTCTCGGTGAGGTAGCCTGACCCAAAGCGTTAGTAGAAATTAATGGAATGATGTTAAGTGGTGGTGGTAAGAGAACCAAGATACAAAATTATTAACATGAGTTGGGTTTTAAGTAATGATTTAAATTAACTAATTAGGTTGGTTAAAGTATTTCATTAATAGTCAACAGCATTGGTATTTTTTATTTACAGGTGCTATTTCAAATATTCCTAAAGCAGTCACCTCAAAGCACCTTGAATGTCAGAGCCGGAGAACAGCATAATAAAAGCTACACACTATAATGAGCTTCTTTGTAAGACTTACTCCCTACTCTACAGCAATAAATATATGTAGTTTAAATAGTAGTAGTTTCAAACTATCATTTGTATGTCATTTAATTATTTCATTCATTGTGGACACTTCTTGGAAGTAAAGTAATACTAATCTTATATTTAATATATGATAGCATTGGTGACATTAAATTGGGAGGTTTTCTAATTTTTGAAACATTAACATTCATTTAATTTTATCTTTGCCCGATACACAGATAAAATTAAACTGTTTATTTATGCAATAAGACTGTCTACTTGAAAAGTATAATTAGCAAAGATGGCAAAATGTTAAGTTGAATATGCAAATGAAGAAACTAGATACTCAGTAATGCTACTAGAATAAATTTAAAAACTAAATACAGATAGTGTAAAATGAACATATTGTGCATGTGAAATTGCCAAGTGTATTTTGATATTTATAACATGACCATACCATCATCATTTGATGCAGCACGACTTGATGCAGTCTCTCTAGATTTTCTGGTTTTTGTGGGCTCTTTGAGAAGCAATTCAGTTTTCTAAAAAAAAAAAAAAAAAAATGTATTCCTTAAATTTTAATGGATTCATGTAGTATTTTATTCAATTACTAACCAATTGACCCATAGTCTTTTGAAAGTTCGTTGCACTTATTGAGCCAAGTAATATTTTGAAAGCAATCTCAACACTTCCAATTTGCATTTGAGCTTGAGAGTCTATCTTCGTTTTTAGATCAGAAGCTGTAAAAAATAAGTATTAAATAACTATTAATACTTTTTCTGTTATCGGTCATATGTGAATGTTTTCCGTCAGAAGAGTTCCCAGAAACAGAAATAGGCGATATCAAAGGACGTTATAAAGTACATATTCACAATAATCTATTTTATGTAATACTATTAAAACATTAATGTGTCAAAAATAATCTATATTACATAATTTCTTCAATCTCTTCAGTGTATCGTCACTTTCGACATCTTTCTCCAGTTTTTTAACGGGTCGCTTCGTCCTAGGCATATTTCTTTAGCTTCTCTGTATTATTGGGTCTTAAAGATGAGGTTAAAGCAATCTAATGTAATTGATTAATTTACAGTTACGTTATTAAGAGGAATTTAATTAAATCTTTTGTTTTAAAAGCCCTAAAATAGTTAACAACTGAACTTCAAAACATTAATAAGCAATAAGAGCAACCGACATTTTTAAATTGAAATTTAAATCATAGAGGACAGACCAGTGCCTATGGTCTATGGAGCCTTAAGCACAGCGTATATTATGGATAGGAATTTCTGTCGATCTGTTCTCACGTTCTCACGACTCTCTCACTATCAGTATGGTTGAAATTTGGAATATTTTTTAAGGCTTCTATTTATTTTAAATATACACTTAAATGACAAAACAAGGAATGAAAATATTTAAATTATATATTCAAACTGTACAATACTGAACTCAACAGATTGGTCATTTTATAACTTACAATGTAATAATTTTATAATTTTTATAATACAATTTTTTTATTGAATTTCATAGTCTAGCATTAATTGTTAAAAAATTATCAACAAAAAGGTTGCAAAAAAATAAAACTGGAAGCGAATAATTTAATTCCTTAGTCAAGATCTTAGTTCAACTATTTTGGTAACCTTTTTTGTAAAGTAACCTAAATCGTAAATTTAAAAACATATAAATATCAATAATATATTATTAAGAAACTTCAATAAGTAATAATATAATTTATTGTGGAGCTTATTGTAATATCAAAGCCTTATAAATAACTTTTAAACGTATTTCTGGATATATCACTACCAACTTCCTTTTAAAATTTTGATTGCTTAAGTTTGTATATTTTTAAGACAATTATAAATTTACTTTAATATTCAGAATTAAAAAATATGTATAACGTAATTTTCCTGTTTAAACTTAATCGTTAAAAAAAATAAAAGTAATAAGGCGTTGATTTGATTATTTCAGAGCTTTGTTATGATGAGTATAGAATGGCGGACGTTGTCATTGTAACATATTTATTCACATTTTTATTTATAAGTGCTGGTTATGGTAAGCAATTTTAGTATTAAAATGTGTAATTATTTTGCCAGTAATTAATATATCACACGTGGAAGTTCAGTGTATCTGCTGCTATTAAATTCATGGGCAATGGAAACATCGCGTCCTCCAGCATGTTTTATTATTGTTTTTCATAACGTCGTATTTACAATATTTATCATTTAACTCCTAAAGGAAATCTACATCGATCAACAAATAATATAGCTACAATCATTGCAATGTTAAGAAAGTAATTTTATTATATTCCATTTTATTAATCAAAAACTATTGACTGTTTTCATAAATTATGAATATTCTTATCTACAATTATTTTTTAGATATATAAGATATAGAATAGACGGATAGTCCTGTTGACATTGTTATAAAACCCTAGTACAGTGACTAAATACAGATGCTTCTAAGTCTACATGATTTTTGCAGCAGGCCTCACTGGTCTGGACAACTTTGAGGATGATGGCCTCTCAAATATACAAACCCAAGCAGACAATCTTCTGCTGGATGAAACACTGGACAAAAGGAAGGTGCATCACCCAAGGTTACTATTATATTCTTTGTATTTGTGTTTGGTGGTTTTTAGGTACAAATTATGTAAAAATAAAGCTTAAATTTATTTCTTTACCCCATTGCTGCTTTAGGAGAAGAAAATTTCAAAAGAGGTAAGAAATTATAAAACTGAGTTGAAGTCAAACAATAAATGGCTTTAACGGAGCAACAGAGATTAAACAAATTTTATATCTTACTGTATGGTAACATAAAGAATGATGCAATGATAAAATCATGGTAAATTTCCTCTCTAATGTTTTTGAGTAAGCACACAGTATTTACTGTCAAGTCCATATTTTACTTTATTTTACTTCATATATCATACATACATCTTTTTGTATGTCAGAGACATCTTGTTTGTTGTTTGCTGGATTGTCATAAAGAGAGAATCGTGAGTTGCTTAATGACAACTTTATACTATAGTTGTAATTAGCAACAGTACTATTATTTATTGATGTTTAATATAGTTTATTTATATATATTTTAGTTCAAAATTCTTAAAAATTTATCCACAGATATAAATGTCATCAGTGTGATTCACCTGACTGTGATGATTCCCCGCAGCAAGTATGTGGGTCAGCACTTTATTGCTTCAAGTCAACAGTCAGAGCATCAGATGGTGAACTGCGGTATAGTAGGGGATGTTCAACCAGACAAGATCACTATCAATTCACCTGTCATACAAATCAACACTCACAGGGGTGCGTATGAATTTTGTTATGTTATGAGGTGCTAGGTTTAACTCTCAGTTGGTTATGGAAGGAAAAATATATAATATTTTCAACAAAATTGGTAAACATAATTCATGCCTGCAAATATTTCTTTTGGGATTTTTAGTAGTAATTTATACTTTTCTATTAAAAGTCATATCTTTAACTGTTTAAATGTGTCAGAATGGTATAAAATTAATATAATTTTATAATTTTGAATTGCTCTGACAAGTACAATTAAATTTTCAGACCTCGCAAACGTCATGCTGGCCAGCTAAATATCACCTGTTGCCAAGGTGACATGTGTAATAATGGCAGCTTTCCTGAACTGTCACCGGCTGACACTGCAATAGAGCCATTAACTGCAAACACTTGGAAGCTATGGGTCAGTGTTTTGGCTTCTGTGGTTATAGTCAGTGCCATAGTTGCTATGGCTATACTCGTATTAAGGAGGACACACAGGTAACTGTAATCTCGTAACTGTAAAGTTATAAGTAAGCTAAATCCATCCAATAAAATATCTGTAGTAAGAGACGATCAATTCAACATGTGCAGAGGAAATTGCGAAGTTTTAATAAAACTGTATTAATAGTTATATAAATTTCTTTCAGATTGCGTGTGCTACAGGCAGCTCAGAAGCTAGGAAAAGATTTTAACTACTTTTCAAATAACACCTACAACATGCCTGTCACCAGTGCGTTTTATGAAGGTACTTGTTTAACGTTCATTTGGTATATTGAAAAAAATTAAAATATATACAAAGCTAGTTACAAGATTTCTTCCGCGAAGTAACGCCTTCTTCTATTAACTATGCAAATTTATTAATTATAATGTTATTTAATTTAAAGGTCTTTTACTGAAAATCAACGACTGGAATGCAAGAATCAAAAAATTATGTACATTATCAATAGAAACATTATTTTTTGAAGGTATGGAGGGTTCCACCAATGCGGTGAGAGCAGTTGCAGCTGGTGACTCTACGCTACGGGAATATTTGGAGACTTCCATGAGTAGTGGATCAGGCTCTGGTCTGCCCTTGATGGTGCAGAGGACCCTGGCCAAGCAAGTCACTTTGATCGAGAGGATAGGAAAAGTATGAAACACATTCTATAGTACAATAAAATACAGATGAAATATTTAAATATAAATTATAGTGCAACTATATTTTGATATTCTAAAAACCCCAAATTAAAACTAGGTGACTATAAATTCATTTAAAGCATAAACTGCGTTTATCATCAATATGCTTTATTTTATGTACATTATATTTAAAAGAAATAATGGTACAACATTGTGATTTGTGATGATGACCCTAACCATAGTTTTTCTTATTTTATTGACTTATGTTTAATTAAGTATTTTCTTGTTTCTTAAGCAAATACATTTATCATTATTTCAGGGTCGTTATGGAGAGGTATGGCGTGGCTCATGGTATGCAGACAGTGTGGCAGTTAAGATCTTCTTCTCCCGAGACGAGGCCAGCTGGAGGAGAGAGACGGAGATATATAGCACTGTTCTACTTCGACATGATAATATACTTGCTTATGTGGGAAGTGATATGACTAGCCGAAATAGTTGCACACAGGTTTGTTTTTTATGAATTATCCCTATATGAGTGACTACTTCATGTTTTTGATTATGGTTATATGACTGTTATAGCTACATTCTTGCTAGTCTCATCACAATTTCATTAGTTTCACCAAAGATCATAATAGGAACATTTAATGATGTTCTTATTTTGTCTATCTACTGCTCATGGAGACAGAATTTGTTTTTTTATTATTTTTTATTATCATGTCCAATTAGTGTGCTGCAATAACAAATTAACTGAATGGGAAGAAATAAAGACTAAGAATATAAGAAAATTAAAAATATACTTCATTAAAAAAACAAGTTATAAAAAAGTGTTACAGAATGAGTTTTTATTCATAGTGCATAATAAAACATTTTTCATATAGAATTTCAACAAAAGTTTTTTTCAGCTCTGGTTGATAACTCATTTCCATCCGCTGGGTTCTTTGTATGAACACTTGAGTCGAACAACTCTCACCCGACATCAGATGATGGTCATCTGTTTATCAATTGTTAATGGCTTGTTGCATCTACATACGGATATACATGGCACACAGGTTTACACATATAAATTGATAATATTGAAAAAGATTCTAAATGGGGATTCCTCTAAATATTATTTTTATGCTAAATGATATGTTGTTAAACATTATTTAATAGTTGATGTAGATTCAAGAACAGGTCTTACAACTTGTGGCTAAATAAATTTCAGCTTGTATGTTTATGGATGTTTGTTACATAACTACTGAATGAATTTTTAATAATTTTCACAATAACTTGAGGCTACTCTAAAAAATATATTTAAACACTTCTTTATTATTAACTGCTATGTTTATCTTTACAGGGCAAGCCAGCCATAGCTCACCGTGATATTAAATCAAAGAATATCTTAGTTAAAGTTAACGGAGAGTGTTGTATAGCCGATCTAGGTTTGGCAGTCACCAGACATCATGTCTCCGCAGGGTTGATGCACAATCCACGCCAAGGGACTAAGAGATATATGAGCCCTGAAATGCTGGATCAAACGTGAGTAAATATTAAAAAAAGCCTGCAATTAATAAAATAAAAACTTATATTATTAATTCTCAATCCTTTTATATACTTCTGTTTTTATATTATATTTAGTGACTTTGTATAAATTGCGTGTGTTAAAACTTTAACAACTTTTTTAAGTGTTGAACCTTCAGCTGTCAGAATTGGTTTTACTATAGTATACATATGCATGTACATTAAGATAATAGAACAAGCAATGTAGGGTATCAAATAATATACTAGCTGCTGCCCATATATGACTGTCAGGTTTACGGGTATGTTGCCGGCTTTTAAGGGAAAGCCGACGACATATAATGCAAAGAAAAATAATTATGTTCGAACGACGCGCTTTGCTACCAATGATTATTCCTCTTTAACATTTGAAGAAAAAATCCATCAAAATGGAGATTTTTCTTTGTCTTAAACAAAAATTAATTTCAGAATGAACCTGCAAAGCTTTGATTGCTACCGCAAATGCGACATATACGCATTTGGCCTGGTCCTATGGGAAGTGGTGAGGCGGGTGTGTCCCGCTGCGGAGCACCGACCGCCATTTTATGAGCTGGTGGGACACGATCCCAGCTTCGAGGATATGAGGAAGATCGTCTGCGTGGAAGGGGCGAGGCCAGAACCGCCTGCGGATAGTCACCCAGTGAGTTACCAATTTAACAAGTTACCACAGTTCAATTCATTACATTTTATTGCTTACCATATTGGAAATTGGAGTCCATAGCATATTAATAATTAGTGCACATAATACTGTCTTTTTCAAAGTGAAACACATTCAAATAAAATATTTTGGAGTGGGCATATAATTATAATAAATACATCGCATATTCATTTGTATAAGTTTATTTTAATGTCTTTAAAGTTTTTTTTTTTAATAATAAAAAAGTATCTGTTCCTCATTGTCACTGCAGTTAACATAACTTTTGTTTGGTGGAGGAGATCATTATGTTGGTTACTTTAGTTCAATATTGGAAATCAGGTTGATATTGCAAACTTTAAAAATTGCTTTAAAGAAATACAAAGTGACAGTTGAACGTGAATTTATATTATTTTTTGAATGACAGTGACAATCTGTAAATTGTCTTTCCACATACTGTGCGTGATACAGAACTATATGTCTTTCATAACTTGGTAACAATCGTGAGCATCAAATGATGAGCTTATTAATTTTTTTAGACGATGATCGGTATGGCGGCCATAATGAGGGAATGCTGGCATCAGAATGCGTCGGTACGACTCCCAGCGTTAAGAATAAAGAAGACCCTACTAAAATTAGCGGCGAATGATAACGGTATACATTTAGATGAAGACAACGAGGTGTCGGTGTAAGAAATGTTTAAAGGCTTTAAAAATAATAGAACATTTAACGAAATATTAATGTATGAATGGCCATAGACGAATTGTGAAATGATGACTGAAGTAATTAAAATTCTGCTCACCGTGATATAACTGTTGAATGTTAAATTGGAGTATTAGGAGTCTTATTTTATTCCATACTATTTAAAAACTTAAATTACGTAATTTTTTGTTGAAAGATTAATTTAAAAAAATAACAATTTCACTGCAATATATATTCCAGCAAGTGTATTCTAAGAACTCAACAGTAGTGACTTATGCTTTTTTTTTTATATTATATTAGTATTTAAATTTCACAATTTGCGACAAAATGCGCCATATTAACCAATCGCGATTGATCTTACTCGTCAAAGACTATAGTTCTAAGTGGCGGAAGAATACAATTGTAATATTAAGCCGCCTTCATAGCTGTAAAGGCAAAACCTATCTCTTAGGCTCATATATCCAGATTTGAAAATTGTAAATTCTCAATCATAGTTAACTTTTGTGTTTGGTTTACCTGAGTACACAAAAATAGAATTCTTGGTCTTACTCAATGCATTAGCATTGTTTTTTAAAGCATTTATTTAACCTGTTTCTTCTCGGTTGAAAATCATAAAATTGTGAACACACGCTTTATAAACAAACCTTAAGCGTTTTAATCATGTAAAGTGTATTAAATGTTGTGATACTCGGAATATAAAAATTTTAATCTATGCAAAAATTGGAGACAACATAAGAGGTGGGTTTTGAAACGGCCATTCATTAGGTATTAAAACAAAGTGCCGAGTAGTATTGTAAATTCATTACATTTATGTAAATACACATATATATAATGTAACATTTGTAATATAACTTATATAATAGAGCTGATCTCACATATGTCCTCCACGAGAATAATTCATAAACTAAAATTAGTCTACACTGTTTGAGTTGGTTTCTCAAGCTCTAGTGGGATTTTTATTCATCAGCGAACGTTTTCCGTGGGATCAGTTAAACTCAGATTTAAGACTCACAATCGGAATACTTTGTAAAGTCGGTGCGTATTTTTCAATCGAAATATTTACAGCGACTTAATCAAGCATCACAAATAAGTTGGCACAGTTGTCACTATACCGTACTACTGAACAGAGGCTACCGGTTCAAACCCCGGTAGAGTCAAAATTTGAGTGATGAGTTTAGCCGTTGACTGGCTTTATAACAATATACTGCTAATTTTCAAGAATAATTTTTCCACCTTATAGAACTCGACGATATATAGTATATACTTTAGCCTTCCTATACAATAATGATTCCTTACATCCAACTAATTGAACAGCCTAGAGAGTACCGACTTATAAGCACAAATCTTCCGATGTGGTCTTGCTGTCAGCAAATAATTTTTAAATCTCTGTATATTCACGATTGAAAAATGACGCCTAGGTTAGTTTGTAAATTGTATATTCTATGTAAATCTCATCGCAGCCTTATATAAGGTGCTAAAAATGTACTTTAATGGAAACAAGTGTTATAATATAGAGAATCTCGTGCACCTTCAGAAAATGTTAAACACAATATTGCCTATTATATATTATTGAAGAGATATATACAAAAATGTAGATATTTTATATGCAAAACATGCTCATCGTTTCTTATCATTATTAATATTGTATGTCAGTATATCAATTATTGCTTGTCAATCTTTTTCTGCGGTTGTTTTTTAACTAGCAGTTCCTAAGATAGTGTCTTAAGACCTTAAGTCGCTCTCACCGACCTAAATAAAAGAAAATGTATGTGTAACAAATGTAATGTGTTTCTGAAGGTGCCAGCTAACCACTTGTTAAATTAGCACTAAAATGTTAGTTTTAAAATTGTTAAAAGTATACCTATTAATATGCATTTAGTTTTAAGTCATATTCAGTTTCAGAATTTTAATCTTTGTATTGCTTTGAAAATCAATTCCAATATTTGAATTGCTATCTTTTGAAACATCAAAATTATTATAAATTCGTTTGAATCTGTGAATTGGTTTTCAAAGAAGCTTAGTAAATAATATCTTTAATACAAATGATGATGCCATATACGTTCAAACTATTTATGTATCCTTGTCAATGTCAGTTGTCTTAAATTTTGAAATTCACCTCTCAAAAATGATAGACAGATGACTACTCCCCAGAATAACAAGATCTTAGGTTAATACAACTTAACAATAAAAACTTATTGAATTTAGACTCAAAAGGTGAAATTATGCATTTTAAAGAATAATGATTTTGTCATAGATTCAAATAGAAGAACAAAGGAGTTCTTCAAATGCCATAGACAATAATAAACCATAGATGATAAAGTGATGTTATTCAGATTTCCATTTGTATCTGTTGTGTTCACGTGTAAATATTTAGTTTGTTTGCGTATTATAAGAAATAAAATATTTGTCTATAATTTTTTGTTGTTTTCTTCTATATATTAATCATGTATCCTCTCTCTCTATCCAACGCTATTGTTAATATATATATATTTTAAAGAAATGACCTGGCATATTGCAGCAAACGATTGGTAGTACTATATTATATATGAACACTATCATATAAAAATAAAAGGATCTGCAATGTAAAAAATATACTAGAGATTATATATACTGAAAAAACTTTGTTCTAGAGCTTCAATATGTAGTCATCATGTATATATTGTTGTGCTTTGAGTACGTTACTAATTCATTTAATGTACAATGTTTGGATCTGGAATAAAACACACAGAGTTTTATTTTAAAACTTTATTTATATAAATTATATAAAAGCAAGACGATAAAATAATTTAAATGCAAAAGTTGGTACGTTCGAATATCGTAATATTACATCCATACTAATTAATATAAATGCGAAGGTCTGTCTATCTGTGACGGTTTCACGGCTAAACCACAGCACCAAATTTTGTGAAATAGACCCAGGATCAACATAGGCTACTTTTTTTTTAAAGTCTCTAAAGAGTAGAAAGGGAGTATGAAAGTTTGTATGAGAAACATAAACCTCATATAAAAAGTAATTTAAAGGGTTCAAAGCATTAAGATCTCTAAATTAATGGAAATAAATCCGCGAGGAACAGAATTCGAATAATACTTCATTTATAAAATACTTTGCACTTTGAGAACAAGTCACACGGCGATTGACGAGGCACAGTGCAAATACTTAGACCGCTGAGAACACTTTGGTTTGAAAAGGTAATTCTTAGCCTCTAAATATCGTTGAAACAATACATATTTTAAGTTCACATTTGCTTACACTAGTTATGTTCATCCTGAGCTAACTCCTCCATATCTTCCTGGTCGAATTCTGTGTCGTCCTCAGCGGTGGCGTCCTGGTACTGTTGGTATTCCGATACCAGGTCATTGACGTTGCTTTCTGCTTCGTTGAACTCCATCTCGTCCATACCTTCGCCGGTGTACCAATGCAAGAAAGCCTTACGCCTGAACATAGCGGTGAACTGCTCTGATATTCTCTTGAACAGTTCCTGGATTGCTGTCGTGTTTCCGATGAAAGTCGATGACATTTTTAGGCCTTTAGGTGGAATATCACACACTGCAGTCTTAACGTTGTTTGGGATCCACTCGACGAAGAAGCTGCTGTTCTTATTTTGTATCGAGAGCATCTGCTCGTCGACCTCCTTCATGGACATACGACCACGGAAGATGGCGGCGACGGTGAGGTATCGGCCGTGGCGTGGGTCACAGGCGGCCATCATGTTCTTGGCGTCGAACATCTGCTGGGTCAGCTCGGGTACGGTGAGCGCTCTGTATTGCTGGCTACCGCGCGACGTGAGAGGTGCGAAGCCGGGCATGAAGAAGTGGAGACGAGGGAAGGGAACCATGTTCACGGCCAGTTTGCGGAGATCCGCGTTCAGCTGACCAGGGAAGCGCAGGCAGGTTGTTACGCCGGACATGGTGAGCGACACGAGGTGGTTGAGGTCGCCGTACGTGGGGTTGGGCACTTTGAGGGTTCTATAGCAAATATCGTATAGAGCCTCATTGTCTATACAGTATGTTTCATCAGTGTTCTCGACTAGTTGGTGAATGGAGAGGACTGCGTTGTACGGTTCAACCACTGTGTCTGATACTTTTGGCGAGGGGACAACCGAGTATGTGTTCATTATTCTGTCGGGGTATTCTTCTCTGATTTTTGAGATGAGGAGGGTTCCCATACCGGATCCGGTACCACCACCGAGGGAGTGTGTGAGTTGGAAGCCTTGGAGGCAGTCGCAATTTTCGCACTCTTTACGTACAACGTCTAAGACTGCGTCGACGAGCTCAGCGCCTTCTGTGTAGTGGCCCTTGGCCCAGTTGTTGCCGGCGCCGGATTGGCCGAATACGAAATTGTCAGGGCGGAAGAGCTGGCCGTAAGCACTGGACCGGACGGCGTCCATGGTGCCGGGCTCCAGGTCGAGGAGGATGGCGCGGGGGACGTACTTGCCGCCATTCTCGGCCGTCGCACCTGGAATTAGTTATGACTTGGTTTATACATCACGGTTTGTTCAAATACTAAAAGTGCTCGAGTTAAATGACACGATTGTTTAAAAGCATCTCGTCGAGTGTTTTTAATGTGACACAAGAAGTCTTCAATTCTAACTTATATCACTGCTTAATTGAAGCTAAAATTGGAGAAAATATCACGTCACCTAAACTTTATATAATCTGCGCCTTCGCTATTTACAAAACAAAACAGGCAATTTATTGGAACAATTGACTCAAAACGTACCTAATTATTGCATTAGCCTACGGTAAAGCTACTCTCAAGTAGAAAATTACCGAAATTTCTGTAGGAATTAGTCTAATTGCGCCGTCTGAGTCAGTGTACTGTTAAGATGCCCGGTCGTTGACCTTGTTATCGTAATTAACGATTTATTACTGCGGGTGCTTTTATTGTTTAAGTTATGAAGCATATTGCGACTATGTTTCGTTCATTAAAAATTAAAGCAATGCTTTATTCGTTCTGTACGAATTGACATTGCAAAAATGAAATAAAATTTTATCTATTAATACAAATAATTCTCGAAGATGAAAATACGAGCTCCGCCGGTTTCATAAACCTCTTGCAGAGCAATAGTCGCGTGAGAAAAGTTCGTTTAGATTGTCACGAACATCACGTTTTTGAAAATGGAAAACGAATGCAACCTTACCACGTCCACCTCCTGAAGACCAGACATACTTCGACTATTCTATACGTCAAAACGTAAGTTTAACACCTATCTACCATTTCTACCGTAGCTATAATCACTGAACTGATGTATTTACTCAGATCAACTATTATCTATTAATAATAAATAATAGATAGCGAGTAAGAATGTATGACGTAAAATCAAAATGGCTGTAGAGGGCGCTGCTAGCGACTGTTAAGTTTGAACGTCTCGCCTGGCTGGCGAAACAGTTAGGTCATTATGCACAACTCTAGCGTTCAGGAACTAAAATATTTGTAATGAACAACGAGTACTTTTTAATCATTCTATGAAGATAAACTGTTATTTCATGGTCGACACGAGTAAAATAGATTACAATATGTAATCATAAATGTATTTGTATGATTTTAAGTCAATTATTTTGTTATTTGGTTCGTTTCGCAAGCGTTAGCAAGGATAAGAATTTTAAATTGCACATTTATTTCTGTTGCAAATACAAAATCAGAAAACAAACCAAATTTTTGTCCTATAATAATGTGCGCGAGTAATGCGAAATAATGCGTTGGTTATTTTATAAAATTCATTTGTCCATGTTCTCTATCCATCGTCAGCTAAACATATGTTAGAGATGGAATCCAGAAACGAGTATTTTAATAAGCTGTTAATAAGCTTCCACAACTGAGCGCTTCAGAAGGCACCACCGCTATGTTGAACCCTATACGACTTAGAGGCCTTCAAGAGAAGAGCGTATAGTAACCTTAAAACATTTAAGGTGAATAAGTATAGCTTTTAAGCACTTGTGAGGCCTTGGCATTGCGAGAGTCCATGGGCGGTGGTATCTCTTTCGATTAAATGTTCCTCCTGCCCGTTTTCCTAAAAAAATTGTCATGATGAATACTTACAAGAAGCCTCATTGTAGTAAACTGAGATCCTCTCCAACTGCAAATCGCTCGTGCCTTGGTACACACCAGTCGGGTTGATGCCGTGCTCTTCAGATATGATTTCCCAAAACTGAGAACAATGTTTATTATTAGTACGGAAGGCTAATATTACGGAAACCTCATGGAATACCGGAATTGAATAATTGGAAAACCGTAGAGATTAGTTCGTGTTTCTGTCTGTATGAATGTCAATACTATGTGTAAGATAAAACTATCTATGCTAAATAATAACAGTGATTTTAGGTATTATTCTAAACCTTTACTGGTTAAAATAAAAGTTAGGATCAACACGAATTTATTTCATAAATTTCACAACTACGCTTCGAGTTCTATAAAGAGTTTCATATATTAGAATTGTTGTACGCAAAACTCATGTAAAACAAAGTACAATTTTAGTGTATGTAATTATAAGCTACTACTAAAAACTATGTATAAACATCTCTAACTGAATATTTAAAAAATGTTTCGGCCCACACACCTGATCTATTTAACATTGTATAGCTAATTGAAAGCATAATAGACTAATTAACAGAAAAATTCCTTGTTAGGTAATACGGTACATATTTCAGTGTGAGTTTTAAAATTGAGAACGAATTATTATTTGAACATACAGAGATTATTGGAATAGAGTTTTTGTCGTTAGCGTATATAAAGCGTGGTTATATTGACCCCACTCCAAATAGTGTGGCTATACCAATTAAACTATCTTAAACGATAGACTACATCATTAAGGGCCGACAAGGCAAACATTAATGGGTGTTATCTACGCTTTAAGTCGCAAGCTCGTTGCCCCCCAATTTATTAAAAAAAAAAACTTTTGTACTCAATTTCTATGTCATTTCAATATCCGTACAGCAAGCTATCCTTCTATTGAGAGTAGCAGAAAAAAAGAAAAAGATAAATCTGCTCAAATTAAAAATATAAAATATTCCCTGCTAGACACAGCTATCCAACGCAGGTGAATTCACTGCGAATGCATATTTATAGTAAATTACTTATTTAACTTGTAATGTATTTTTTTTATAGTTTGAATAGTTATTCAAATAGTGAAATAGTTGTAGAAATTAATTAACATATTTTATTACAAATGAAGCAAAGGAACAACTTTTAATCATCTTAATGTAAATAAATCGGAATTAATTAATATAATGTGACATTTATTTCCTCTACAATCTGGAACCGGATTTCCGTTGAAAACATCGATTAGAACTTAAGAATCAACAACTACGAAATATTTTTATCTACCAGTGTTAGAGACAAAAAAGATTGATTAACATAAAATTGGAATTAGTATTTCTGTATACATAAAAATCAAGTATTCGAAATTTACAATTAACGATGCAAAGACTAAACATTCGCATTGAAATCATTTCCTTGAACTACATCAAATTAAGAAAAAAACTATTTTGCCGACCTTGTGTTTGCAAGTGCTGGTTGACATGAAATGAATTTATGTAAAGCCGACTTAAGTAAAACATCGTGCCGTGCACCAAAAACTCGGTGTTCATAAAATTAAATTTAAAATAAATCATCGAGTTCATGACCTATAATTATTTGCCAAACGATTGTCAATTATTTGGATACGCCAATTTAATGTCGATTTGAGAGAGCACGACAATTTTTCATACTGTAGATCTTGTTTGCATACATGAAGCATTTTATTGAGATTTTACGTAAAATTTCAGTTCAGGTAGACAAATTTTGTATGATATTAAATTGTTATAACAAGAGAATGGAAATACATAACTATCGCCCGGTTTTTAACTTAAAAATAAAATTATTTCATTATTTTTAGTGCCCAATGCTATATAGAAGGTATTAAATATTGATTTTGAACATTGCATGCGCATAATTTGTTTTAACATGACGATCGCTTATAGATCGAATGATAACCATGTTTAGTGTTGTCCTTCCTGTCCTACTAACAACAAAATACAGTTACTGAAATATATTTTCCCCGAAACTATTGTTCTGCTAAACTAGAACGAATCTAGAAATCGAAGAATCTGATCTGAGCAAGTTTTAATGCATTTATTGTGACTCATAGGTCACTCATTCTTAACTCTCGGTAGATAATTGAATTAATAATCGGTCATTCCATTCAATCTCGATCAATTTATCGTCAATTGCGGTCTTATTGTAAAATCAGTCAGCCTCGAAGACTTTCATTGAATAACTTTCAATTCTTGACAATATCTTGAGATGAAGAATGCATAAAAAATTAAAAAGTATTCCGTCAGCGAATTCAGATTTGCGTGATTAAAAATATATACACTTTCGCATTTTAATATCAGACAGATCGCTCAAAACTTTTTCAAGACTTACAATTCCAACTTGTCCCCTACGAACGGTAAAATCTGATATGCTTTGTTAATAAAACCGATGCGTCATAAACAACATAGACTCAGTGTCGCCTGTAATTAGGGAGAAGCCAACCACCGTAGGTAATTGTATACTGGCAATTCCGGGAAATACCGATCAAAAGTAGTCCTACAATATAGTGGTTACATTTCCTGAAGTATCATTTATTAAAAGGGGTTTATATGGTTTATTCAAGAACTGCGTGTCCCGCTAACGTATTTTAATTGAAGCTTTTTGATTAGTCAGTAGTATTATATAGATTAGTAGTTAGTTAGTTAGTCGGTGTAATAGCTAAAACTTGATGATGAATTTATGTAAAATGAAAGTTACCCGTTAGGTATGAGTTCTTACAATTTTAATCTTAAATAACCTATTGTTGACTAAAAGTGCGAAAGAGGTTATATATTATTTTTCCATAGCTAACGACTAACTGTAGACGTCAGGAATTACAAGCTCCAATTTCTATCGGTGTCGATTCCGATCTCAACACTCTAAATTAAACGAATTAAAAAACTTCTTAATTAAAATTAAAATTATTAAAGAGACATTAATTTAGTTTTATTTAGTGTTGATTTGGATATTTTATGACCAGAACAGGTGTAAACTAAATTTAGACTAGACATCAGAATCGAATAATATACTATTATACTATCTACTTATGAAATAATTGCACTGAAACAAACTTTCACGAAGTAGTAAGATAAAAAATTTATTTGATTAAATAAAACGCAAATACATGTATCAAGAACAATTAAGTGAATTATCTACTTTCATAAAAGACAAACAATTTAGATTGACTGACAACTTGTCAAAGTAAATGCTATTTATTACATGCGTGTGTAAGAATATTTAAATGAGAATCACATATTTTATAGATAATACAACATGTATGTATTATTACTAATATGTATTAAAATTTATAGAAACATTACTTGCTGTTGAAAATGCACATAGTAACGCGCGAAATTAACAGCTTTCTATTTTTTTTAAAACATTTTTTTATGTTTGCCTTACTTCATAATTAACTATCCTAACCAAAAATAATTCGCACCGATATGAGATTAACGCGAACTCTTTATATTGACATAAATTTGCAAGTTAATTTCTCGGAACAGAACTGTTAATTGTCCGCACTATACAATTTTCTTATTCAATTGATAATGGTGTCGTACCTACTCTAAATTAATTTTCCAAATTGTCTTTAGATTCCAAGATCCGTATGTATACTTAAAGAACATCAATAAAATAGACTAAATGAAAATCGACACACTAGCATCGATATTTTAGTTTTTCAATTTCTTTATTTGTCAGACATTCGTCACTAGAAGATACATGGTCTTGTACAAACGAAAAACATATAAATCGAAATTCTAAGCCTTAACGCGTGTCGTAGTCATGAGTTCGTTAATCACCTGAAAAGGTCCATTAAAAATACGTACTTGGAACCGACGTATGTCTACCTAATAATGGACTGTTTATCGTGGTTAACGTTTTGAAAGTATCCAACCAAATTACTACATTTGTATTGTAATTTACGTTTTTATTGTTTTTTAAAAAGTATAATGATTTGTCAGTTTAAAACTCCGGAAGCCGTTCATTCTCTTAGCTCAAAGACGACAAACTAAATCCAACTTCACAAATCCAAGTTATTTCTGTAAACCTCGGGAGACAGAAAATCATTTCCTTTTTTACCGGCGCCCGCCATCTTATTCAAAATAGATTTTAGTTTTGTTGCATTGCTGCTCGGCCATTCACTGCCTCTGCAATTTATTTTTGAACTCGTCGCCTTATTCAAATATTAGATTTTTACCCCCGGATGCTGCGGGAACGGAATAGTTATGTACATTTTTTATTTATGAGAATAAGTTTTGTTGAATCTTACGTTATTCTTGTACACGAGTAAAAATATATATTTAAAAAAGTCGGTGAATTTATTGTCGGTCTCAAAAAGTGTTGGTGCTAAAAGATGTGTGGTTATTAAAAAGGATAATACAGTGCAACCTCGATATAACAAATCGGAGGGGAACAAGAGAATATTCGTAATATCAAGTAATTCGTTGAACTAAGATTTATGTTGAGGTTAGATTGGTCTAAAATTGGTTATAAAGAGGTCTTTACAAACAAAAGCGTGTCGAAACATATCGAGACATGAATTACATTATAAGATTTACAGTTATATTATTAGTGGAAACTTTATATAAAGGTTTTGGGTTGGCAAAATTCGTTAATTAGAGGTATGAATACTTTTTCTTGATAGTTGAAAATTCGTTATAAAGAGGTTGTACGCAAAGAATGTTCGCAATGAAAGGTATATTTTATATTGACTCTTATGGACAATTCAAGGGGATAACGAAGAATTTGTTAAATCGTCCTCGATTTAGGAAGTCGTTATATTGAGGTACGTTATATTAAAGTGTATTATATAACAATAAACGTGCCAAATATTCGCAAATCATTATTCTAATTAGAACTTTGATCAAATTTAAATCAGTTTTTTGCGGAATGTAATCTAAGTCGTTGCACTTTTTTGCCCTACTTGTAACCAATTCAACCTTGTTTCAAAATATATCGAGTTTCAACCTCTAGGAAGTGTATTAAATTTATGTATTACATAACAAGAAACTTTGCAGACGAGCAAGATCTATTTAAATTTGTTTACGCGTAGGTAAGCGCATAAGAAATATGATCGTGATTTTTTCTTCTGGTGTACAAATTGAAAATATTATAGAAAATGGCTAGACATAAGCAGCCCAATGAGGATAGAGAGTAGGACGAATTAGCACAAGACGGTACTTCCTCTAATAGTGCAGAGATTCCATTCGAACATTGTAATCGAAAAAAAGTTTTTTATAATCTGTGGTGATCCTGCTGATACCTCGTGTTATTTGGGATAAATTTACTGTATATTATATTAATTTAACGGACTGTATATTAATTAATAACGAACACGAAATACTTTTCAGTATCAGTTTTATTATAATAATTAAATTATATACTTTATCAAAATGAACATATACTTTTTGATGGAACAATGTTTTTAAGTTTACGTGAATAGTTTGAGTAAAAACATATTAATCGTTAAACTGTGATCTTTGCGTCATCACCATATGGTAATGTGTTTATATTACACTTCCTAAGGTAAAAGCATGTGTTTCTAATCATTCTTATAACATTTTATATATCTAATTTAAGGGTGTTACCCTCGTTGAAACCTATTAAACACTGTTTGTTTTGATGAAGCTATATTTTAAACCTTGGTTTATATATTCGTTAAATACTTTCTAAAATATATATTTAAATGCGTTTCAATAAAATATTTCATACTATGTAAAGGAATATTTTCTTTTCAGTTCTCATAGAATCTGTGGTTTAAAACACAAAGCCGGATATGAATCACAACCACAGACTAAAACAAAAAAAAACTTCCTGCGGGGTGATGTAAAATAAGAAATATACGAATGTGTTTTTCATCAAAATACATAATATTTAAATTAAGAACTGTTGCACATCTATGGATCTCTTTGTTAAATATTTTATTACTTTTTTCTTAGCGATTTCCCAAAGAATTGTCATTAAATGTGTATAACTTTCTCTATTGTAAGTGTAACTGTCAACATTTATACATATCACGTATATAATGTTTTTAAATAAACGCGATGAATATTTAAAAACATAAATGAGAACAATCGTCATTTACTAAACATGGATTAGTAACCCATAACGGAGATATTCGATATAATGTATTTCGAAGAAGAACATTCATTATTTTTTTACTCTACATTTAAAGGGCTCTCCTATCAACCTATCCTGTATTATCCTGTATCCTGTATATTACCTATCAGTGACCTTACGGTTATTCTGTTTCCATTACCAGCGAAGCAATACAAGACTTAATAATGAAGAAACTGAAAAACCCTTATTTTACATTCTAATATCCGGGGAATAATATATGTATTTATTTATTCTTCATTAATATAAGAGGGAATTTAAAAAATAGCGGCTTGTGATTATTTTCAAAAATTACTCACACCCTGTTCTAACGTCTATGAGCCAACAATGAAAAAATGCAAGAGACAAAAAACCGTAGGAAATCTAGACAGACCAACCATTACCGCGGTCACTGAACCTGAAGGCAATTTCATATCAAGCGAGATTTATTAGCATTTAAATCGGTTTTTTTACTTGGAAATTTCGTTAATTAAATAAGAAAATTAAAGATTAATGTACCTACTTTGAATAGCATGTGTGTATATGTTTAAATTATCTTGTCTCAATCGTATATTGGAAAGGAATCAAAAACGTAAAATACCTTTTTATAATTTTGTATACATTCTAATAATTTCTGGTGGTTCTATTAATTCCATATTGTTTATTTAGTTGGAGTGATCTTCATATAATAGCTGTAGATGTTTTGGAACCGCTACGATCTAAGCTAATGAATATGTTGCTATAGCAAATGGATGAAAAATCTTTTTGGTTCTTAAAGTGAAACGACTACTAATCTTTAAAAGCAATGCACTCCCAAGTCTGCTGGCTTTTAGTATAGCCTGTTGGCCGTAGTTCTGTAGCGGCGCATCGCCGTCTGTTAATAATGTGTAAGTAAAACCTCTTTGTAATGCCATATAAATAAAAAAATGACGATCGCCAGCGTCCGTCAGATTAAACAGACAAAAAAAAGAATTGTAATTTATTAATTTTTGGAAAAAATTTTTTTTTTTTTAAATAGTACATATTTTATTTAATTGTAAATTTGTGCATGATTGTAAATATTTTGTATTATATTGTATATATTTATTATTAAATTATTATATTGTATATATTTATTATTTTTTATTATATATTATATTATAACAAAAGTGGGTTTTATTCACTGAATTAGTGACCACCAACCCTTAGCTTTAGTGTTATAAAGAAATCTATTAAGTCTTCATAGAACAGAACTGAACCTATACCAATATTAAAACTGAAAGATCGCTGAAAAGAAACTGCTGGTGCGAATTGAAAAATAATTTCAGTGTTCATAATGGATGTTCAATTAATAGTGGAAGCTATGATATATGATATACATCCATAAGAGCGGAGCTTATAGAAAGTTTTGAAAACGGGAAAATGCTCCTTTTCGCTGTACATCGAAATTACTTTAGGTTTGTTAAATCATTTGCCAAAATCTCTTGTATTAATCATTCTTGTGTGTCATTTAGAAACAAGACTTAGTCAGCACCATGTTTCAATTCCGATATAAATAAACCTAATCCTTTTATCTAATCTACAAGTCAATATTCCCTGGAACAGACATATTGTAATGAAAAAACAAAACGTGACTCGTTCCGTTCTAGGAATATTTGAAGTAAATTTTCAATTAAGAATTTTATTCTTCTTTTAACGCGAGTTTTTTATAATTGTACATGCAATAGTTAGTATTTAAAAAAATACCTCAATTTTCAAATAGTATTTATAAAGATATTGTCCAAAATAAGACAAATAAACAGGAGCAAATTCTGGTGGCTGGTTCAAATTTTCAAAACGCGTCGCATTGTCTGTCGCGGGTTATTTGAAGTCTGTTATAAATAGCGAATGGTTATTTTAACAAAAAAAATATACACACGGACTGTCAGTTGTCACTTTAAAAAAAAACACTTGTTGCACATGACGTGAATAAATGCATCGTTATTTTCGTTATTCACCGAGTGGGGTATCTGAAGACATGAATATCTTAACGTAGCATCAAATCTTTGCAATACGCTTTATTGATAAATAAAGATAGTACAATATTCCTTATATATAAATCATTGAAATACATTTTAATGTGATCTTATTTATAGAAAAACGCGGCGCAACGCATACACCAAATACAATAGATATGTTGAGAATAATTTGGTATTGAATTTAATACTTTCACCGTTATTACGTATATGTATTATTATTTATATTATGTTCTCAAAAGACCAAAGAGGGCTTTGATAATTTTATATGATGATAGTATTAGAGTAATTGACATGTATGAGGGCTCCTTTGTTCTCGAACAAAGCTTAATTGAAAAAATAAAAAGGGTTAGGTACCCTAACTTAGGTCTATATAATACATAGGGCTTTTGTCGACACACCCTCGATTTAGTACCTTAGGTTCTTAATCGAGGGTGTTTTATTAATTTTATTAATTTATTAGTATTTTAGGTAGTATCACTATTTTTAAGGTATTATTTACATAATTAGCCTTTTAAATTTTTTAGGACGAATCATGTTAAACTTCAAATTCCTATTTGATAGTACCAATGCCCATAATGATATTTATTTGCGGAAGCAAATTTTATACTTAAAACCACTAAGGTTTAAGGACATATAGAATAAAATTCCATTTTTCTGGCTAATCTAGATATCCGTAAATGTATAGGACTTTAAATGGCGCTAATTACAAATAAAGACGTCACTTATCCCCTTTTGGGCGGCATTTTGAGGCCGGACGTTTGTCACGCGTCAAATATGGCCACCACCATCAGACTACAATGACAATTGACATATTCAAGGCACGAACGGCTACTTCCATGCGTGAATCATGAACGCCAATGAATTTTCCAACGTTTGTTTAATTACGGACGCGTAATGCATGTTTTAATTGCTTTTTGTATAATTTAAAAATATTTTTATTAATTTTTTTCCCTAAATAAATTGGTTTTGATCGTTTATGAAATGTTTAATTCGAAGTTGAATTCATTTTAAAAAACACGAACTCTTTAAGTCCTATGTTCGAAATTCCAATCATATGTAAATCTGCGTGACTAAAAACTTGCAAATAGTATTTTTATCCTGTCAATAAAATAAGACACTGGTTGCATTACCACTAATTTGGACATAAAAGACGAATATATATATATAAATGCGATAATATTATGTAGATAATGGAGTTTTAAGAGTTAGCACCTGGACATAATAGACGAATATTTTATATCAATTTATTTTAGTGCGTATATGGAACAAAACATCTGCTGGTCTTTCAATTTACATATACTTGAGCATTTTGTACTGAATTAAATAAGAAATGTTAGACTATAGCAGCGTAGTGAGTTATGCAAAACACTATAAAATATGAAGATTGGGTTTTGTTTATTGATGGGTTTGTTGTGCCTGTGCTAAGGTATTTAATTTAAAAGTGGTACACTGATTTAAACACCTTAGCAACTCTTAACTTATCTTAACTCCACCTTAACACAAGGTTTGTGAGAATAGGGCGGGGCAATGTACAATTAAATTCAAAACTGTTTTATTATTTAACATTGCAAACAAGTGTTTTTTTTAAAGTGACAACTGACAGTACGTGTGTATATTTTTTTGTTAAAATAAGCATGCGCTTTTTATAACAGACTACAAATAACGTCTGTAGTAATATCAACTTTCAATAAAAAATAATTTTTAAAAGCTACTTTAGACATACCTCAATTTTGTATATACTGTTATAATTGCGAGGGTCTTTGTGCGTTCGAGTTAATCTATTTTCAGCTGTACGGAATAAGCAGTACTAAACGAATATATCAAAAGTATATAAAACTCCTTTCTTTAATTTCAGTATGTTATCTGTAATAAGTTCTATATGATATGTCATTTAAGTAAATTCTTAATTTAAAAAGATGAAAGTTTTCCAAATTTTAATACTGACAGTTCCATTGTTAAAACCGAATTCTAGAACGCATTTGAAACCGTTAGCGGCAATTCATAACACTTTACAGTCACTTGACAGTTATCAAACTTGAACTAGGGGGCAATTACGTGTGTGAAAAAATAAAGATAAAAGAATTCTTAATGAGCAAAGAAATTATGAGGAACTTTTATTATTAAAAATTTAAATTTAATTAGAGATCCGCTTGGATTTTTAATGCGAAATTAAAAAGAAACTATAGATTGTTCTATGTTACACTGAAAGAAAACAAAAAAGAACGACCTACTTTTGTAGCTATATTTCCGGTAGATAAAAACAGTCATTTCTAATCTGTGCAAATTAATTCTTCCGCAAATTCGAAATTCAAATATGCAATTGCTATCTAGACGTCAATAACCTTTAAAACCCCTATTCTGATAAAAAAACAGACAGCGGGCGTAAACGAGATGAAGATACGCATACTTCCTTCTTTTTTCTGAGTGCAGCTGTTCTATAGAACACAGTCGCCTGTGTTATTTTTAGCACAATGTCTGTGAAGCGTATAATGCAGATGATTTTGTATATTTTAATGCTTAACATTGCGGTCATAATAATAAAATTAAAATATTTTAATTATTTAATAAATTAAGTACTTTTTATGTAGGTACATCAATTTATTTTTAGACTAAGTTTAAAGTACATAATTTACCCATTACTGTGTTGCTAACGTTGAAACCGCTTATTTAGATTAAAATCCCTTTCTCTTTATCTTAGAATGAACGGAGCTTTTGAAAAAGTAATATCATTTTTAATAATTATAGTTTAGTTGTCGAAAAAAATGGTCAACGTGAAAGTATGCCGTGTTTCTGTGCTCTAATAAAAACTTAAAAGGCGTAGAATCACGCCTGTAACACTTTATTACTTTAAAAGGAAAAAAAAATGAATAACTTTCTATCCTGCCTTCTTTCTCCAGGTTTCACTTTTTAGTTATAAAAAAATCAGTTCTATGGAGATACTCGATTAAAGTTAAGAAATATGGAATTCTTAAATTTAACTAACATACGGTCTACTCAAAAACTAGAGTTATAAAATAAGCAAATTATTGCAGTAACTGTCCCTTGTCTCTATATTATTAAAAATTTACATAAAAATAAACTTTTTGTAAACTGATCTTTTAGAATAGTTTTATCTCTAAAGCTATCACTTAAATTCGAGCCGCAAATCACGGACACAATTTCATAAAGTATATAAGTAACGATAGCCAGAATAACACTCCCAAAAGATAAGATAACTACATATTAAATTATAGGTAATATGAAGCCTGAAATAAAGAAAAAAATATAGAAACTATTTTGATTTTGCTTTTTTTTCAAAAGTGCTAAGTTAATTTAAATTTGGAATACATTAACACTATTTATACAAAGTATGGAATTTGATGACACGAGTTATAGAATTGACCTGAATATATAAAAATGTTTTCATGTAGGTAGATTTTTCCAATGTTATTTGATACACACTATGTAAAATTATCTAGAAATGCAATAATACACCTGAACCGACACGGAAATAACTGTTTAAGCAGAAATAAAATCTTCCACTTTTCATTTGGCATTTGGTGAAAATCAACTTATGAACCTTATGGTATTCTTAAGCATCTACCTCAAGAATACCAAATTCAAATTAAGTTAATCCACAAAATGTAGCGAGTATAAAATATTTAAAAAAAAAAATGCTTGTGATACCGCTTTCGCAAGAAAGATATTTCAAGCAAAAACATAATACGTACGCTTCTAATATTCAACAGTTGGAACTATTTCTAAATCAAATTGGTAAAAATCCGTTATTAAATTGAACTTCGTCACATGGTATTAAAACTGTTTTTAAATATTCATAGAACACCTACCTTTGAGCCTATTTGGTTCCCGCACTGTCCCGCTTGTAAATGCACTATTTCCCTCATATTAGTGTTAGATAAAAACTTAATGTAATGATACACAGCCGACCACGTTCCCGGCTGATGCTTAAATGTCGAATAGCGAGCGAGGACGCGAGATCGTTTGAATTGCACTGTGAATGGGAGTGAACGAACAATGACAACGTATGGGGTGAGAATGTGACAAGTGATGGAAAATGCCGGAATATTGGGAGTGTAATTCGTTCGTTCATTATAGGTTGGTATTCGAATTTTAAATTCGTCAAACATACATATCAACGCACCAACGTCTTATAATAATTTGAAATTGTTATGTTATTGAGATGGTATGACCAGACCGTTGCCTCAATATTTTTCGTTGTTTTAACTTTCGTATTTTTACAATGAATAAAAATTTATATATAATACTAATTAATCAAACGAACCATACACCGGTGTCTTGACAAAAATAACGGCTTGGGGAAAATTATATTAATTCAATGGCAACCCCAAATGAATCATCGCAAGTTCGCCGGCCGGCGACCGCCAGTAAATAACAATAGCATACAATTATTCAAGGACCATTTAAGTTCTAAGATAACGAGAAACATTAAATGTCTTAATACTAAGAAGAATATTAGGAAATAAACCCTCAGATATACTACATATATAAATTTATGCATAGTTAATACTAATTCTGTCCAATTGCACCGTATCAACGAAAGAATTCATCTGTCTCTTTCTATCATAGTGTTAACCATGTTTTACAGAAAGAGTCGAAACATTTAGTAAATTCTGTTTGTTTCGAATAAGTCTTAGATTTTCTAAGTGCACAAATTACATTTACTGCAAATATCACTTTAAAAAATTCGGCATTAGACTCAAATCTCAACGTGAAAGACTATCATGTATGACAGCGAAAAAAATCAAACAGCCGCAGAAATATGGGTGTTACAATCGTTAAAATCCATATCACTAATTTTTATTTACATGTCCGACAAGTCGCCCATGTTCATAATAAAATAGTAAAAAAAAAAATATTTTAAATGTTATATGTTTTAGGTCATTGTAATAGATACATTGCGGTTTTAACTTCCAATATTATATTTCCTATGACTAATCATCAACGAACAATCAAACATTTTACTTTTACAGTACTATACTACGATACTTATGTCCTTTGCTAAGCTTGAAACACAAGGCGTTTTTTTTCTATTACTTACAAATTAAAATGGTTAAAAAATCTATTTTTGTTTTGACGGCTGCGGTTTGACACGACAACTTCCTCACAGGCATGACTCAGGTATCATTTATGTTAAACAAATTTGTTTGACGTTAGTGAGTCTGCCTGTCGAAAAGTTGTGAGTCAGGCCTTAAACCTTAACCAAATACAATTAAAAACAATTATTAACTCGGTGTATTTATGTCCTAATTCTTATGTACACTAAAAATCTTAAAGCTACAAATTTTGTTTGGATTACCATCGCCAAGACTCAGAAGCATGCTTAACATCACATAAACACACCATAAACTCAAATAGAAAATGAAAGTTAAAAATATAACCTCCAAAGGAGACGTTGGCTTGGCGCCAAAAATGTCAACGACCCCAGCTTCCCTAGGATTTAATAGTCTAGAAAACGTATGAAGGCAAAACAATTTTATTGATGTTTCGGCGTAGATTAATTAGATCATCTCTAACTTATGTCGGTTCAGTATTGTAAGCATAAAGTTTTCCATAGTTCGCTGTGCTGTTCCAATTATATTAGGTAACCGTTGTCTGAACTTCATATGTTGTTATTTTATTATATTATTATTTTTATTATATTGTGAAGAGTACAATGGAATGGTTTAAACTCCTTAGAAGGATTTTGTAAATAACTGATTTAAAAGAGTGACGCAGAGTTATGATCCACAAGCCCATGGTTTTAGAACTGGTAGTAGATGTAAATTTGGTGACATTGAATTAATATGTTAGTTTTTTATGACATTCTTAAGTGTACAGTAGCTGTATGAATGAACATATTTTGACATTGACTTTGTATTCTAATACATTTTAGGTTTGTCGTTGTATTTAATATAACGGCGATACTGTATAATTCCTTTTCCTTAATCCTTAATCCGTTTTGTATAATTTATAGTTGCATCTCTTATATTTTAGGCATACATCAAATTTGAGGTATCGTACATTAACATAGTACCTATAATGTCGTTACAATTATTTGTAGATTAACTAGGGTTAATAGTGTGGTCGAAAATAAGACCTGTCTATGTACCTTTAATGTTACGAATAATATACAAGTAATTTTTTTAATTTAATTGTTTTGACAGAAATTAACACAGGATATTTACAATGTTAAATCAAATGCCAAGTCCTTAGATAACCACGTTATTTATTGAGATTTTTAATCGCCTAATAACAATACAAGTAGAAATTAGTTGAAGAGTGAATAGTAACAGTTTATTCTCAAATAAGAGTCCTAGAGGTCGAGTCAGAGTGTTTAAGGTCGTAATCCTGTAGTAATACAAGTATAATGAATGTGAGTGTGTTGGTGTATAATAATTAATTATTATTATTATTAATTATTTCATGTTCATCTATATAAATATACATAAATTATACCAAGGTATTATAATCAAGGCTCCCACTCCAAATATTACATACCAATAGAATTAAAGAACGTGAAATCGATACGGACTTATAAACTCGACTATAAAAAATAACTTTTCATAATACAAGCGGTTTATTGAAATATTTAAGACGCACTGAAAAAAGAAAACGCTGTACGTACCAATTTAATAATGACATAGTTGGAATAATTTCACCTACACAGACGAGGCTGAGAGGATTTTTATAAATATGTACTTTAGCATACAAATAGAAGCTGTATGACTTAATAATTTATATTAAGCTCTCAGCAATTCGCGTTTTAACCGAATTGTTTTATTATTATTTATTTATTGTATTCGTTATGTTACGCCTACGTGACTTAGTGGTTAAGGCTGTACAACAAATAAATAAAAAACACTTTGTTAACGGATTAAGTTATGTATTTTTACAAAATTTAAGTATATAACGTTATTTTAAAATCCGACGTTTCACGTTTTACAGCGTGCGTGGTCACGGTAGACCAACAAATAAATGGATCAATAGCCTTATAAAATAGTCAAAGACAATGCGACTGCTCTATGACCCATAAAAAATATAAAATATGTAATATAAAACCCATAGGCTCTAACTTAAACAATATAAATAATAGTGTAATATAGTAATAAGACATTTTCTATGTATGTATTATGATGTTCGTGAGATGTGTTGTGAAATATATTAGTGAGAAAAACTAAGAAAAGGTGCCTTGCCAAATATATATGTGTTTTTACGACTAGATCAACACATTAATGGATCATTCAACCGATTTTGCGCACGATAAAAATTTAGAATAAACATTGGTTATTTAGATTCAATAATTATCTAAAATAGCGGACTTACTAGTTTTCATTGCTTCAGACAATTAGGTATCAAGTGATGTTGCTGTATTTAAATTTAATCATTTATTTATTGTATCGAGGGGAATCATACTAGTGTTGATAGTACCGGTCACTTAGAGACCCTCCTTAGAGTAGCGTTGCCCACTCCTAAGGTTGCCATCTCTAAAATTTGGATAACAGGACAAGACTCGTGACAGTGACAAAACATGAAACCTTCCCATGACGCTCCTCGGATGCCCTCTAAACTAGGACAAATCCGGGGAAACCCGGACGGATGGTTTGATTCATCCCCCAGCCATACTCTCATCTGACATAGCCTCTCCCAAGGAAGCCACAACATCGTCCTCGGCCTTCCTCATCCAGCCACTACCGCTCCTTCCTAAGGTCGTGGTCCAGCGGGCAGGAGGCGTCCCACGGCGCGCGTTCGGATTTGATTCATGGTTTGATTATTTATAAGAAATTTTAAGTAAGAACTTAATGAAATTGTTTGTACCTTAACTCACAATCCAGTCCCAAACTAAACTAACAAAAAAAATTCAGAATATAGAGTAGCTACTAAATTCAAAGTATTCTAAATTAATAAATCTTCCATCAAAGTTCAGTCTTGTCTTCAATAGTTCACTAATGTCCTTATAATAAATCATTTATTTTTCAAAACAAGTGTTTTTCGGTCATCATAACAATTGTGAGGTTTCCAAGAAGGAACACAACACCGTGTGAGAGACGGCTTCCGGATTACCTATAACAATTAATCGATACACAAAAAATCGAGGATAATCAAATGTTATAAAGAAACTTCCCCCCTAAATCTCTTGTATGCCATCAAGATATAGGTTAGCGTTAGCTAACTTTGTTAATTTGGATGTATTTTAAGGGGCTGTAGACATCAAATAGATTCGGGATATTGGCTCTCTCTCTTCTTACACCGGAATATAGAAGAGTCCACTATCACTGTTACGGAGCGAGACTGGGACAGGTCTTAGAGAAATAAAGGCCTTATATTGAAATAAAAAAGTAAAATTATTGATGACGTTCCTTTTAACGCGTATATATAAAAGTAAATTATGATTTTAAGACCAATCTTCGATCAATTTTTTTCTCAATTATTTACGAGGCGATTAGGTTATTACGTATCGCGTATGTAAACGGTTATGGAAATATAATAAATATTAATGTATTATTTTTTCTATGAGAACTAATAGTTTATCGTAATAAAACCATTAAATAACATTCAACAAAGTATTCGTCCTCTTAAATCCTAAAAATAGATAAAAATGTAAATCAAGCGAAACGTTGATTTAATCCGATTAGAACTGGTTCAAGTTGTGATCAGCCGTAAAATAACATTGAAACACACATTCATATATATATGTAAATTAAATTTCAATATAAATAATTTCTATGTTTGCATCCAACACTATCAGCCTACCAACTGGTAACAATTAAGAAAGGATAACTTATCGAACAAGGATAAAGGGTATGGGCCCTTCCCAACACTATATTGTTTCATACTGCAATGCTTGTACATTAAACTGTAATTAAGGCAGCTTAAAATAATTCGGGCACATTCACACGGCACGTGATCCGTTTTTTCGTATACGTTATTGCTCAGCAATGTGGCCTGGACGAGCGAGATACGCGCTCTTTCCTTATAAACCAGTCCAAAAATCGTTTGTCCATGCGTTGTGAAGATTACTTATAGCAAGTCCAAAATCCAGTAGAAAAATATGCACATGCGCTATAACGTGTAAGATAAACTGAGCTTTAAAATTTGGTACTGGAAGAATTTGATAAAACAAACGAAACAAACTGTTTGTTGTATCTAAAATATTACATAATTTGAATATTTAAATGAATTAAACCATTGGAATATATTTTAAAACAGTTTAATTTTGCGACGGAATAGATCAGTAAGATAATATTAGCCTCAAGTTACCGGTTTTGCTTCGATTGTATCATATGCATTGAGACCCCATGATTTTTGAAATGGCGAGACTTTTCGAGTTCGCGTGCGGCTTTGCGTGTGCATGGACCACCTCTGTGACTTAGAAGCTAGCGGGAATGATTCCCATTAAAACAACAAGAAAGAAATCTCATCACATATCTAGTAGTTTATACATTTAAAACGCAGTACCTTCCTGACACATCAATCAAGCATTGTATGAATTAATGTTGAATAAGATATTGTATACAATTGCCATTCAATTGGTTTCAATGTTGGGAGCCGTTCAAATGTGTTGAACGTGTGTCGTTTAGTGTTATAAAGAGGTTTAAATCATCACTAAACTACATCTTAATAATTAAAAAGGTACAAAGAAATATATGGGAAATTTAAAAATGCCACGCTAATACTAAAAATTTGCAATTTTGTTTGTTTTATACTTTTTCGATCCTAAAATCGTTAGTAAGACATTGTAAATTTCATCTCAATTTATTCCGATATGATGGTCACTTTATATTAATTTAACCTACCATATTATAATACGGTTGTTTACTTTTCACAGACATTAATGTTTCTCGACGCGTCTAGAACACACGGATTTAATGACCACAGAGGAGTTTTAAAAAGCAGTCAAAAGTGCCTGTTTCGAATGTGATTGTGAATAAGTGAAGGGATTTTTATGTATGACACAGAAAACAAGGTAAGTTGTTTCTCAATATGATAATCAGAACAATAATTTGATACTGGAGACCACGTTGGAGATCTAGAATTAATATAGAAGACCTGTACGGTCCTAATTCTTCCACAGAGTCAGGTGACATTCCATTAGGGAGTCTTGCACGGTGCACAGATATACTTACCCTTGATTTAAATTTAGAGAAACATATGATTGCATAGAATCGAATGTATCACGAAGTAAGCATATGTGAGTTAACCGCAGTAAGCTGTGGGGGGGAATGTTCGGGTTCTCTGTTTAAATATATTTTTACTGTACAGATTAAGGCATGCCTCTTTCTATATAATAGATATTTATAGTATTTTTAATATCGGTAGTAAGAAATCGTGCATAAGATTCGATATTTGAATTATAAATAATTATTCATTTAAACTTGACAGTTTGAAAAGTGGCTGTGAAAAAATAAGTATTATATATTTTTATCAATGAGAAAAATTATTTTATTTTATCAATGATTGAAAAAACACACAGAGGTGGAGGTCGTCGAATAGCCGGACATGATGATTCCTGAAAATACCAAACTTGAAAAACCAAAATCATCTTGCTCCTAGGCCGAATTAAAAATAGATATTTAGACATGTAAACCGGTTTTCATCTCTTCCTTATATTTATAGCAGTTGAGAATGATTTAAAATTTAACCTTTACACACTTATACAATACATACAGTAGTTCATCAATATCCTACTCATATTAACAGTGGGTTCATTGTGCAACTCGCTGTATGTCAATTTATTTTTGTACATCTATAGAGACTTTGTTCTCATATTAAAGAGTTTTTTGGTTGATCGCATTAATCTTATAAACTGATTGAAAAATTATATATTTAGAAAGGCTCATGCTGATTTGATGAAACCACTAGATAGGATTAAACTTCGCATAAGAACAAATTTTGATTTAGTGTTTGTTATGACTTTACCAAGATCCCATAATTATAAAAGTATTCACTCTCATTCAAGAATTATTAATGAAGCTAGCGTATAGATAGATCTAGGGATTATGGCTCAAATAGTTGGGCTCAAGGGCTTCCTTTCCATTTTATTATTCTATTACATTCCGGCGATACGGTTAGGATGGTTGGACAAGAAAGGTGGCCTCCGGATTGCGATCTGCTTCGATGAGAATTCATGTATAGTATTGGCTAAATTAAAATGTGAGTGTTAATTTGTAAATAATCTATCTACAATACACAAAAAAGTGTCTCTCGTCTGGTTCTGCTACAAGCTAACCTCCGACACTACTGAACTGGTTTTGGGATGGTTTACCGATAAATTACGCTAAGGCAACATATTACAGACTTACATCATAAACTGATGTCACGTTAAAAATTAGGCGTTCATCGGGTTTCTCGCGGAATATTACTATTAATTGGTCTAAAAAGTAATCGACAATTCAAAAATATTTTTTATTTTTTAAAAGATTTTCCTTCCTCGAAATACTTCTTGTTTTTGAGACACCAAGCAATTATTAAAGAATCACCAATAAGATATTTTATAGTAGTGGGATTTCTATCTCCAACTTAACTATATTAATTTGGCCTTCACCTGATTGTGATTTCATAAGTTATTGGCATTACCGGTGTATTATTATCTACTTAACGAAGTATGTAATGCATCATAATTTAATACGGTGACAGAATGGTTTAATTATATCAACAAGGGTGCAAATTCCTCACTCGAGCGTGTCCACAATCGTATTTGGGGGGGGGGGGGGGGGGGGGGGGGGGGGGGGGGGGGGGGGGGGGGGGGGGGGGGGGGGGGGGGGGGGGGGGGGGGGGGGGGGGGGGGGGGGGGGGGGGGGGGGGGGGGGGGGGGGGGGGGGGGGGGGGGGGGGGGGGGGGGGGGGGGGGGGGGGGGGGGGGGGGGGGGGGGGGGGGGGGGGGGGGGGGGGGGGGGGGGGGGGGGGGGGGGGGGGGGGGGGGGGGGGGGGGGGGGGGGGGGGGGGGGGGGGGGGGGGGGGGGGGGGGGGGGGGGGGGGGGGGGGGGGGGGGGGGGGGGGGGGGGGGGGGGGGGGGGGGGGGGGGGGGGGGGGGGGGGGGGGGGGGGGGGGGGGGGGGGGCGGGGGGGGGGGGGGGGGGGGGGGGGGGGGGGGGGGGGGGGGGGGGGGGGGCCGGGCGGCCCGGGGGGGGGCGGGGCCGGGCGGGGGGGGGGGGGGGGGGGGGGGGGGGGGGGGGGGGGGGGGGGGGGGGGGGGGGGGGGGGGGGGGGGGGGGGGGGGGGGGGGGGGGGGGGGGGGGGGGGGGGGGGGGGGGGGGGGGGGGGGGGGGGGGGGGGGGGGGGGGGGGGGGGGCGGGGGGCGGGGGGGGGGGGGGGGGGGGGGGGGGGGGGGGGGGGGGGGGGGGGGGGGGGGGGGGGGGGGGGGGGGGGGGGGGGGGGGGGGGGGGGGGGGGGGGGGGGGGGGGGGGGGGGGGGGGGGGGGCGGGCGGGGGGGGGGGGGGGGGGGGGGGGGGGGGGGGGGGGGGGGGGGGGGGGGGGGGGGGGGGGGGGGGGGGGGGGGGGGGGGGGGGGGGGGGGGGGGGGGGGGGGGGGGGGGGGGGGGGGGGGGGGGGGGGGGGGGGGGGGGGGGGGGGGGGGGGGGGGGGGGGGGGGGGGGGGGGGGGGGGGGGGGGGGGGGGGGGGGGGGGGGGGGGGGGGGGGGGGGGGGGGGGGGGGGGGGGGGGGGGGGGGGGGGGGGGGGGGGGGGGGGGGGGGGGGGGGGGGGGGGGGGGGGGGGGGGGGGGGGGGGGGGGGGGGGGGGGGGGGGGGGGGGGGGGGGGGGGGGGGGGGGGGGGGGGGGGGGGGGGGGGGGGGGGGGGGGGGGGGGGGGGGGGGGGGGGGGGGGGGGGGGGGGGGGGGGGGGGGGGGGGGGGGGGGGGGGGGGGGGGGGGGGGGGGGGGGGGGGGGGGGGGGGGGGGGGGGGGGGGGGGGGGGGGGGGGGGGGGGGGGGGGGGGGGGGGGGGGGGGGGGGGGGGGGGGGGGGGGGGGGGGGGGGGGGGGGGGGGGGGGGGGGGGGGGGGGGGGGGGGGGGGGGGGGGGGGGGGGGGGGGGGGGGGGGGGGGGGGGGGGGGGGGGGGGGGGGGGGGGGGGGGGGGGGGGGGGGGGGGGGGGGGGGGGGGGGGGGGGGGGGGGGGGGGGGGGGGGGGGGGGGGGGGGGGGGGGGGGGGGGGGGGGGGGGGGGGGGGGGGGGGGGGGGGGGGGGGGGGGGGGGGGGGGGGGGGGGGGGGGGGGGGGGGGGGGGGGGGGGGGGGGGGGGGGGGGGGGGGGGGGGGGGGGGGGGGGGGGGGGGGGGGGGGGGGGGGGGGGGGGGGGGGGGGGGGGGGGGGGGGGGGGGGGGGGGGGGGGGGGGGGGGGGGGGGAAAAAAAAAAAAAAAAAAAAAAAAAAAAAAAAAAAAAAAAAAAAAAAAAAAGGGGGGGGGGCCGCCCGCCGGCGCGGGGGGGGGGGGCCCCCCCGCGGGCCGCCGGGGGGGGGGGGCCCCGGGGGGCGGGGGGGGGGGGGGGGGGGGGGGGGGGGGGGGGGGGGGGGGGGGGGGGGGGGGGGGGGGGGGGGGGGGGGGGGGGGGGGGGGGGGGGGGGGGGGGGGGGGGGGGGGGGGGGGGGGGGGGGGGGGGGGGGGGGGGGGGGGGGGGGGGGGGGGGGGGGGGGGGGGGGGGGGGGGGGGGGGGGGGGGGGGGGGGGGGGGGGGGCCCGGGGGGGGGGGGGGGGGGGGGGGGGGGGGGGGGGGGGGGGGGGGGGGGGGGGGGGGGGGGGGGGGCGCGGCGCCGCGGCGCGGGGGGGCGGGGGGGGGGGCGGGGGGGGGGGGGGGGGGGGGGGGGGGGGGGGGGGGGGGGGGGGGGGGGGGGGGGGGGGGGGGGGGGGGGGGGGGGGGGGGGGGGGGGGGGGGGGGGGGGGGGGGGGGGGGGGGGGGGGGGGGGGGGGGGGGGGGGGGGGGGGGGGGGGGGGGGGGGGGGGGGGGGGGGGGGGGGGGGGGGGGGGGGGGGGGGGGGGGGGGGGGGGGGGGGGGGGGGGGGGGGGGGGGGGGGGGGGGGGGGGGGGGGGGGGGGGGGGGGGGGGGGGGGGGGGGGGGGGGGGGGGGGGGGGGGGGGGGGGGGGGGGGGGGGGGGGGGGGGGGGGGGGGGGGGGGGGGGGGGGGGGGGGGGGGGGGGGGGGGGGGGGGGGGGGGGGGGGGGGGGGGGGGGGGGGGGGGGGGGGGGGGGGGGGGGGGGGGGGGGGGGGGGGGGGGGGGGGGGGGGGGGGGGGGGGGGGGGGGGGGGGGGGGGGGGGGGGGGGGGGGGGGGGGGGGGGGGGGGGGGGGGGGGGGGGCGCGGGGGGGGGGGGGGGGGGGGGGGGGGGGGGGGGGGGGGGGGGGGGGGGGGGGGGGGGGGGGGGGGGGGGGGGGGGGGGGGGGGGGGGGGGGGGGGGGGGGGGGGGGGGGGGGGGGGGGGGGGGGGGGGGGGGGGGGGGGGGGGGGGGGGGGGGGGGGGGGGGGGGGGGGGGGGGGGGGGGGGGGGGGGGGGGGGGGGGGGGGGGGGGGGGGGGGGGGGGGGGGGGGGGGGGGGGGGGGGGGGGGGGGGGGGGGGGGGGGGGGGGGGGGGGGGGGGGGGGGGGGGGGGGGGGGGGGGGGGGGGGGGGGGGGGGGGGGGGGGGGGGGGGGGGGGGGGGGGGGGGGGGGGGGGGGGGGGGGGGGGGGGGGGGGGGGGGGGGGGGGGGGGGGGGGGGGGGGGGGGGGGGGGGGGGGGGGGGGGGGGGGGGGGGGGGGGGGGGGGGGGGGGGGGGGGGGGGGGGGGGGGGGGGGGGGGGGGGGGGGGGGGGGGGGGGGGGGGGGGGGGGGGGGGGGGGGGGGGGGGGGGGGGGGGGGGGGGGGGGGGGGGGGGGGGGGGGGGGGGGGGGGGGGGGGGGGGGGGGGGGGGGGGGGGGGGGGGGGGGGGGGGGGGGGGGGGGGGGGGGGGGGGGGGGGGGGGGGGGGGGGGGGGGGGGGGGGGGGGGGGGGGGGGGGGGGGGGGGGGGGGGGGGGGGGGGGGGGGGGGGGGGGGGGGGGGGGGGGGGGGGGGGGGGGGGGGGGGGGGGGGGGGGGGGGGGGGGGGGGGGGGGGGGGGGGGGGGGGGGGGGGGGGGGGGGGGGGGGGGGGGGGGGGGGGGGGGGGGGGGGGGGGGGGGGGGGGGGGGGGGGGGGGGGGGGGGGGGGGGGGGGGGGGGGGGGGGGGGGGGGGGGGGGGGGGGGGGGGGGGGGGGGGGGGGGGGGGGGGGGGGGGGGGGGGGGGGGGGGGGGGGGGGGGGGGGGGGGGGGGGGGGGGGGGGGGGGGGGGGGGGGGGGGGGGGGGGGGGGGGGGGGGGGGGGGGGGGGGGGGGGGGGGGGGGGGGGGGGGGGGGGGGGGGGGGGGGGGGGGGGGGGGGGGGGGGGGGGGGGGGGGGGGGGGGGGGGGGGGGGGGGGGGGGGGGGGGGGGGGGGGGGGGGGGGGGGGGGGGGGGGGGGGGGGGGGGGGGGGGGGGGGGGGGGGGGGGGGGGGGG